>JARGSG010000131.1:0-156819 GCA_030374805.1 Gracilaria gracilis | reverse complement strand
GTGTCTCTAAACACCAATGGAGTAACAACCGACAAGCACATGGAACGCGTACAAAATGCTCAACGTCGATTGGGAAGCCTAGCCGGTGCTGGTCTGCACCGGAATGGATTTGATACGCGCAGCTGTGTAAGTTTGTACCGCGCATTCGTGAGGTCGATTTACGAATATGCGTTGCATCTTGTACCGCTCACGCCTCATTTGGAAATGGCGATAGTGAAGCTTGAAGCAACGTTCTTCAAACTGATTCTTGGAAAAATGGCATCTCGGTTTGGAACATATCGGGTGCCGATGATGCGTGCACTTTGTCGTTTAGAGTCTGCGGCTCTGCGACGAATTGTGCTCGTCTCCAAACGTCTACGGCATTATCAATCGTGTCGTGAGACGGCATTGAACCTTGAATTGGAACACAGATCGCGACAGTTGAAGGTGAACCGGGCATGTCGGCAGCTGTCGCTGTATAATGCACATCCTTCAATTTCAGCACTACGAGCTGAAATTGATAATGTGTGTACAAAAGGAATAGGAAGAATACGGGATGCGGAGTGGAAACTTGCCTCGGCAAGACGCGTTCGCAAAATCCCGTGTGCTGCGAATGGAAAATACCCACCCGTTCTTCGGTTGCGCAAAGTTTCGCACCGAATGATGGGTATCCGATGGTACTTCAATGAGTTCCCAGCGAACCCAATGGAGGCACGTGATGTACTTGGGCACGAGTACTGGAAGTACGGAAGACTGAAGGTACTACTCGGAATGGAAGATTGGTCACCTGGAGAGAGACAGGAGGCGACCGAAATACTAGATGTATTGGAAGAAGCACAGTTGTAAATCTGTGCTATAAGTAGTAAGAATGATTGCGTTGGTTCGTAATTGACCAAGTTAGTTTACACCTTGACAGTGTTACCCTGCTGCTCTTCATGGGACATTGGGAACACTATAAATAAAAAGCAATTGATTGAAAAAAAAAAAAAATTGGTACATGGTGCACGAGTGTTGACACTGTTGAGTGGTTGACATCATGTTCGGGTAGTGCTGCATGCACATGTATGTATCTGGATGCATGGAACTTGTTGGCTGTGTTTGGTTCACGTCTTATGGTTTACAGGTACTTGTTGCTGACGTGTGACTTGGTGAGCCTAGACATACATATTACGGCGTCGTGTACTGATTACAGGTTGCAGGCAACAGGTGCGGGTGTTTGTGTATGGATGGTCGTGGTCTGGTCATTATAGTGCGCTGTCGTATTGTGTGTATGCACTGTCATGGATGCGCATGGTTGTACATTGTTGTACATTGTTGTACGTTGTTGTACATTGTTGTGCAATATTGTACGGACTTGTTTTGCACTGCTGTGCACTGCTGTGCACTGTTGTGACTTGTTACTTGTAAGCTGCAATGAATTGTGGCAGCGTTACCATGTCATGTTAGAAGATGATTGGTAGTATTGAGTGTCCCTGCTTCGTGGCTTAGGTTTTACTCCGAGTTGGAGTTGTTCGGTGGTGCGACGAAGAAGTGCTATATAAGTTGTGAGCTAAGTAACTCCAAGTAAATCCCAGTCAGAGCTGGCGAACTTCCCTTGCATCCCCTTAACTTTCCCTTCCAGCTATAACCTCCATCAGGTTATGGGCGCAGCCCCGCTGACCTCTGCCGATTTTGTTCGTCATGATTCCCTTACCGCCGCTCTCCCTCACCGCCAACCTCCTTATTCATCGCCGTTGTTGATGTTTCCGTTGTTTGTTTGATTCCGTATCTTGTGTTATTGGTTGGTTTCGTTGGTGTTGTAATTCCCTTTTTCGATTGCGTTCCTCCCTGAGGGCGTTGTGTTGGTAGTGGTTCGACGTTGACTCTCTATCATGATTGTGTATGGGTGCTCGTTGTTGCCCTTGTTGTCGATCGCCATCCGATTCGCTTGGTCTCCCTCTAGTGTTCTTGTTGTTGGCATCCCCGCGTCGTGTTTGCGGGTTCAGATCCGAGAGGTTGAGCCCATTTTTTTATCGAAGTCTGGGCACTAGCTTTGTGCCCTGCTGCTCTTCATGGGACATTGGGAACACTATAAATAAAAAGCAATTGATTGAGCTTTGTGCTCAGCAGTTGTTGTTGAAGTCCTTGCACTACGTGTGTGCTCGGCATTTTTGGTCATCACTGCATTACCTGTGCGACGAACGGTTGATCCGAGTAATCGGGGACGGGAGCCAGGCGGCTTGAACCAAGGCAGACGTGCTGACTAGCGGGCTCCACCGGTCCTTTTGGGCGGATAACGGTGTTGTACCGCGAGCGCTAAAGCTAACGGGGTGCCGTGGCGTACTGCACTTTGGTTGTGGTGTTTGACTTTTGTTTGTTGAACCTGACTGTTTGTTAGGTGCTTGGACGGCGGTGAAGGCATCCATAAGGAGCTTTTGATCCGTGCAATTGACTCATTGGCTTGTCCAGTGGGCTTTTAGTACGGGGAGGCAACGTATCGAAGGCTGACCTCCCATTGGGATCAGGCCGCTTGTGATCTTCATTGATTGCTCGCTAGGAGCGTACCTTGGGTGTCAAAGTAGCTGCCGTTTCAAGGTCGCGCAAGTTCTTGCAAGAGATCAGAGAGGGTTTTACTTGGTGAAGGCATATCTTTGGCCATTAACCATCCTCTGGACATCTCGTAGAGAGCAACGCGCCTTCTCCTTGAACGCAGGAGGAGGTAGACTGAAGAAGTCGTTTTCTACCCGAAAGGTCACCGGGGGTCAGGGGTCCGACTCCCTAGGGTACGGGGAATAGTATTTCCTGCCAGTGGGCCCGATGATCATTTTTTTGTTGCTTGCTTTTGCTTTTTGTGTACTAGAGCTCAGGAGGTTGAGTGTTTTCATGCCTGAGACTCTGTGTAACTGTTTCTCTACGCATTCCGGGAGGGTGTCTTTATGCATGTCTGAGTACAATGAACTTATCAGGAGGTTGCGATGTACATGTCTGATACTTCTGTTCGCCAAAGAGGCTCAGAAGGTTGTCGTTTTGCATGCCCGGGATGACTGTTATGCTCTCATTGTTTCCGGAACGTTGCTGTGTTTTTGCATGTCCGGCATCTAGAGGAGAGCTGTTAATCTGGAAGTTTGCTGTGTTTCGCATGTCCAGCGTATGGGTATGTGTTTCTCACCCTGGAAGGTTGCTTTGTTATGCATGTTCAGTGTACAGAACGTTTATGTTGAACCGGAAGGTTGCTATTGTGTTGCATGTCTGGTTGAACATTGAGATGATTGTTGCTCCGAGAGGTTGTTATGTGTTACATGCTCGGAGAACTGCTTTATTTCATGGACCTAGAAGGTTGTCATTTTTGCATGTCTAGGGCATGATCATGATGAATTTTGTTGATGTTGGGACATGGTCGAGTGCCTGTCAGTCCCGCAGGTTGGTCTCGGACTACTTGGAAGCAAAGTTGCAGGGGACGATGGGCACTTTTGGGCACCCTCTTCGCAAAAGCGCATATGCGCCTCTGCTCAACCCCAACGTGAAACGGCAATATGATTGGCTACTGCAAATGTCCTTGTGCAACGTGGTGTCTACAAGTGCCATGGATTGTATGGAGAGTTATGGTGGCATGGGCCAAGTGGAGCTCTGTGATTGGACGAGGCTTAGAGTAGTAGACTAACTATGCAGATAGCGAGGATGTGCGTTTCTAGGCTGGAATGGGCGGTTTTGCATGCAATATGCGATTCTGGGCTGCGCAAGGCGGTTGTAGTGCCGCCATGCAAATTGATGATTTTTTAGATCTGGTTCTGAATCAAAGGACTGGCAATGGATTTGTAGTGTTGATTGATTTAGTTATTTGAAATTGTTGTACTCTAGTTTGCGCGCGCTTTCCGTGTACAACTGCACACACGTGCAACTTGTAACGACCGCCGTCGTCGCTTGCTGCGACGACGGTGAAGCGCGCACTAGGGTATTTGTAGGTTGCGATCGACGACCCTCGAGTAAACGGGTCGACCCAAGGCCGTCAACCTTCACTTGTTTTACTTTCTCTTTCTTCAATATCCATCTCTACTTCCCTTTCTACCCTACCTGCGTGCGTCTCGTTAGGTTATGGGCCCAGAGCGTCGACAACTTGCAGACGTCGCGCTCATTTCTTACTAACTACTTTTCTTTGGAAGTTTTCCTATCTGCGTTAGAGTACCCCGCTGTTTTCTCTCTGGCGAATGGTGAACACATATCGCGTTTGTTAGTAACTCGCCGGCTCGGGACAAGGGAGACAGCAAATCCTGCTCTGCGTCCGTGGAGTACGGAGGTCGATGAAACGGGCTTGGAAGCGTAGGAGCGACCGTACTGCGCCGAAAGACCGAGCTACTTTCTCGTAAGAGACCAGCAAGGGTTCAACTGGGGAACGTGTATCTCGACTAGTACCCTCCTTGGGACGTCTCGTAGGGACTAACAGCGCCTCGCTCTGAAGTACGCAGAGCTTGGCAGGTGATCAAATCGTGCCTCACCCGGAGAGAGTGACCGGGGACCAGGGGTTCGGACCCACAGGGTAGCGGAGGTATTTTCTCCTGTCAGTGCGCCCGCCTAAGAAGTTTCATCATCATTCCGGGTTCGAGTTGTACCTCACCCGTGAGCTTGCTCCAGGCGTCGAGTCTCCGAACTCCGCCTGTGATCGCGTACGGGACGCGTCCCGACGAGCGTTGCAGACTACCCCCACAGTCTCCGCTGGCGTCCTCGCTGTTGAGTGTTGAGCTTGAATCCACTCCAGCTCCTCCTTTACTTGCTTGTGGGGAAGCGGCATTGCATCCTTCACTCTGCCCTTTCTGTTCCGGGTTGGTTGTCTCTCACCCGTGAGTATACTCCAAGCGTCGAGTTTTACTCCGCTTGTGATCGCGTACTGGACGCGTCCAGACGAGCGTTGCAGACTTCGTTACAGATTCTCCGCTGGCGTCCTCGCTGTTTAGTGTTGAGTCCTTACTCCACTCCAGCCCTACCCTTTTTTGTGACGGAAGAATTGTTTCCCTCACGCGGCTTCTCTCATTCCTTCGTTTCTCTTCTACTTGTGAAATCCCTTGTACTGGAGTTTGGTAACTCTGTTTTGGAACATGTCGGACTCGGAAGTTGAGTCTGAAACCAACTCTGGTGTGAAGATCCCACGCTTTTATGGTAAGCGTGGGGAAGATTATACCCTTTGGCGCCATCGCCTTCGTGCCGCATGCCGAATCAAAGGTGTCTGGAACGTTGTGGTATCGAGTTCAGAGCAATCCTCAACAGCTGCTACTACCCAAGATACGGCTCCAAGTAGCTCTCAAAGCAGCTCTCGTATCATGGCGAAACGGGAGAAAGCATGTGCTATCATTATTTGTGCACTTGGTGATTCTCCTCTACGAGTTGTAATGGATGTTGATGATGATCCGGGACGCATGCTTGAACTGCTCGATGCACGCTACGCCTCCAATCGCACAGTCTCTCGGATCGCCGTACAAACGCAACTATTCCGTATGTCGTACAGTGGTCAGAACATGTCAGAATATGTGGACCAGTTCACTGCCCTGTTCTCGCAGTTGGATCGCATGGGCAAGGACGCCGCTATTCCGGAATCTCACAAGGCCCCGATGCTACTTGCCTCTATTGACCCCAGCTGCTCATTGGAGTCCACGGCAGCCGCACTTCGCACCAAGGACATATCTGATCTTACTTGGGACTATGTTGCAACAACTCTAATTGACGAGTATAATGCACGACAGATGGTTTCGGGAAGTTCTGGTCGCACTCGCACTCGCAAGAAAGGCAAGACCAAAGGCTCTGGAAGCTTCAAATCCTCTTCCGGCCCTGTCAGTCTGGACCACAAGGACGGTGACAACTCAGATGGTCACACCCACCACGAGTCTTTGGGGCGTGCGTATGCTGCCGCTACCAGCAATGGTTACCATTGTACCTTCTGTGATCGTGATGGACACACTGTTGATCGATGTCACATGAACCCTGACAACCCTGACAATCACTTGCCCAAGAGCATTCTTGACAAGTTGAAGGTGAGGTCTAAGGATAAACCCGGAAGTTCCAAGCCATCGACAAGGTCGTCCGGAAAGTCCTCAAAGATTGAAATCGCAGGAATGTCCGTGGAGAAGTCTACCGTACTCCCACCAGCAGAGAGGGTTATGGACACATATGCAGACAGTGGTGCAACATCGCACTTCTTTTTCTCCAAGTCTGTATTTGTCCCCAGTTCGTTGCATGAAGTTAACGAACGAACCATATTGCTGGCTGATAAGTCTACTGTGACTGCTACACAACGAGGTGATGTCATACTACCGTTCGAGAATGCGAACTTGCGTCTCACAGATGCACTCTTGGTTCCTGATCTCGAATATAACTTGGTGTCTGTGGGACGTATGGCTGATAAGGGCATCGAGTCTTTCTTCCGTGCTCGCGATGTGCGTCTCACGCATGTTGATGGGTTTGTTATTGGATGCGGTCAAAGAGATAAACGGTCAGGTTTGTACACTCTGCCTGATCCACTCACGAAAGTTAACTCTAGGCATGCCCTTTCTGCACGCGACAATGACTTGGCTCAACTATGGCATCGAAGACTTGCGCATATCAACCCAAGAGACTTGCAGGTTGTGCACAAGTATGCCAATGGAGTGCCGAAGCTGGATCAAATGGAGGAGGTCTGTCGCCCATGCCGACTTGGAAAGGCCCACAAACTTCCGTTCTTAGGCAAGTTTGATCGTGCCACTGGTGTCGGAGACATTGTGCACTCTGATATCCTAGGGCCCTTGCTCCCGTCATTTCCAGATCACTTCCAATACGCGACAGCATTTATTGATGAACACTCTAGGTATGCATTAATAGGGTTTACGGTACACCGAAGTGAACTTGCAGAAGTACATGCGGCTGTAGCACAGAAGCTCCAGCAGCTTGGAGGAGCTCAAATTGCCAAAGTGCACTCAGATAATGCGGAAGAGTACATTGCTCTGCAGGAGAACTCTGCAAACGGTCTCCAAGGAACCTCGTTTTCACCTCCGTACACCCCTGAGCACAATGCAATAGCAGAGCGCATTAATCGCACAATGGAGGAAGCTGCTCGAGCGTTGTTGCTGCAGGCCAATCTGCCAGAATGTTTATGGCCGTATGCGTTGAAGCACGTTATATATGTGCGCAACAGAGTTCCCCACTCTACCACTGGATCCACTCCGTACTTTCTTGTAACTGATTCCACACCTTCTTTGAAGAATGTTCGAGTGTTTGGGTGTGCGGCGTACGTACTAAAGATGAACCCGGACACCAAGTTCGAGTCTCGTGCACTTGAAGGGGTGTACTTGCAGACTCTTGAGCATGGTGTCTACAATGTTCTAGTAACAGATGAAGATGAGATACCACGTATTATCAAGTCTCGACATGTGACGTTTTGATGAGTCATCCTTCCCTGGTGCGTCCTATCTGACGGGCTACATGGATGATGAGATCGCTTCTGATGAAGACTTCAGTTGCAACTCGGAATGCAAGAGTGACAGCGAGCACTCCGGTGAGATTTGCATTGACGAAGTGGTCGACGATGATGTTGGTTCTGAACTGCAGGAAAGTCATGCACCTGAATTGCACACTGACAGAAAGGGTGAAGCTGATGATGTCGATAATAATGAACTCACCGGTAGTGAAGGTGAGGATGACAACCAGGATGAATCCACCACGGAGGAGCCTAATGAGCCAACTGGCTCACAACCTGAGTCCCGGTACCCGCGACGAACACGCCGCGCACCTACACGGTGGTGGAACATGGCTGGCGCTGCCACATCGCAAACAGTTAAAGTGACTACAAGTGATGAACCGACTTTGAAGGAAGCCATGTCTGCGTCTCCATTGGAGAAAAGCTTATGCTTGGCAGGTGATCAAATCGTGCCTCACCTGGAGAGAGTGACTGGGGACCAGGGGTTCGGACCCACAGGGTAGCGGAGGTAGTTTCTCCTGTCAGGGCGCCCGCCTAAGAAGTAGCATTATCATTCCGGGTTCGAGTTGTACCTCACCCGTGAGCTCGCTCCAGGCGTCGAGTATCCGAAATCCGCCTGTGATTGCGTACGGGACGCGTCCCGACGAACGTTGCAGACTACCCCACAGTCTCCACTGGCGTCCTCGATGTTGAGTATTTTTTTCAATCAATTGCAATTTTATTTAAAGTGTCCTAATGTCCCATTAAGAGCAGCAGGGTAACACTGTCGAGATGTAAACTAACTTGGTCAATTACGAACCAACGCATTCATTCTTACTACTTATAGCACAGATTTACAACTGTGCTTCTTCCAGTACCTCTAGTATTTCGGTCGCCTCCTGCCTCTCTACAGGTGACCAATCTTCCATTCCGGGTAGTACTTTCAGTCTTCCGTACTTCCAGTACTCATGTCCAAGTGCATCACGTGCCTCCACAGGGTTCCCCGGGAACTCGTTGAAGTACCATCGGATACCCATCATTCTGTGCGAAACTTTTAGCAACCGAAGAACGGGTGGGTATTTTCCATTTGCCGCACACGGGATTTTGCGAACACGTCTTGCCGAGGTAAGTTTCCATTCCACGTCCCGTATCCTTCCTATTCCCGTTGTACACACATTATCAATTTCAGCTCGCAGTGCCAAAATTGAAGGATGCGCATTCTACAGCGACAGCTGCCGACATGCTCGGTTCACCGTCAACTGTCGCGATCTGTGTTCCAAGTCGAGATTCAATACCGTTTCACGACACGATTGATAGTGCCGTAGACGTTCGGAGGCGAGCATAATTCGTCGCAGAGCCGCAGACTCTAAACGACAAAGTGCACGCATCATCGGCACCCGATATATTCCAAACCGAGGTGCCGTTTTTCAAAGAATCAGTTTGAAGAACGTTGCTTCAAGCTTCACTATCGCCATTTCCAAATGTGGTGTGAGCGGTAGAAGATGCAACGCATATTCGTAAATCGACCTCACGAATACGCGGAACAACTCACACAGCTGCATGTATCAAATCGATTCCAGTGCAGACCAGCACCCGCTAGGCTTCCTAATCGACGTTGAGCATTTTGTACCCGTTCCATGTGTTTCTCAGCTGTTACTCCACTGGTGTTTAGAGACACCCCTGTTGGATGTTGACCGAGTGCTGTCACTGAAACCAAAAGTGCAGGGGAGCATGGGCTGTTTTGGAGGGTGCTGCTGGAAAAGCGCATATGCGCATTTGTGCAAATTCAAGGCGAAACTGGCTTCTGATTGGCTACTGCAAATGTGCACATGCAACGTGGTGTGTACAAGTGTTATGGCACTACTGGGTTGTTCTGGGCTACACGTGTGTAGCTAGCACAGATGGGTATGCTGGACAGTGTGCACAGTTATGTACGTGGACATGTTGAACACATTGATGCAACTTGGTGCGCTATGGTGATGAGTCAGGTACTGTCATGAGGATTACACGAACACTGTGGTAACATGTTGTGACAAAAACTTTTTTTCTTCTGGGAGTTCGTGAGTGCAAGCGGGTCCAGGGACACAGTCGTACGAGACTAGTATCCTGCCGCGCCCTCCTGCAAAGGACGGTGGACTGAGGCCCTGTTCAATCAGGAATCTCCAGGTTATTGCAACCGGAGAGCCGAAGGAGTACTCGGGGAAACTTGGCGAACGCCAGCACCCATTGGGGGAAGCCAGAGCGGTACAAGTCGAAGCGGAGCTTCGGGGCGGAAACCTGTGTGTCCACAGAGGCACTCAAGACTGCACCGGAGTGGCCGCGTTCGCTACGCAGTGACGGCCAAGTGGGGGCACTTGTGTCGGAGCGTCCAAAGCCCTGTGTTACGACTTTCACAGGCGGCCCGGCTGCCACCGCCCAGCCTCAGGTTTGTGAAACCCTCTGGGTGTAGTACCCGCTCCATTGACACGAAGGCAGTGGTCCAGAGTTGACTGCTGTGGGGTTACCCCCCAGAAAACCTCATTTCAGGCATCTGAAAAATTTCAACGCCGATCCGGGTGGACGCTGTCAAATTTTCGTCGGAGGCGCCCCGAATCTGTAGAGAAGCGTTTTATCTTTCAAACGAGCTACAGATCGCTTCTGGCAAGTAACTGGATCAGAAGTTACAAGCCTCCAGAGCTCATCGGCAAATCGCCGTTTTTGACCCTTCTGGGGCACCCCCCTCGAACGACCCTAAAAACGACGATTTCGCAAAACGTCCAAAAGTTACAAGTATCTTGCAACGTGTCAAAGCCGCCGGCGGTGGGCACATAAATCCAATCATTTGAGACCAAATTGGATCAAAGTTGGAAAGTAACTATATCGACGCTGAGCTATCCGGAGTACCTTGGATTGCACCTGGACAAGTGCAAAACGAGTAAAAAGTAGTTTAAATGGAGTTTAGCAGGTTTCGTGAGAGAAAGTCCAAAAAAAGCGCAAAAAAAATTGAAAAAATTGAAAACACAAAAAAAGTCGCAGAACACGTGAAAAGTGCATCAAGAAGCCATAAGAGCCATCAAAACCAAAGAAAAAGACAAAAACTTTTTAGAAAATTTTTCAAAAAAAATTGAAAAATGACTTCTCACCAAACCACGTCCTCTAACATTGAGAACCGTTTCAGCCCTTTGGCTGACGCCGGGGAGACCATGGAAGGCATTCGCTTCCCACTTGATGGTAATAGCGAACCTGAATCCGAATCTTGGAGACCAGGTCTTTCAAAGACCGTTCGGAAGAAAGTTTCGCCGACCCCAGACCGCAAAGGCCCTCAGCCTGTGTGCAACCCGGACGAGGCGAGGGCCACCTTTGGAGCGTGTCGAACGCTCATCAAGTGCCCAAACTGCCATTCTAAGAATTCATTCACTCTAAATGGTAACTCTAAGTTTGGACCCACTGTGCGCTGCTCCGTCAAAGGCTGCCATCGCTCCTTTGGCGGTTCGCGATTCCATGAAATAATTCGACCATTTCTGGCGCCGAGCAGCCCAAGGAACAGCTCCCAGGCGTCAGTCGCATCCGCTCCTACGCCCTCACCGGTTGCCGAGCACCCCATCAGCCACACCAGCACACCCTCTAGCGCACCTGTTGCCGTCGTACAGATACCAAAACAGCAATGGGAGTCGATCTTGAGGAGATGCCAGACACTAGAGAATCAAGTTGCTCGGCTCACCCAGCAGCTCCAGTCCTCTCGCAACCATGCCACGGTACCACAACAGAGACAAAACCAACGTGCTCTAGAAATTGAAGCACGATCTGTCGAGACGGCCGTTAACAGACAGCCACCTAACACGGCTCCGCCCAACACTGGACGAGCACAACCGCAGATAAACACTGTCCCTGAAGCAAGGACTGGGACAAATACTGGTGTAAAGACTTGGGCGCAGATTGCTAGAGAGGGCCAGCCTCGGTCATTGAACAAATTACCACCTCAGTTTCTTACTCGAATGGCTAAAATGGCTCACAACCTCAAGTCTGGAGGATATGCACCACTGCCGATATCTCAATCTCGGCCCCCGAAAATGGAAGCGCAGTACTTCCGTGGCATACCGCGCGGCCCCTACCGCCCTCTCATGAGACACCTTCGCAGTGGACTTCCGAGCCGTTGCGTTATCGCTCTGTCCTTCATAGGACGTTCGATATTGGAAATCGTGACTGCGACTGACGTTGCTCACAAACTGGTTGCAGGAATGCGTGCAGCCGGGTACACGCACATGCCTAACTTCGCCGCCACCTCGAATGCCATGTCATCGCGAAAGATGATGAGTAAGGCCGAACGACGACAGAAAAACCTGGAGCAGGCGCTATATCGCTTGCAGACTGCAGCAACTCGCACAACGTCAGCGTGGGCCAAGCATTGGTATACGTCCCAAGTGAAGGTAACACAGGAGTTGATGCACAATAAGCAGCCAAGTACACCGAACCAAAGTGTGAACCCGACTGCAAAACAGCCTGGGAAAGTCGACCGTGATTCTTCCAAGGCAAGTCCGATGGTACCTAAGGAGACTCATACCAGAGCTGCCCATCCGATCGACCGCCTTGCACCATTGCGTACACATATTAGGTTCGCAGAGGACTCCCAAACAACAGTAGCGGCGATCGATGCCCATACGAAAATGAGAACTCATGTACGTTTCGCCGAAGAGTCAACCGCATCCATCGTTGAAAGAAGGGTTCCAGCGATGGTTCAGCGCACTAATCGGACGATAGACGGCAATACTGGGCCTCAGACGAATGTCCACTTTGTTTCAGAGGAAGCAGGAGCAACAGAATGTCCACAGCCTATGAGCATTTCAACTGACTCTGAAGAGCCCAATGCACCAGAAGACGAGCAGAACACTGAGCAGATATCCCACATCATCGAAACTGAACAACAATCGCAGTCGTCGGAGTTGTCCACCGACACTCGACAAAGTGTCGTTTCGGTGTCTGGGGCAAACAATGATGCTCATAACACAAAAAATAACGTGCCACAACTCCCAGAATTGGCACACCACACCACTGCAATCACTGCAAGTACAGGAGCAGTGACCGCCGATCCGAAAGATATCACTATGGAAGCGGCCCAAACGAGCCCATTGGAACCGCTTCAGACTCCAAATGAGAGTCTGTCATCGGATTGGGACCACGATGGTGCTCCCACTTATGACCACGAAATGCGTCGTCCGAACAGATTGGTACGAAATGGGTTCTCTGTGAGCATTAATGTGCCGTCGACTACGACGCAAACCGGTCCAATTCCACATAACGGTCACCAGAATGGTGAGGCGTTGTGATCCGGGTTGGTACTTTCAACGTGAGAGGTCTCGCACATAGCGAGGCCGAAGTCCACCGTGCATGGAAAGTACTAGGTTTAGACTTTCTGTGCGTTGTGGAAACATGGCAACGTCCCTCCGATGAGGTGTCGTTGGCATTGCCACATGTGAGTGTGGCGCTGGAAGCGGAGTATAGGAGTCGTGCGCCGAGAGGTGGGATCACGATTTTCCATCATCAGCGCTTCTGTACGAAGGTCGTGGGCAAGTACGGCACCGCAGCATACCAAATCCTGGCACTGAGAGTTCGCCCAGATCTCAATGTGATAGGAGTATATCTTAGTCCGAGCGCTTCAGATGAGGACATAAAGGGATTCATGGAGCGATTGAAGTCTTTGATCCGGGGTCCGACGTTACTGGCTGGGGATTGGAATGCCCGCCATGACGACTGGGACCAACGAACCAACAGGCATGGTCGCCGCCTCCGAGCGTGGATCCGCAAATGGGACCTCTTGCTGAGGGCTCCATCCGAGTTGACGCCAACGTTTCGCACCCCAAATGGTTCGAGTGTAGTGGATTTCTTCATCTCGAAGCGAGTGTCTGTTCGAAATGTGGCAACAACCAGTGGATCGTGGGATGCAGTCTCGGATCACAACATGGTTGTTGCCGACATTGACTGGATGACAACTCAATTCTCACCTCGAAAACCGAAGATTTCGAGGGCGCAACTCAAATGCGTGGACAGAATCGAAGACGCTCAGACATATTACAAAGCCAATTTGCCTAATGTGGCTTCTCGTTTTGACCACGCAACCTCAGAAGAGGATCTGGAGGATGCATGTTGCCAACTCGTGGACACAATCAGTAGCCCCTGGATCACTTCCGTATCAATGCGTCCTGACCGCTATCGCTTCTTCTGGGATTCTAGTCTTGACCAGTTGAGTCGTGTGCGATCTACATATTACAAACGGTGGAAACGAAGTAGCAACATTCAAATGTGGAATGTGTACAAGGTGATTGACCGATTCATTAAACGTCGTTGTCGAGCAAAGAAGAGACAACTGTTGGACGAATTTCTTGATACCGCCGAGGACGAAACAGCATCTCAAACAGTGAATCGAATCAACTCGGTGATGAAATTACGATCTCAGCATAGCGCACGGGCACTGGAACGTGGAAATCCATTAGACCCACAGGAGTACGCTGAGTTTATTGCCGAGTACCAGCCACCCGAATGTGGGGTGAAAGCAGTCACATTTGATGTTCCGAACTCGTTCCGGATTGCATTGGAAAAATCGATCAAGGATGCAAAGAAGGGAAGATCGATTGGGCGCGATAACGTGGCATCGGAAATGCTACAGGTGAGTCCAACTTTGTGCGCTTCCACGCTTCTCAAGCTGTGGCGAGCGTGTGGCAAGTTGGCATATCTACCATCAACGTTGCGGCAGACACGTATATCGCCCATATACAAGAAAGGCGACATCTCGGTACCATCCAACTACCGACCGATCTCTATTCTGTCGCACTTGCGCAAAGCAATTTCGGCTGCATTAAACTCGATCGTGATGAACTATATCGAGTTTCATGAGTACCAGTATGGGTTCTCAAAGTACAATGGAACAGAACAGTCGATTGTGGAGGTGAGTAACATCATCACAAACGGCCACTCGCGTGTGGCAGTACTGGATCTAACGAAGGCGTACGACAAAGTTAACCGAAAACTATTGTCGCAAGTGTGCGCATCCAGGCTACAACCGAAGCATGCGGCAATGACTACTTTGCTGCTGCAACCAGTCAACGCTTTCATAAATGGAAATTGGAAAGATGAACAAGTACAAATGACTCTTGGAGTGCCTCAAGGTGACCCATTCAGCTGTACATTGTTCAACATGTATATTGATTCCATGCTATACCGAGTGCAGGAGGTGCCATATCATGTGTCGGATCGAGGTGCAAGTGCATTTGCCGACGATGTGATTCTGATGGCGAAGACTGATAGCGGGCTGCAACTACTGCTAGACATATGCAGTAGTTGGGGCAAAGAAATGCAAATGCCGTGGAACACTGCAAACGGCAAGTCGATAGTACTGCAACTGCCTGCAGACCAAAATCACTCTGCAATATTCACACTTGCTGGTGATAAGCTGAGCGTGGTACGTAGTGCAGTATATCTGGGGGTGTCTCTAAACACCAATGGAGTAACAACCGACAAGCACATGGAACGCGTACAAAATGCTCAACGTCGATTGGGAAGCCTAGCCGGTGCTGGTCTGCACCGGAATGGATTTGATACGCGCAGCTGTGTGAGTTTGTACCGCGCATTCGTGAGGTCGATTTACGAATATGCGTTGCATCTTGTACCGCTCACGCCTCATTTGGAAATGGCGATAGTGAAGCTTGAAGCAACGTTCTTCAAACTGATTCTTGGAAAAATGGCATCTCGGTTTGGAACATATCGGGTGCCAATGATGCGTGCACTTTGTCGTTTAGAGTCTGCGGCTCTGCGACGAATTGTGCTCGCCTCCAAACGTCTACGGCATTATCAATCGTGTCGTGAGACGGCATTGAACCTTGAATTGGAACACAGATCGCGACAGTTGAAGGTGAACCGGGCATGTCGGCAGCTGTCGCTGTATAATGCACATCCTTCAATTTCAGCACTACGAGCTGAAATTGATAATGTGTGTACAAAAGGAATAGGAAGAATACGGGATGCGGAGTGGAAACTTGCCTCGGCAAGACGCGTTCGCAAAATCCCGTGTGCTGCGAATGGAAAATACCCACCCATTCTTCGGTTGCGCAAAGTTTCGCACCGAATGATGGGTATCCGATGGTACTTCAATGAGTTCCCAGCGAACCCAATGGAGGCACGTGATGTACTTGGGCACGAGTACTGGAAGTACGGAAGACTGAAGGTACTACTCGGAATGGAAGATTGGTCACCTGGAGAGAGACAGGAGGCGACCGAAATACTAGATGTATTGGAAGAAGCACAGTTGTAAATCTGTGCTATAAGTAGTAAGAATGATTGCGTTGGTTCGTAATTGACCAAGTTAGTTTACACCTTGACAGTGTTACCCTGCTGCTCTTCATGGGACATTGGGAACACTATAAATAAAAAGCAATTGATTGAAAAAAAAAAAAAAAAAAAAAAAAATGTTGTGGGAACTTATGGCATTGAGTGAATTTGTGGTTACGTGGTACCTGGTGAGCTGGAGCATACACATATTGGTGTGGTGTACGGATTGCAGTGTATTGGCACAATGTGAATTTGTGCATGGTCATCGTTATGTGTAGGCACGTATTTTGTTGAGTAGGCACGTAACTTGTTGTGCACTGTTGTGCACTGTTGTGCCTTGTTAGTTGTAAGCTGTCATGAATTGTGGCAGTGTTACCATGTTATGTTAGATGATGAGTGGTAGTATTGAGTGTCCCCGCTTGGTGGCTTAGGTTTTACTCCGAGTGGAAGTAAGCGGTAATGCGATGACGTAGTGCTATATAAGTTGTGACAGAAGCACCTCAAAGTAAATCCGAGCCAGAGCTGGCGAACTTCCTTTGCATATCCCCACCTTCCCTTTGCATCAACCTTCCCTTCTCAGCTATAACCTCCATCAGGTTATGGGCCCAGCCCCGCTGACCTCTGCCGTTATCGTTCGTCTCTCGCCGCTCTTTCACCCGTTTCGCTGTTTCTCTATCACCGTCTTCTCGTTGCGTCGGGTGTGTTGACCGTTTTGTTGGTTGGTGTTGGTATTCTTTTTACGGTTTGCGTTCCTCCCTGAGGGCGTTGTGTTGGTAGTGGTTCGACGTTGACTCTCTATCGTGATTGTGTTTGGGTGCTCGTTTTTTTTTTTTTTTCAATCAATTGCTTTTTATTTATAGTGTTCTCAATGTCCCATGAAGAGTAGCAGGGTGCTCGTTGTTGCCCTCGTTGTCGATCGCTTTCCGATTTGTTTGGTCTCCCTCTATTGTTCTTGTTGTTGGGATCCCCGCGTCGTGTTTGCGGGTTCTGATCCGAGAGGTTGAGCCCATTTTTTTATCGAAGTCTGGGCACTAGCTTTGTGCTCAGCAGTTGGTGTTGAAGTCCGTGCACTACGTGTGTGCTCGGCAGTTTTGGTCATCACTGCATTACCTGTGCGACGAACGGTTGATCCGAGTAATCGGGGACGGGAGCCAGGCGGCTTGAACCAAGGCAGACGTGCTGACTAGCGGGCTCCACCGGTCCTTTTGGGCGGATAACGGTGTTTTACCGCGAGCGCTGAAGCTAACGGAGTGCCGTGGCGTACTGCACTTTGGTTGTGGTGTTTGACTTTTGTTTGTTGAACCTGACTGTTTGTTAGGTGCTTGGACGGCTGTGAAGGCATCCATAAGGAGCTTTTGATCCGTGCAATTGACTAATTGGCTTGTCCAGTGGGCTTTTAGTACGGGGAGGCAACGTATCGAAGGCTGACCTCCCATTGGGATCAGGCCGCTTGTGATCTTCATTGATTGCTCGCTAGAAGCGTACCTTGGGTGTCAAAGTAGCTGCTGTTTCAAGGTCGCGCAAGTTCTTGCAAGAGATCAGAGAGGGTTTTACTTGGTGAAGGCATATCTTTGGCCATTAACCATCCTCTGGACATCTCGTAGAGAGCATCGCGCCTTCTCCTTGAACGCGGGAGAGGGTTGACTGCAGAAGTCGTTTCCTACCCGGAAGGTCACCGGGGGTCAGGGGTCCGACTCCCTAGGGTACCGGGAATAGTATTTCCTGCCAGTGGGCCCGACTTTTAAATTTTTGTTTGTTTTTATTTTTGTTGTTGTTATTGTTGTTGTTGTTCGTTTATTGTTGTTGTTGTTCGTTTATTGCTGTGGTTTGCTGTTGTCCTGTTGTGTCTGCCATTTCTTTCATCTGGGATCGTTTTTAATCTCACTTTGCGGTATGGACTCGTTCACTGGGATCAAGATTGAGAAGTTGGGTGAGGATAACGTCCATATCTGGAAGGAGAAAATTCAGCTTGGGCTTGCGCTCAAGGATCTCAAGAATCACCTCACCAGCTCTCCACCCACCGATCCAGAAGAATTGTCCAAGTGGGAAACTCGCGACTCAAACGCCAGATCTATCATTGGACTTACGCTCAGTGACGAACATTTGGATCATGTGCGCGATGTGGAGGCTGCTGCCGATGTGTGGAAGGACATATGCAATGTTTTCCAGAGGAAGACTCTTCTCAACCGAATCAATGCCAGACGTGCTTTTTACACCGCCAAGATGCGTGACGACCAGAAGATGTTGCAATTCATTAATCATGTTCGTCACTTGGCTTCTGATCTCAAGAGCATGGACGTCAAAGTTGAAGAAGAAGACATTGCAATGGCCATCTTATGTGGACTTCCGGAACGTTTCGAGCACCTCATTGTCGCTATCGACACCACGATCGGAGATCGCGAACTTAGTTTGGAGTTCGTGAAGAGTCGTTTGTTGCAAGAAGAGCAGCGAATGAATGATCGTGCCAAGGAGGAGTCCGGAAGTGACGCAGCTTTGGTCCGGCGTCAGAGGTCATTGAAGTCAATTATATGTTACTATTGTGGCAAGAAGGGTCATATCCAGAAGAACTGTTACAAGAGACAACGTGATGGGGCTAACAAAAATCAGATCGATGCTGCTCACCCCAGTGTGAATACCGGGCTCAGCTGTGAGCTTGGTGCGAGTGGCGACGATTCTGACTTTGTATGTCTCATTGCGACAGGTGCCGATAAGGCTACTAACAGTGACTGGATTATTGACTCTGGTGCCACTGCACACATGACGTATGATGACTCAATGTTCCAAACGTATGAGAGCAAGGTGTCCTCTGGCGTGAGTATCGGCACTGGTTCCAAACTAGAGTCTGTTGGTCGCGGTAGTGTGGAGCTTGATCTGACTGTAGAAGGCGCCGAACGTAAGTGCAAACTGAAACAGGTGGTGCACGTGCCATCCTTACGGTACCACCTACTTTCAGTGTTGGCGATCTGTGATCTGGGCTGCAAGGTAGTGTTTGAAAGAGAGAAGGTATGTGTTTACAAAGGGTCGAAAGTGGTTGCCTCCGGGTGCCGTTTCAAAGGCCTGTACTACCTTCGCACTGCAGCCGAACAGCGTACAGATGTGGACAGCGCCATTGTGTCAGATCTCTCTCTTTGGCATGCTCGAATGGCTCATGTGAATGTGGAAGGCATTAAACAGATGGCTCGCAATGAGGTTGTATCAGGGCTGAATGTGGATTTGGCACAGAAGCTGGATGTGTGTGGCTCGTGTGTAGTAGGAAAAGCAACCCGTGCTCCGACTCCCAAGCAAGGGGGGAACGAGCAGAACACGTACTGGACCTTGTCCACTCGGACGTTTCAGGGCCAGTAAGTGTGAAATCCTTGGGAGGCTCGCACTACTTTGTCACATTCATCGACGACCACAGCAGGTATTGCTTCTTGTACATGCTCAAAACCAAAGATGAGGTGTTCCAAATGTTCATGAGGTGGCTCAAGTTTGTGGAAAACCAGACTGGACGAAAGTTGAAAACCATCATCGCACGTGAGAGTGTGCTACGTGCACTGCGCACTGACAACGGTGGTGAGTATCTGTCCAATCGTTTCCGCAAAGAACTCGAGCGCCAAGGTATTGAACATCAACGAACAGTGCCTTACAATCCACAGCAGAATGGGCTTGCCGAAAGGTTCAACCGAACACTCATGGACTTGGTCAGATCGATGTTGCACCACAAACAACTGCCAAAGAACTTTTGGGCTGAAGACTTGAACGTAGCAGTGTATGTACGCAACAGAGTGACCGGCAAAGCCCTTCCTAGTAATTCGACTCCATTCGAGCTGTGGCATAGTCAGAAGCCTGATGTGAGCAATCTGCGTGTGTTTGGGAGCCGATGCTGGTACAAGGTTGTGGATCACAAGCTGAAGAAGCTGGAGGACAGAGCAAAGGAAGCCATCTTCATTGGGTATACTTCTGGGTCCCACGGGTACAAGTTGTGGGACGGTAAGAAGAGAAAGGTGATTGTGTCAAGAGATGTGAGGATTGACGAGTCTTCGGGCTTAGAAGACCATAAGAACTGTGAGGAAGAGGACTATGCTGACATGGAGTTGAGTGACATGTCTAGTCCAGATGACACCTCCAACTCTGACACATCCAGTCACCCCAGTGAAGATGACCCTTCTGCACCTGCGCCTGATGTCCATGATGCGTCTGAGAGTACCAGTGATGGTTCCACATCAGTTCCACATGTTGAGCCTGAAGGGCAAGAGACGCAGCCTGTTCGTAGATCCACACGTGAGAATAAGAAGCCAACGCGTTGGTGGGGTGGAACTGCTCTTCTGACAGCCAGTGATGACACTCCTTCTTCTTATAGTGAAGCTGTGTCACGTCCTGATTCCGAAGCATGGAAAAAGGCAATGAAGAGCGAGTACCAGTCACTGATAGAGCATGACACATGGGATTGTTGGATATCATGCTGTCACTGACATCAAGCTGTTCACATGTGACAAGTCTAGAATGGTACCTTGGTATGTGAAACTATGGCTGATGTCGTTCTGTACGCTCCACTGTGTTGGATGGTGGAAGAGCCACCATTGGATGAACGTGTCAGATGTGGTGCTGTGTCGAATATCAAGCTGTTCAGATGGGTTCTTACAGACAGACTGTACACCAGGACACGTTGTCTGGAGTGGTCGAGGTGCACAGTGTGCACATGTAGCAATGTTGATACTTGGTACATGGTGCACGAGTGTTGACACTGTTGAGTGGTTGAAATCATGTTCGGGTAGTGCTGCACGCACATGTATGTATCTGGATGCATGGAACTTGTTGGCTGTGTTTGGTTCACGTCATATGGTTTACAGGTACTTGTTGCTGACGTGTGACTTGGTGAGCCTAGACATACATATTACGGCGTTGTGTACTGATTACAGGTTGCAGGAAACAGGTGCGGGTGTTTGTGTATGGATTGTCGTGGTCTGGTCATTTTGGTGCGCTGTCGTATTGTGTGTATGCACTGTCATGGATGCGCATGGTTGTACATTGTTGTACGTTGTTGTACATTGTTGTGCAATATTGTACGGAATTGTTTTGCACTGCTGTGCACTGCTGTGCACTGTTGTGCCTTGTTACTTGTAAGCAGTCATGAATTGTGGCAGCGTTACCATGTCATGTTAGAAGATGATTGGTAGTATTGAGTGTCCCTGCTTAGTGGCTTAGGTTTTACTCAGAGTTGGAGTTGTTCGGTGGTGCGTCGAAGAAGTGCTATATAAGTTGTGAGCTAAGTACCTCCAAGTAAATCCCAGCCAGAGCTGGCGAACTTCCCTTGCATCCCCTCAACTTTCCCTTCCAGCTATAACCTCCATCAGGGATCTAGTGCCTAGGCCAGCAGACAGCAACGTGATTTCGTCCAAGTGGGTGTACGTTCAGAAATATGAAGCTGCACCATCTGGTGAACCAACTGTGAGGTACAAGGCTCGTATGGTTGCTAGAAGATTCCTACAGATTGAAGGCGTGGACTTCTCAGAGACTTATGCACCAGTGGTGAAGTTCACTTCGATCAGGATGATTCTGTCGATTGCAGCTGTGCGAGACTTTCATTTGCACCAGATGGATGTGAAGACTGCGTTTCTAAACGGCGACCTGGAGGAGACAGTGTATATAAAGCAGCCAAAAGGTTTCATACAGCAAGGGAGCGAAGACTTGGTGTGTCGTTTGAAGAAAGCCATCTATGGGCTTAGACAGGCACCAAGGCGGTGGCATGCAAAGGTATACACGTTCCTTGTTGATGAGATGCAGTTGAAGCCCAATGACGCAGATGAGTGTGTGTACACCGGGATAATACTGGGATTTGTGGTTATCATTGCTCTATACGTGGATGACCTGCTGATAGCAAGTCCGAGCATGGAGACCATGAATCGCGTAAAGGCAGAGCTGTCAACTCGGTTCCGCATGAAAGACCTCAAGGAAGCTCGTATGGTTCTCGGATTCGAGATCCACCGTGATCGAGCTAAGCGACAGCTGTACCTGACTCAGTCTGCGTACACGCAAAAGGTCTTGGAACGTTTCGGCATGCATCAGTCTAAGCCAGTTGACACTCCGATGGAATCCGGTGTGGACTTGTCTGTTGTTGAGGAGGTACTCACGGATGTTCCGTATCGTCAGGCGATTGGCAGTCTCATGTATTTGTCTGTGGGAACTCGTCCAGATATCTCATACGCAGTGTCCAAACTTGCAAAGTATGTGGAGAAACCTGGAGAGACTCACTGGAAGGCAGTCAAACGTGTGCTTCGCTATCTCAACGGTACTTGCTTCTTTGGACTCACCTACGGCTCTACCACTGATCTGGAACTGCACGGCTATGTGGACTCTGACTGGGCAGGCGATGTTGCCAACCGCAAGTCTACCAGTGGATATGTGTTCATGATGAGCGGTTGTCCAGTGTCCTGGAGTTCGTGGCAGCAGGAAGTGGTTGCGCTGTCAAGTGCTGAAGCTGAGTATGTGAGTCTGTGCTCTGGTACCAAAGAAGCAATCTGGCTAAGGCGACTTTGGAACGGCATTGCTATTGTGATTGGAGTTGAGGTGGACGGGTCTGTCAAAGTCTTGGTTGAACCGACGCCTGTGTATGTTGACAACCAAGGCTCCATCGACCTTGCTCGAAATGGTGTTGTGAACAAGCGAACGAAGCACATCGACATTCGGTTCCACTTCACTAGAGAGGCTCTGCGTGACAAGTCCATCGTGCTGCTCTACTGTCCAACTGATTCCATGGTTGTCGATATGCTAAGCAAGCCTCTTGCCCGCGTGAAACTCGAGAAGTTTCGCAAGGAGTGTGGAGTACAGCACCTAGAGCTTTGAAGTCAGTGACAGAGGGAGGGTGTTGGATGTTGACCTAGTGCTGTCACTGAAACCAAAAGTGCAGGGGAGCATGGGCTGTTTTGGAGGGTGCTGCAGGAAAAGCGCATATGCGCGTGTGTGCAAACTCAACGTGAAACTGGCTTCTGATTGGCTACTGCAAATGTGCACATGCAACGTAGTGTGTACAAGTGTTATGGCACTACTGGGTTGTTCTGGGCTACACGTGTGTAGCTAGCACAGATGGGTATGCTGGACAGTGTGCACAGTTATGTACGTGGACATGTTGAACACATTGATGCAACTTGGTGCGCTATGGTGATGAGTCAGGTACTGTCATGAGGATTACACGAACACTGTGGTAACATGTTGTGGGAACTTATGGCATTGAGTGAATTTGTGGTTACGTGGTACCTGGTGAGCTGGAGCATACACATATTGGTGTGGTGTACGGATTGCAGTGTATTGGCACAATGTGAATTTGTGCATGGTCATCGTTATGTGTAGGCACGTATCTTGTTGAGTAGGCACGTAACTTGTTGTGCACTGTTGTGCACTGTTGTGCCTTGTTAGTTGTAAGCTGTCATGAATTGTGGCAGTGTTACCATGTTATGTTAGATGATGAGTGGTAGTATTGAGTGTCCCCGCTTGGTGGCTTAGGTTTTACTCCGAGTGGAAGTAAGCGGTAGTGCGATGACGTAGTGCTATATAAGTTGTGACAGAAGCACCTCAAAGTAAATCCGAGCCAGAGCTGGCGAACTTCCTTTGCATATCCCCACCTTCCCTTTGCATCAACCTTCCCTTCTCAGCTATAACCTCCATCACAGTCAATTTTTTTGTCATCACAAGAACGTGAATGGAATATCTCGGGAGTAGCTCAAATTTTGGATCTCCAATTGATATCCTGAAACTTTGCTTCCCATAAATCTACTATACGCCGATAATCGAGTGATATCCAGTTAATATTCTACAACCTACACTACAGATGCACTGGTGACGTGCGCTTTACAAATATATCCAAACATCGACTTGGAATCTACTTGCATCTCTGTGCATGTTCACAAAATAGTCTTCCCATTCGCGTTGTGGTACACTATACAAGCGGAAGAACTTTGTAAATAACCAATATCTAATTCTTAATCTACTGCGATACACTTTCATGTTGGAACATTACTTTGGCACTTTGCGACTCAATTGCGCAATCAATTTGAAAATATAGCTGTGATTACATTCAATCATACTTCGTGAAAATTCCACGCGTGTTGCCTAATACGTGACGTCTTTCCAACTTTCGAAATATTTATTCTAATTCCGAGCTTCCATTACGTAAAGATGTTTTTCTGTCGAGCTGGAACCGCCGCGGGGCTGGAAGATGGCAATAATCTGATACTGGAACAAGAATTTTCGGTTTGCTGAGAGTACACTCGAAATGTCGTGATGAAGCCTATAAAAGGCAGCGTAAGCATCTGGGTCTTTATGTCAAGAAAATGAAACTCGCCCAGTCTTCTCCACTACACTAATTTGAAATGGAAGCTATATTCAGCGCAGCAACCAATATGGCTGCTAACATCACCGAACCGACTGACACATCGTACAAATCGATTAAGAGAAAGGTGAACAGAAAATTCGGCAGTCTTCCCAGCGCCGCAAAGATACATTTGGCCAGAGGTATCCGTGATGCTATCAACGATGGAAAGAACTATAACACTGCAAAGCGGCATTTGGAAAGCTTGAGTTCTGCTGGAAGCAGTGTTTCTCTTAGTCCCTCCGTTTATTCATCAATATCTGATGCCGCCAACTCTGAAGCGTTTAGCAAGAACTTTTACAAAGAATGTCGCAGAGCAATTGGTCATTGAGGTGCAATTAACGAACTGCAATAGCAATGATTGCTTTTATAGTGCCCTCCTCAGATTTGTTTCTGAATACTGCTTGAGCAAAGCATGTTCAAAGGCTGATTCCAAAAACAAAACTGATAGTCTCACTTTGCATTGGTGAGCTGCCATAGAAAAATCTGTAATTGCCAGAAATTGAGATAGAAAAATGTGTTTGTGATAGAGTATGTGAAGAAAAAGAGCGTGGGCCACTGTACGAAGTAAAAAGCTAAAATCTGCGATGTTAGCTTGAGCGCGGTTTGGGTTGCGTCAACTGTGCATATAATCCTTGATGTTTAGCCGCATTGATTTCACTCCCTCTCCCATTGCTTGAGTTCTATTTGGTTTGCTTATCTATCAACACAGGTCCCCAGAGGAACTTTTTGGGGCAAATTGTAGTAGTTGCCTGCTAGAATATTTTCAGATATGACACCTAGAATTCATCTCCTTCCTAAAAAACATCATCCTTCCTTTTTCTTTCATTCTATTTATTTAAGATTATATAGACCAGTTAATAACCAGCAGGGAAATAATTTCATTGCCTAAGCATTTGCACCGCAACATGTTGTGACTAAAACTTTTGTTATCTTCGCAAAAGTTTTTCTCCAGAAACAGTATTCTTTCAATTTTTCGGAGCTAATGCTAAAAGCCTATCAAATTGTAGAGCTTAACCTGCGAACCGGGAGAAGCCTATAGATAGGCAAAACCCACTCCCCGACAACTTAATCGGGCGATAAAGCTGTTGTGATGACCAAGATGTGGATGTAACTCTACGGGAGATTCAGGTAAACGTAGAAGTTGTCAAACGAAAAATCCGGTAACGGAATGACCAGAAGGGACCAGCAAAGGTATCGGTAGACGGGTCACGGGAGTGCCACGCGACGTATCCGGAGACTGATAGAAAAAGGGAAACAACAAGAAAGCGAAATACTGCTAAGGCGAGCGGTACGAAAGGAAAACAAAAGAACGCCCAATACTGGGGTGGAGATGACTACATGGCAAATCAGAATAGTAACATAAATAGGTGGACCAAAATAGAGAAGAACCACAATGGTATGTGTCGCAGCGCTTCTTCTAGGTGGAGCTGGTCGGATGGCCGAGCCGTGCTAGCGAATTCTTCTCCAAGAAGGAGGCAAAAGTACTCGCGCAAGCAATCAGTTTCAGGGGCGACCAGGGGTTAATTTTTTTCAGAGAGGAACGAGCGCAAGGTCGCTCGGCTGAAGTACAGTACCACTAAATGGATCAACTAAAATAACCGAAATATCAAAATTGGATTCCAGTTTGTGCCACATTTCAGCCTCCCGAAATTAACCTGAACTAGGTGCAAAAATTCTAAAATTATCTCTATCAATAGAGGCCATGCTGCATGGTACCAACACGGGTCCATTTCAAAAGTAGCAAAGTTCCCACGAGGGATTCTCGATAGATTATGAGTTCTTCTTCCCAAAAAAGGGCCAAAGTCCTTTGTACTGCAAAAATCAATAAAAAACTGCGAAATACACCATGACACAGTAAATGCAGCTACGAAAGAGACCCTAGCTCCATGGACTAGACTATTCTATATTTTTACAGTAGTTCCGTTATAAAATATTTCTCATCTCTCTATTTGGAGAGCTTTTGTTTTAATCTCGAATGTCACAATTTCTAATAGGTTAATCACAAGTCTCAATGTAAATTTAATGAGAATTGTCTTATTAGATTTCCTCAACATAATTAAGCCACAAAAGTGTGGAAAATGGAAAAGTGTAGATATATTTGTATTTTGTTGTTATGAGTATGTCCACTTACTAGATATATGAAAATCCATTCCTATTAAGACCTTTCGGGCCCAGGAAGAATACCATTGTATACGACCAAATTCTAGTAAGCTGTTAAAACCTCATTTCAAACAGTATTAAAGATGATCCCCTAATTGTTAAAGGATATAAATGGGCGGATAACTTATCTGCCGCCAGAGCCCATGTGGTTGGAATCACCTACTACATTCATATACATCCAAAACATGAGTATTGATGTTTTGAAGCACATTCTCAGGCCTTGAAGTGCTGGGAGACAGTATCTAAACGTATGGCTAGTTCGAAATAGAATCTTCAGGAATAGATGGATACCAGGGAGGCATCAGAACCTCGAGAACAGCACTTGAGACTCATGAGAAAAGAAATGGACAAATCCTATCATCCAGAAACAGCTACTGCCGCATCAGAGATCACTGAACCGAAGGAAAAATTGGTTTTCAAGCTTAGAAGGTATTCATAGCAAAATAGCAAAATAAGGAACGACTTCAAGTAACAGTAGTGAGGCAGGTAAAAACGAAGTTTTCCAGACTCCACCTGAGAATAATAAGGAAGTAAACAGGGGGATGCGGAAGCGCTGAGACTCCAGTAAAACAGAATGTGGAATGAAAAGAATGAAAAATACGGAATAGTGTAAATCAGATAATATTGATCCTGGTATTGTAAAACAATTTTTAGTGTAGCAAGGAAATGCTAACCAAATGTACTATTTGGAGAAGCTTGAATAAATTTGATAGGCAATACACGTCAGGAACCTAAGCAGGTATCATCAACTGTCTCAAAAGATTTTGCACTGTGGGAAAATTATGGCTTCACTTCTAAACTTCCAAGAACTGCCACAAGACTTATTATTCGAATCAGATGTATTGAATAAACTCTGGTTAGCACTAATTAGAGTGAAAGCATTTCTCCCACCACAAGTGTCATCTTGAACCTCCGGATATCAGCGGACAGTGTGAAGCTTGACCGAAACTCGGTTGAAGTGACTAATGTTTTTCTACAACAAACGAAATGGCTTTATTTCAACGGCTTTTGATTACATATCTTTTCATTCTAGTTTCCCCGTCTCTAAATCGCCTTCAACACATTTTCTAAATTTTTTTCTTTCATTGTTTGCAACAAAGTGCATATGTGAAAAAAACCATTTCAATTATGAGCAATAGTTTTTTTTCGGAACGAAGATATGGCCACTTTCGTCACAGAAGTCCGATTTCGCTTCAAACCCCAAAGTTCAAGCTCAGAACCTCCGCTTCCATATGGTTTTTACAGGTCTCAAATCAATGTAACGGAAACAATAATATGAATAAAACAATATGAGCAGCTACGGGACTCAAAAAGAAACAGTTTTCCTATCCTTCCCGCTTGCGAACTAATCCTCCCGTCGACATATATCACCCTCATAATATCTATTGAGTACGTTCTTTATCAAATAGGCCTCCCTTGTTTTCTCTCTTGCCGATGGTACCAGGTCCAGTGGGGTCACGTTCACTCTGAACGAGAGGTCATCAAGCAACATATTGTTCTTCTCCACTATTTCCGATAAAACTACACCACTCTTGAGCATGTTGAACTTTTTCCACGTGCAATCTGTTGCAAGCTCTTTTACCATCACTTCTTTTTGATACGTAGAACTGAACCGAAAGTGTTGAAATGCTGTAAACTTCAACGCATTTGGAAGCATATAAAACTTTTGGAGAACCTCCTTCCAATTAAACCACACGACCTCCGATGCAAAAACAACGTGATTAATCAACGAACTTTTGTCAATGATCCGCATCATCTGTACAAGATCAAAAACGTTAAACCATTTTTAAGCAGCGCTTCACCATTCCAAACGCGGCGTCGCACCTGTTCTTTGTGTGCCCGGCTACAGGAAAGCACGGCACTACCCCATCTTCGCTCCCATGCTCACTCGCCGTAAGAAGTACCACAACATAAAGCTATTTTTGTTTTGCCCAATGCAGTTAATAGCATGAAGATCCAGGTGGCTGTGATGCTCCGTCGCTGATTTCCGCTCAGGATTCCTCTTTATTGGGTTATGAAACATAGATGCAATCTCTTTGAAGGTCTTAAAATTAGGCCAGTGGCCTTCTGGCACACTGCAAAAAAAGCAACGACTTCTGCTGATGCCATGAACCCCAAATATATCAAACTTGAGCCCAGTTACGAAATGAACTTTCCCGGGCTGACGTAGGAGATGCTTCGCTTCAGATTCGTTTTCTACTGCCGCATGAATGTACCCCAGATCTTCGGCATTGAGCTTCTCCAGGTCAATTCCACTGTGATCCATGTAGGGAAATAGTTTCAAGCGCACAACCGGAGACGCAGAGCTGTACTTAGTGATGTAGAGGTTGTAGAGGGAAGCTAAAGAAGGAATTGTCTTATCTCTGTCTCCCCGTCCTTTTTCGAAAATGACGGTTATGGAAACACGAAAATGTTTTCCAGACGCTTTAGCACTTCCAGTGTTCTGTTTTTTTCGCTCTTGAGCTCATTTTGAAGCTGAGGTTGAGCTGAATAGAGCTGTACTCTTATCTCGGTATTTCGGTTTTGAGCCATTCCGACTTATTGAAGTGGTTGGTTGGACATATGTTTATCGATGGCAGCCTTATAAGGTGAAAATTTCAAATATACATTTTGCCTTCCATGAATATGTTACCTCTCTCTTTCCAGATATTTATGGCGTTTCTCTTTGATAAATGGGCTTGTAGTTTTGTAGAAAAAACCTATCGCCCCAAGAATTGTTGTACAGACAATAGTTTCTACACCTTTTCAAACAAACGCGGTAGAGCAATGGCTTAGGCGTACATAAGCTCCACCTAGTTTTCTTTTCTGTGGAATTGCATTTCAGATCTTTAATACAACCCAAGCCGACTTTCAGGGGGATCTCATCATTTTTTGGAATATCTCGATCTGTTACGCTTATTTTTTCTCGATTTTGTTTCTTATCGATAGAAGTATATGTTTCACGGAGAAGAAGAGTGACTGATGAAAATTTTGAACCGATATATTCTTTTGAAGAAATGCTTAAGCGTGTCTCCGATGCTGGGCATTGATGCGAATATTATATTCCAGCTCGGTCATGTCCAAGTTAGTTGTTCACTATGATTGAAAGAAGATTGGAAAGATCTGCTCTCTCTGCAACCATAGTAAGTAAGAACTGCAGGGACTAGAGAACAAGGTACCTCTCGTCGACTATGAAGAAAAGAATACTATCTATATCATCCTGACCCATTCGATCGAGATTTTGGAATGCTGCGCTTGAGTTTTTGGTCGATATTGACATTGTTGAAAATTCAAACCTCTGGAAAGCTCATTCCTCTAAAAAAACATTAAGCAGGAAACAAATATGATTTTGTGACCAAATATGGTTCTCACTTTCATTCTCATCAGTCTGATGCTGCAAAGGTTCCCAGCTATTCCGATATTCTCCGAGAGCCAGATAATTTTCAGAAACTAAGAGAAACCCTCTTTTCCATCGAATCTATATAAGAACGAACCCCAGCCGCCCATTTATCTCGTCGTTGGGTTTCTCGGGATGCTAGTTTAGTATGCTAAATTTCTAGTTGTAAAATTAAAAGTCCAAAAAGACTAGTAATTTTGAAGTTTGCGCAAGTTGGCAACGAGGAAATAATGTTCTTTTGTAAATTCAGATTTCCTCCTTTTGCAGTTCGAATTTCACTTATTGGGGATTAGGGCTAGTTTGCCGTTCCTCTGCCCATGCTCGCAACTTTACATTCGCCACACTCGTACAAAACCGTCTGAAAATTAAAAACAAACCACTAGCGCTCCCTCATTTGAATCTTGCATTCGGATCCTGCTTCTGAGTTTCCCTGTATTTGAAGTTGAAGAATTTCAACCGACAACGCTCTCCATTCTCTTTCTCTTTCCTAGCCCCAGAGCGGCTCCAAACCCTCCCAGTCCCCTATAAACCTCGAATAGGGCCCTTATATTGCCGAGATATGGCCGAAATGTGGCCGTTTAACTCGAAAAGTTGTGAGAGCTTTTAAAAAGCGGAGATCAACAAGTTCCATTTTTCTTCAAATGACCGTAATATGGTCCAAATGTGGCCTAAATATGGCCGAGGTGTACACGTGTCAGTTGGCGAAAGTGCATATTTTCCGTAGATACACGTTCTCTGAAACTTTCGAACTAAACGGCCACATTTCGGCCATATCTCGGAAATATTTGGGCCATATTCGAGGTTTACAGGGAGTCTCTTGTATTGCTGCTACTTCAATATGCGTTCCCCCGTTCGTGCAGGCACCGCCACACTATCGAGCCCAACTATTAGAGTTCCACCCGTCAGTTGCACCGGCAAACAGACCTCTAAATCCTTGTTTCCAATCACCTCTCCCACCATCTCTCTTCCGCCTTTTCTTCAGCCGACGCCCTCCACGTTTTCCTCCTTCCCCTTCCCTCCTCTTCTCCCTCACACAGCCACGTCCACCCCGAGACCATGTTAACACCGGTGACTTTTTCAATCTCTCCTTTTCCCTCTGGAATTTTCCTTCTTTCAACAGCTCTTTCGACTGCAATAACAACCGTCACGCTCTCTGCACCTGCGCCACCTGCTTAAGCACACCAACACCCGACCCCTCAGGCCCATACTCTCCGTTGTTAGCATCACCATTTTCCTCGAAACGCAAATCACCATCCCACTCACATACTCATTAGTCCCCACTCCAACTAACTTCATCCTTTTCCGAATCCTCGAAAGCAAATCCATTTGCACCCAAACCTTCGACACGCTCTGCATCGCCACTCCCGTCCGACACACTCTGCACCGCCGCTCCCTTCCGACACACTCTGCCCCGCCACTCCCATCTCATTCACTATCTCAGAAAGCCTGTCGCCCTAAAGTTTGCCCGGATTCTCGCCAATGCTCCACAACCGCTCCTAAATCTCCGCCGCAAACCTCCTCTCCGGTACCCATTCTCTCCGCCCACATCACCACCACCCCTTTCTCCCCCTAAAGTTCTTCCTTCTCTCCGAAAAAACTTGTATTCACCCTCTTTTCTTTTTCCGCGGCAGCATATCTGGTACTTCAGTCCTGTGACGCGGAGCCATTAGCTTCTCATCTTATTCGTACCAATTTAATGGAGATCTACTGCTGGGAATGCTTAGGTAATATTACTCAGCTAAGTAATACCACTTGCGCATTCCCAGCAGTAGATGATCATTATTATTGTCAATATCAGCACCCGGATAATACCTACCTTCTCACACATCGTTGTATGAAATATAGGTAGCTATACGGGGGGCCCACAGTAGATCATCATCGCGCGAGAAACATGATAGCCGTTCAGTTCAAGACCGCACTGGTGCTTGGCTCACCGCTTTAATTGAAACAACAGACGATGCAGCACGAAAAGAGAATCAAGACTACTTTTCATGAGCTCTCGATGTATGAGGCGCGACGGAGCACACTAAATCCGGTGGTTCAACATTTTGCACATTTTTCTTTCTGAAACTCGGGTGGCGCATGAGGACAATAGACCTGTGTAAGCTACTGAAACATGTAGTACTGGAAGCTGTGAAACAGACCCGAACGGGATTAGTTGTACATGCTCGCGATATTGCTGCCAACTTGATACCAAGTAAGAGTAGCACGGGCGCCCCAAATGCAGAGTCTCTGACCCAACCATGGCAGCAGGGCAAAAAAAGTTTTTATTTTTTAGGACAGCGGACCGATGTGCAGTGGCGCTTCATGCGTGCACAAATGAAGCGCTGCAACACCTGGGTCTGGTGTCTGGCGGGTGGTCTAGACCGCCAGTATTGGATGCGTTTCAACGGATTCAAAACCACCGTAACACAATAATCTAAGGTATCTGAAGAGCATCCACAGCAATGCTCAATATACCAACGTGATTAATACATGCGGCCCCATAAGTATACTATCAAGCCCAGAGTCTCCATGAAGAAGGATTTAACTTCACGACAACCCATTCTGTAAAAGAATGACATATATGATGTTGGCGCACCAACATTCGTTCGTGACAGTATTCTGTAGAGCCTGTGTTTTAACTGCCGCTGTGCAACGAAATGTATCTACTGGACGGAATCCACGCCAGACAGTTGCCCCTGTGGGAGCGGTTGAAAAGGCTTGGAGGGGATCTGAAGGAACATTTGGACGACTGGCTTTCTGAGATGGTTGGTGAGATGGGAGAGGTAGTGCTGAGTGTGTCGGAGATTGGGGTGCCAATGGATTTGATTTCGACGATTCCGAAAAGGATGAAGTTGGGTGGAATGGGGACTGGAAGGCATGTGAGTGGGATGGTAGAGTGCGTCGGGAGGGAGCTGCTGACGCTGAGAAGGGAGAATATGGGGCTGAAGGGACGTGTGGAGGTGTCGGAGGCGCAAGTGGGACAGGTGGAGAAGGCGTGCCAATTGTTGTTGGAGGTGAAGGAGCTGGTGAGGGAAGGAGGCGTTGGGAGGGGAGGCGGAAAGAGAGAAAGGGTCACCGGTGACGCCTGGCTCTCGTGGTAGACGTGGGAGTGTGAAGGGGAGGAGCAGAGAAGGGGATGGAGGGGAGGTTGGGGGAAGTCGGCTGAGGAAGAGGCGAAAAGGTGGGGTGATTTTGGAAGATAATGAAGAGTTGTGTGTGCCACGGCAACTGCCGGGTGGAGCGACACTAGTAGGGTTTGGTACTGCGGCGGCGGCTGTTCGAACGGCGGAGCGCATACTGGAGGAGCAGGAGGAGAAGAGGCTGGGAGGGGTTGGAAGCCGGTTTGGGGCTAGAAGGTTGTACGAGAATGGAGAGAGTGTTCCGTTAGAGTTCTTCAACTTGAGATTTAGGGAAACTGAGACTCAGGATCCGAATGCATGGTTGGAATAAGGGAGCACTGGTGGTGGGTTCGTAATTTTTTAGAGTGTTTTTGACTAGTGTGGTGAATGTAAAGTTACGAGCGGGGGCAGAAGAACTGCAAACTAGCCTTCAACTCCAGTAGGTGAAGTTTGGACTGCACTGAACGGAAACGATATTTCCAAAGAAAAATGTTTTTGCCTTGCCAACTAGCGCAAACTGCAAAAATGCTAGTTCTTTCGGAATTTTACTTTCACAACTAGCGATCTAGCATACTAAACTAGCATACCGAGAAACACCGACTGAGGTGTGGCCCAAACAAGGTAGGCACTAGACGTCGGCGCCTTTGTCAGTTATCAACTTCTACTTGGAAGGATACTCCGCTCCGAACAGGTCTTCTATCTACTCTGTGGCACACCCACAAAATCCAATATTGGGACTCTTGACCAAAATGTTGTCGTGTTCGCCATTGTATTAAGTATTTACCGGCTTTGCTGTTTCTTCTCGCTACACGCCTGACTTTAGCACTTTTTCTACTTTATTCTCTCGTGCTTCACATGACACTCGTGGCTCTTGCTTTCAGCCAGTCTACGGTTCTTGCATGTTGAGGTTACACGAGAAACATATATGCATGCAGAAACGTAAGCAACCGAAATATGAACTATGTGCGGTACACTTCCCCATATGCCAAAATACTGATTCGTACGAATATCTCGAGAGAGGATTAATCGCAAACAAAAATTTGAACCATAGGAAGTGGAAGACCAAGTTTATGGCTGCCCCGAACAAATTTGTGGGGCCCGTTACTTATCAAAGATGAAAAAAGAACGTAATTAGGTACCACTAGTACAAACAGTGCTTTACATTGCATACCTTTCTCCAAGAACACAAATATAAAGCTCATTCTTTCTCCAACCGACTGTCTGATAGGGAGACGCGTGGTTCATGTATTAGTTGAAAATTTCCTTGTTGTAAGCCAAATTTTTGAGGTCCTCATATATATGGGATGTATATGTGGGGGCCTTTCTACGGCTTTGCCCAACGACATCCCTGGAGGTGATATCTTCCCTATCTATTCTCTTGCTCTCACGCAATTGAACAACGGTTTCTTACTCTCACGCGATAGATGAAATAGCCTTGGCAACAGTAGAGCACGCATCGGTTCAACAGTCATAGCACAAGAGGCATCCGTTTCAACCCATTTGTCTCAACCGCAAACCACCAACTTTCTCGAACACTTGCGATTTGCCACGTTGTGAGTTGAAATCAAAGCGTTGTCATCACATAATTCGGCACCACGATTCCTGACAATAACGGACAATCAAGATGATTCAGAGCTCCAAAACGTTGTGGTCGTAGACCACTAGCACCAAAGTTACACCTGATCTCGTTGATGTTGCAATGCAAAGACCGGGACGGTTCGACCGTAAACTTGACGCAGTGGCGCAGCGGCTGGTCACTGACGTTACAAAGCTTACAGTGCAGAAGTGTACAACATGACGCGATTAGAACCGTTGGACGGGTGCTTCAAAACTGCGACAAACCAACTGTCATCGCCCACGCCAAGCCGTTTGGAAGCACATACGTTTTTCTCGCACTGTCCCGTAGCAGCTTTTGGGATAAGAAGAGTTTCAATAGACTGCGATTGCGATTAGTATTCAGCAATGTCTACACCCCACGAATTGCAAGATGTGAGCAAAAACAAGGCACTCTTGGGAAGGAAGAGGAAATTTACAGAAGAAGAACCGCCAGAAGAAGCATTACGCATATGTTTGGACTACATGAATAGTCTTCCGTTTCGTCGAGAGAATCCATTTACGCTGCCTGAATCAAATCAAAGAGTTGTTGTGACTGCCAATGCAGTAAGCGTGAAGTTGGTTTTCGACGAAGATGATCACACATGTTGTGTGTGTGCCGAGAAACCTGTATCACATTTTCAGGTTCAATGCACTAAGTGTGATCACCAATATGGTTTTATTATTATCAATGTCGAAAGAACAGGAAACGAAGAACGCATTACAATTTGTGTAAACTTTGCTGTTTGCTACATTTATCGGAATCAATAACTTGCTGCGATCGCGAAGAGAATATAAAACAAGACTGATTTGTTGGCTGACTTTCGTGATCATGACAAACACGTTATCAATGTGGTTATTTTCCCTATAAGGCTTATATGTGTCCAGATCGTCTCCGTTATCGCCACGCGCTTCGTGATCGCCCACGCCGTCGTTGCGCTCTGCGAGCGTTTCCTCGCCAGTATAAAAGACGCTTTGCACAATCGGAAGCTCCAACTCGAAATATGAGTACTCCACGGGCGTCGCATCACGAAGATAGCTCCGCGACTACGAACAGGCGTTCTGTACGTACTCCACGCACATCGTGAAATTCGGTGCCTCGGCGCAGGGTAGAAACCGGAAGCGATGTCCAGACTGCTGCACCATCGACCCCAGGTGTAGTACAGTGGGAGGCACCCAATTGGTGGTTGAATACCGTGGAGGACAATTGACGTCGTTTGCAAAGCCACCCTTCAAGCCACGTAACTTGAACTTTTTCACGCCGACATTCTCGTACGCAAACTGAGTGCTGCCCGAGGCAGGCCTGGCGTTGGTGAAGATGACATCCGGCCAGAAGGGACGCTTACCCATGGAAAGGTCCATGAAAACGGCAGCGCTTACAAATCTTGGGATGGCGAGGTCCGCTTGTTCGCGCCAAGCGAATGTTGACTATTGCTGGTCTATGCTATTGGTTCTTGGACTTGTATGTCTCTGTACAAGGGCACCAGGAAACGATTTGTGGGGAGAATTATCGTTTGCCAGAAACAGACGAGCGGCTCATGAGTGTAACCAGTGTACTCCAAACTATCGAAGGGGCCTGATAATTACGGCATCAACACCAGCTCTTTTTCAATCAGAACACAAGTTGGCGAAATAGAATCTTCAGGAATAGATGGATACCAGGGAGGCATCAGAACCTCGAGAACAGCACTTGAGACTCATGAGAAAAGAAATGGACAAATCCTATCATCCAGAAACAGCTACTGCCGCATCAGAGATCACTGAACCAAAGGAAAAATTGGTTTTCAAGCTTAGAAGGTATTCATAGCAAAATAGCAAAATAAGGAACGACTTCAAGTAACAGTAGTGAGGCAGGTAAAAACGAAGTTTTCCAGACTCCACCTGAGAATAATAAGGAAGTAAACAGGGGGATGCGGAAGCGCTGAGACTCCAGTAAAACAGAATGTGGAATAAAAAGAATGAAAAATACGGAATAGTGTAAATCAGATAATATTGATCCTGGTATTGTAAAACAATTTTTAGTGTAGCAAGGAAATGCTAACCAAATGTACTATTTGGAGAAGCTTGAATAAATTTGATAGGCAATACACGTCAGGAACCTAAGCAGGTATCATCAACTGTCTCAAAAGATTTTGCACTGTGGGAAAATTATGGCTTCACTTCTAAACTTCCAAGAACTGCCACAAGACTTATTATTCGAATCAGATGTATTGAATAAACTCTGGTTAGCACTAATTAGAGTGAAAGCATTTCTCCCACCACAAGTGTCATCTTGAACCTCCGGATATCAGCGGACAGTGTGAAGCTTGACCGAAACTCGGTTGAAGTGACTAATGTTTTTCTACAACAAACGAAATGGCTTTATTTCAACGGCTTTTGATTACATATCTTTTCATTCTAGTTTCCCCGTCTCTAAATCGCCTTCAACACATTTTCTAAATTTTTTTCTTTCATTGTTTGCAACAAAGTGCATATGTGAAAAAAACCATTTCAATTATGAGCAATAGTTTTTTTTCGGAACGAAGATATGGCCACTTTCGTCACAGAAGTCCGATTTCGCTTCAAACCCCAAAGTTCAAGCTCAGAACCTCCGCTTTCATATGGTTTTTACAGGTCTCAAATCAATGTAACGGAAACAATAATATGAATAAAACAATATGAGCAGCTACAGGACTCAAAAAGAAACAGTTTTCCTATCCTTCCCGCTTGCGAACTAATCCTCCCGTCGACATATATCACCCTCATAATATCTATTGAGTACGTTCTTTATCAAATAGGCCTCCCTTGTTTTCTCTCTTGCCGATGGTATCAGGTCCAGTGGGGTCACGTTCACTCTGAACGAGAGGTCATCAAGCAACATATTGTTCTTCTCCACTATTTCCGATAAAACTACACCACTCTTGAGCATGTTGAACTTTTTCCACGTGCAATCTGTTGCAAGCTCTTTTACCATCACTTCTTTTTGATACGTAGAACTGAACCGAAAGTGTTGAAATGCTGTAAACTTCAACGCATTTGGAAGCATATAAAACTTTTGGAGAACCTCCTTCCAACTAAACCACACGACCTCCGATGCAAAAACAACGTGATTAATCGACGAACTTTTGTCAATGATCCGCATCATCTGTACAAGATCAAAAACGTTAAACCATTTTTAAGCAGCGCTTCACCATTCCAAACGCGGCGTCGCACCTGTTCTTTGTGTGCCCGGCTACAGGAAAGCACGGCACTACCCCATCTTCGCTCCCATGCTCACTCGCCGTAAGAAGTACCACAACATAAAGCTATTTTTGTTTTGCCCGATGCAGTTAATAGCATGAAGATCCAGATGGCTGTGATGCTCCGTCGCTGATTTCCGCTCAGGATTCCTCTTTATTGGGTTATGAAACATAGATGCAATCTCTTTGAAGGTCTTAAAATTAGGCCAGTGGCCTTCTGGCACACTGCAAAAAAAGCAACGACTTCTGCTGATGCCATGAACCCCAAATATATCAAACTTGAGCCCAGTTACGAAATGAACTTTCCCGGGCTGACGTAGGAGATGCTTCGCTTCCGATTCGTTTTCTACTGCCACATGAATGTACCCCAGATCTTCGGCATTGAGCTTCTCCAGGTCAATTCCACTGTGATCCATGTAGGGAAATAGTTTCAAGCGCACAACCGGAGACGCAGAGCTGTACTTAGTGATGTAGAGGTTGTAGAGGGAAGCTAAAGAAGGAATTGTCTTATCTCTGTCTCCCTGTCCTTTTTCGAAAATGACGGTTATGGAAACACGAAAATGTTTTCCAGACGCTTTAGCACTTCCAGTGTTCTGTTTTTTTCGCTCTTGAGCTCATTTTGAAGCTGAGGTTGAGCTGAATAGAGCTGTACTCTTATCTCGGTATTTCGGTTTTGAGCCATTCCGACTTATTGAAGTGGTTGGTTGGACATATGTTTATCGATGGCAGCCTTATAAGGTGAAAATTTCAAATATACATTTTGCCTTCCATGAATATGTTACCTCTCTCTTTCCAGATATTTATGGCGTTTCTCTTTGATAAATGGGCTTGTATTTTTGTAGAAAAAACCTATCGCCCCAAGAATTGTTGTAGAGACAATAGTTTCTACACCTTTTCAAACAAACGCGGTAGAGCAATGGCTTAGGCGTACATAAGCTCCACCTAGTTTTCTTTTCTGTGGAATTGCATTTCAGATCTTTTATACAACCCAAGCCGACTTTCAGGGGGATCTCATCATTTTTTGGAATATCTCGATCTGTTACGCTTATTTTTTCTCGATTTTGTTTCTTATCGATAGAAGTATATGTTTCACGGAGAAGAAGAGTGACTGATGAAAATTTTGAACCGATATATTCTTTTGAAGAAATGCTTAATCGTGTCTCCGATGCTGGGCATTGATGCGAATATTATATTCCAGCTCGGTCATGTCCAAGTTAGTTGTTCACTATGATTGAAAGAAGATTGGAAAGATCTGCTCTCTCTGCAACCATAGTAAGTAAGAACTGCAGGGACTAGAGAACAAGGTACCTCTCGTCGACTATGAAGAAAAGAATACTATCTATATCATCCTGACCCATTCGATCGAGATTTTGGAATGCTGCGCTTGAGTTTTTGGTCGATATTGACATTGTTGAAAATTCAAACCTCTGGAAAGCTCATTCCTCTAAAAAACATTAAGCAGGAAACAAATATGATTTTGTGACCAAATATGGTTCTCACTTTCATTCTCATCAGTCTGATGCTGCAAAGGTTCCCAGCTATTCCGATATTCTCCGAGAGCCAGATAATTTTCAGAAACTAAGAGAAACCCTCTTTTCCATCGAATCTATATAAGAACGAACCCCAGCCGCCCATTTATCTCGTCGTTGGGTTTCTCGGGATGCTAGTTTAGTATGCTAAATTTCTAGTTGTAAAATTAAAAGTCCAAAAAGACTAGTAATTTTGAATTTTGCGCAAGTTGGCAACGAGGAAATAATGTTCTATTGTAAATTCAGATTTCCTCCTTTTGCAGTTCGAATTTCACTTATTGAGGATTAGGGCTAGTTTGCCGTTCCTCTGCCCATGCTCGCAACTTTATATTCGCCACACTCGTACAAAACCGTCTGAAAATTAAAAACAAACCACTAGCGCTCCCTCATTTGAATCTTGCATTCGGATCCTGCTTCTGAGTTTCCCTGTATTTGAAGTTGAAGAATTTCAACCGACAACGCTCTCCATTCTCTTTCTCTTTCCTAGCCCCAGAGCGGCTCCAAACCCTCCCAGTCCCCTATAAACCTCGAATAGGGCCCTTATATTGCCGAGATATGGCCGAAATGTGGCCGTTTAACTCGAAAAGTTGTGAGAGCTTTTAAAAAGCGGAGATCAACAAGTTCCATTTTTCTTCAAATGACCGTAATATGGTCCAAATGTGGCCTAAATATGGCCGAGGTGTACACGTGTCAGTTGGCGAAAGTGCATATTTTCCGTAGATACACGTTCTCTGAAACTTTCGAACTAAACGGCCACATTTCGGCCATATCTCGGAAATATTTGGGCCATATTCGAGGTTTACAGGGAGTCTCTTGTATTGCTGCTACTTCAATATGCGTTCCCCCGTTCGTGCAGGCACCGCCACACTATCGAGCCCAACTATTAGAGTTCCACCCGTCAGTTGCACCGGCAAACAGACCTCTAAATCCTTGTTTCCAATCACCCCTCCCACCATCTCTCTTCCGCCTTTTCTTCAGCCGACGCCCTCCAAGTTTTCCTCCTTCCCCTTCCCTCCTCTTCTCCCTCACACAGCCACGTCCACCCCGAGACCATGTTAACACCGGTGACTTTTTCAATCTCTCCTTTTCCCTCTGGAATTTTCCTTCTTTCAACAGCTCTTTCGACTGCAATAACAACCCTCACGCTCTCTGCACCTGCGCCACCTGCTTAAGCACACCAACACCCGACCCCTCAGGCCCATACTCTCCGTTGTTAGCATCACCATTTTCCTCGAAACGCACATCACCATCCCACTCACATACTCATTAGTCCCCACTCCAACTAACTTCATCCTTTTCCGAATCCTCGAAAGCAAATCCATTTGCACCCAAACCTTCGACACGCTCTGCATCGCCACTCCCGTCCGACACACTCTGCACCGCCGCTCCCTTCCGACACACTCTGCCCCGCCACTCCCATCTCATTCACTATCTCAGAAAGCCTGTCGCCCTAAAGTTTGCCCGGATTCTCGCCAATGCTCCACAACCGCTCCTAAATCTCCGCCGCAAACCTCCTCTCCGGTACCCATTCTCTCCGCCCACATCACCACCACCCCTTTCTCCCCCTAAAGTTCTTCCTTCTCTCCGAAAAAACTTGTATTCACCCTCTTTTCCTTTTCCGCGGCAGCATATCTGGTACTTCAGTCCTGTGACGCGGAGCCATTAGCTTCTCATCTTATTCGTACCAATTTAATGGAGATCTACTGCTGGGAATGCTTAGGTAATATTACTCAGCTAAGTAATACCACTTGCGCATTCCCAGCAGTAGATGATCATTATTATTGTCAATATCAGCACCCGGATAATACCTACCTTCTCACACATCGTTGTATGAAATATAGGTAGCTATACGGGGGGCCCACAGTAGATCATCATCGAGCGAGAAACATGATAGCCGTTCAGTTCAAGACCGCACTGGTGCTTGGCTCACCGCTTTAATTGAAACAACAGACGATGCAGCACGAAAAGAGAATCAAGACTACTTTTCATGAGCTCTCGATGTATGAGGCGCGACGGAGCACACTAAATCCGGTGGTTCAACATTTTGCACATTTTTCTTTCTGAAACTTTCACCGTGCCCTTCTTCATACTCTTCGGAGCAGGTTCAATTTCTACCTCATGCTTATCGTCAGTAAGATCAATTAACCTCCTCTTCTTCTTCCTCTTCTTGCTCCCAGCCTTGCTACCCCAATCCTCTTTCAGCCAGCCCGGATCAATCGTTTCTGTGTGCTCCGCCTCAACCCTGATGGCTCTGCTTCAGGGTCTTCCCCGTGCATGGAAGCTTCCAACAACATAGGAGCTTCTTCTACCTCATTAGGTGCTGCCGTTGACGTACCATCACCTACAACCACGACTTCAACCACCTTCTGCTCCCCCTCCTTCACCTCCTCTGAAGTTTGAAGCGATACTTTGAAAACTTGTTGAAGCTTGTTACCCGCGGTCTTCACCCTTCTAGACACCATCCCGTCCCATAAACGCTTCGCACCGCCAAGTTCCCTTTTTGCTGTCCGCATACCCAGATATTCCATCACAGACACATTCTTTCCTCCTAAGTTGAATACTGTCTGCAATACTTCTTCAACACTAATCTTCTTCTTCTTCCCAGTGAGATTACATAGGTTGCACATACCTATGGCACATTGAAAGAGGTGCTTCCTCATGTCTTCAAAACGACTGGTTCTCGTAGAATAAGACAACCTCAGTTCCACATGCGATTGCAAGCAACGTACGACAAATCGAAACTGCCCATCGATGAGACCCATCAGGAGGTCACTTGAGACATGCATCAACGTCAGGGCTGGAACCTCGTCACACACCTTCTCAAAGAACTCCAAAAGCCCCTCACATTCCACAAACTTCAGAGCCAATGTCGCGTAACGAGTCCAGTGACGCACGCTGTAGTCTCCGATAGCCTCACTTCTCTTCGAAGCACCAGCTAACTGCTTCACATCCACATGTGACTCGTCGACGACGTTCTGCACAAAAGATACCGTGCTGTGAATTTTGTCTGCAAACGACATCTTCAGTACATTCGAACTCATCTCGTTCAGAAGATTGCCGAGTCCTAATACCTCGTCCATTGTGATGGCCTTCCCATCCTTTCTTCCCGACAGCACAACATCCAAAGAATGGACTATATCCACCCACTTCCTGCCTTCCCCATGCAAGTCTCAAAGCACAAGAATTCTGTGATATCCGTCTATGAGGGTTACGCCCACAACAATTCTCCAATCAATAACAATTTCATTCACAGCAAACTCCTCTAGAGATGCCACAGCAATGGAACCTGCAAACGGAAGCCACCCAAAGTTGCGACATTTCATCATCGTGGCCTCCTTTTCTCCCAGATTCGCACTTCGTACTGTCTTCTTCGGGATTTCAATCATCTCGATATCCATCGTCAACCTGCGCTGAACGTAGTCGGCGACAGAAATCTTCTTGAAATACAGGGTGTTGTCCACCTCCTCTGACGGAACACTGTCTCCTTCATCGAACAAGTCCTCCTCCTGGTCAGTAAGCGGAGCCTTACTCGTCTGAAACACCTCCACAATATCGTCGTCGGAGTCCTCTATGATGCCGACGCTCGCTCCCACGGGCTTCTTCATCCCGTGAGAAGAATTTTCTGGGATTTTGGGTGCTTCCTCAGCAGGTTTCTCGACCTCCAGAGCAACCGCTTTCTCAGGCTGAGATGTAGAAGACTGGCCAGCCCCGGACCCTGGAGTAGGACTTTGTGGAATCTCGATTGGTGCCATCATCGACGTATCCCACGCATACAACCCAGCCCAGAACAACTCGCTCAGCGTACTCGGTGGGTCTTCAGGACCTTGAAAACGGTAAGGGTACTTCGCGCTTCCATGGCTTATAATCTTCGACCTTCGGATCATAACCAAGTCTTCACCTTCTAAGGCAGTCGCCTTTAGATCATGCCCATGGAGCGAACGGCAAAGAGCCTTCCTGGCGCCACCGGCGGACCCCATACCTCTCACCTCCGCGGTTCTCACTTTCACCCTGCTCTTTTCTTTTCCAACCGTCACATACAAATGCACCGCATCGCCGCCTTTAACTACTGGCGTAGCAGCGGGCGAAACCTTCTTCGTCATTGCTCGGGCTGGTGGCATACGCGGCGTAGTGCCTTTTGACCTCCCTCTCCCTCGTGTTAGGGGCGGCATTTCTGACACCACTGCACTTGGGTTCGGTTGTCTTGAATCCCGCCCCCTTTTATGCCTGCGAGGCAGCATCGCAATTACACGCGGCTGATAGAATCGGAAAGGTTGTCTACGACCGTCGAGAACGCTCGCGAGATCGGTCAGCTGGTTGTAACTTTCACTCCCGTTCCTTTCCGTCTACTTCATTACGGATGTGCGTCCGCTCAATATTATTTTAAACTATGCACTGTGCATATATAAAATTTCATAGCATAATCGCGGGACGGTTACAAAGCTACATCAACCAACTAACATCTATAGTACACTTGTACAAAAATGTTTGAGGAATAAAGAAATAAATAATATTTGTGGCGGACTAATTTCACTCTGGGACGGAGGAACGGAGTTTCGTGGCGCTTCATCGGTGCACGGATGAAGCGCCACGACACCCCGGTCCGCTGTCCCAAAAAATTATTTCTAGTTCAGAAATGGAGATTTTGGTGTCAATTTTCAGTTTTGGAATCGGGGAATAAAAAACCGGATTCAGTGATTTACACCACACTCCACTCGATTGGGGGTGTGCATTAGATCGGTGACGTTCGATCACGGCGAGCGACAAACACATCGAGAGCACAGCAGTTCCGATCTCAATGACCTTCGATCACGGTCAGCGGCTAACACGTCAAGAGCCCAGCGTTAACGGCAAGGAACCGTTCGGATTGTATATGGCGAAACTTAAGACGAGGGATGTGAATGCGGCGGAGGTTAGCGGTCGCGTGTCAAAGACCCGAAGGCGTGGCGAAACGGTAAGTGGCAAAGTTCGCACAGCTCGTAGTACGCGTGCGCCTCGGAGTGGTTTACGTGGGAAAGGGAGGAAGGGTGCGGCGAGGAACGACGGTGTGGAGGGAAGCGACGGTGCGGCAAAAAGCCACGGTGCGGCAAGGAGCGACGGTGCGGAAAGAGGCGACGGTGCGGCGAGGAGCGACGGTGCGGCGAGGAGCGACGGTGCGGCGAGGAGCGACGGTGCGGCGAGGAGCTTCGAGGGCAGAACATCGGAGCGAACGGAACGAACGGAGCGAACGGAGCGAGCGGTGAGCATTGCGGTGACGAAGCCTATTGCGAACGCACGAAATGAAGAAGTTAGTCCCAAGAAAAGCATGGGAGCGCAGCGAGGTAAGGAGAAGAAGGTTCTGCGGGGTGATCGGGAGAGAGATGGTCGTCGAAAAGGCGCAGAGACTGCGCAAGCTTTAGAGGAGAGCGATAGCGGTGATATGATAGTGAGGGGTAAAGAGCTTCGTACGGGTGTCGAGGGAAGAACAATAGCAAGGAGTAGTACCACATTAGGTAGTGGGGATCTTCGAGGAGGAAAGGGAACTAACGGTCATAAAGTACCTAAGGCTGGGGTACCCGAAGAGGTGGAAGGAGAGAGGGAGAGAGTGAGGTGTGGTGAGCCGGCGAGGACGCGAGGAGTGGAGAGTTTGTTTGTTGTGACGCCAAATAGAGAGCCAGAGAAGGAAAGCATTGGTTTCGAGCAAGAGAATGCGAACCGGGGGAAAGAAAGGGTGGGGTGTGTGCGGCCAATGGCAGAACGTGAAACAGGGGAGGGTACTGAGAGAAGAATAGGGAGTGTAGTTCATGGATCGGGGGTTGCTGAAGTTGTAGAGAAGGGAAAGATAAGCGACGAGAACATGCGGACGGGAGAGCGGTGAGGGACAGCAGCGGTGGTTGAGAGGGATTTCGAAGGGGAGGACAACGTACAAAGAGAAGGGAGTCAGGAAGTGAGCGTCGTGGAGACGGCGCCGCTAACCCTTCAAGAGATGTGTGTAAGGCGCAACACCATTTTACTTCCGAAGGATGTGGGAGACGAAAGTGACGGCGGTCGTGGAGAAAGCGGAGGTAGAATTCGAGGAGATGAATAGGGATCTACAAAGGAACTAGAAGGGAATGAGGAGAACTTAAGCTATTGCAACGGTATGCACTCGTTAAGAAGGTGAATTCATTGAAAGGACAGTTGGGAAATATGAAGGAAGATCACTTTACATTGATGGTGAGTTTGAAGCTGACGCAAGAAGAGTTGGGACGGCTAAGGGAGGAAAATAAACGGCAAAATGTGTTGATCAAAAGTCTTCGGGAGGTAGTGAAGGGAAGGAAGGGGTTGGTGGAAGAAACAATGTGAGAGGGCGTCGAAAGTATGATATTGGAGTGGAAGAATGTTCTTATGGATTCGCAAGGGCTGTATATGATAGGATTCTTCATTATGCAAAGTTTGAGGCGTTTGAACTTTGTTTCGACACGGAAAACGTTTGTAGGAGCTAGAAGAACAGGAATGAGACGGTGGGAGAAAGTAGAGAGGGGAGCATGTTGGTAGTTGGGGAGAAGGAGATGGTGCCTAGGTGCCCAATTCAGGTTGCGTATGAGATGAGGGCGTACACACCATCGACAGAAGGTGGAATTGATGTGTTGTTGAAGTATGTGGTTGAGACATAAATAATGGGAGAGACGTGGGAGACGATAAGGGAAGCGGGGAGGAAACAAGAGTGCGTGGAAAATGTAAGCTCAGACAAGTGTCTGAAGCAGCGGATGAAGCAGACGATAAGCGATGTGATTGGGGTGCGAAAGCGGGCTGCTCGGGACAGATTATTCTTTTTACTGGGATATGATTTGATTGCGAGCGGGCGAAGCCTACCGAGGGGACGAAACTTGGTGGGGAGTTGAAGAAGCAGATGGAAAAGGCTTGCGAGCAGCTTAATGGAAGTGAAGAAGATGGGATGAACAAGATGTGTTCATGGAGAATGAGCTGTTTCGAATATCTTGCATACTCCGGGTCAACTGTACATGCTCCACCATGGAGCTGTGATGATGAAGACAAGTTTTTCGAGAATGGAATGGAGGTAGCAGTGTTGAAGGAGTACATAGGAGACCAAATGAAATGGGGAAAAGCATTACGTAGATAGGACGGTGATGCACCTCGCCAGACTTGATGCGTGGACTGGGTGTGTTTTGAAAACGATGAACGAGGTGTGGGACGTAGAGGAAAAAGACAGCTCTTGTTTTCTACATTGTATGGGAGGTATCTGCCGAGGCAAGTGGAGGGTATATTGAAGATGGCATGGGAATTGGTGAGGGATGGGCACGGCGAAGAATTTGAGAACGATGGGTTTTAGAGGGGATCCGAGGTATGTGTCCAGAAATTCGGAGAGACCTGCGACGGTTGGGCTGTGGATTCCATCGAGGAAGAAAGTATAACTAGCGGTGAGGGAAGAATACTTTGTGGCCAATTTTTCGCGGATACTTGGAGAGGTTCTTGATTGCTACATAGCAGCGTGCCGACCAGAGGAGCCCAGTTTCAGTCGTTTGGTTGGGCACCGGGGAGAGGGTAGGGATAGGGCAGAAGGAGGAGAGGGGAGAGGGTAGGTTTAATAAGAGTGGGAGGAGTGGAGATAGCTGTGAGACGGTGGAGATGTGGTATATCTTCTTCATCCCCTACCTATCTCCAATCTTTCCTGTAAAAGAGGGTGGTAGTGATTGGTGTATGAAAATCCTAAGGAATGAGTGCTATGCGGGGGGGTGGGAGGTAGGCTGTGGAGGTGGGGTCCCGGTCAAATCTGTTGAGGTATAATCTATGGAAACGCCGGTGGAGGCGGGAAGTGAAGGGGGAGTGGGGTGGTTCTGGCGGAGAACATGAACGGAGCCAAAGATAGAAGAGAAAGGGATGAGTCCAAACCATGGAGAAACGTTGTCGGATGTGGAGTGGGTAGAGATGAGAACTGGATAGGCGGTGTGGTTATGTTTGTCGTCTGTTGCCCATCGGAGGCATAGGCAGTTGAGGGTGACATCGACTTCGCCGCTTGGTAGGACGAGCTCCATGAAATGTACGAAGGCGAACTCCTTGGAAGATGGAGTGGAAGAAGAAAGGGTGAAGCGAAGAAGAGATATGAGTTTGCAGACCCAGACGATGGGGGTGGAGTTGGAGGAGCTGGTGCCTGCGACGAGGACGTGAGAGAAATTTGGGGATTTAGAAGGACCGAAGGACGGGACGGCAAATATTCGTTGGCTGAGAGGGACTGGAGGATCCTGGAGGGCGAGCTCGTTCCGCTCTTCAATGTAGTGGTCGAGTGATAGGACATAACCACCGGCGACGTAAGCGGAGTTGACTACGTTGATTCAGGTATGACGGAGAGTGGGGGAGTTCTCTGAAAGTTCTAGGACTTCGAGAGAAAGATTGATGAATGAAGGGAGGTTGTGTTTCTCAATCTGTTGGAGGATAGAGAAGGTGTCCGTGGGGAAGAGGTCTTGTAGAGAATTGGGATTGAAATGAAGATTAGGGTGTACGAATTTGTGGGCGGTGATGAGATCAGCGAATGAGATGAGTTGTCCATCACGAACCAAACCGGGTTGGCGGGATTGGATGGGAGAGCCGATGGCAGGAGAGGAGGAAGTGATGGAGGGGTTGTTGGAAAGGTGGTTCCAAGCTTTGGTGGCGTTGGAGTGATGGATGGCGCGAATGGTTTCTTCATGTGCGCTGGACCTGCGCTTTGAGATTTTGGAGTAGTGTGACTTGAAGAGGGAGTGGGCGTGTTCGAATATGCCAGCATCGTTGAAGTGGAGGCCTCCAAAGCGGCGAATGTCCTCGACGATGTGGTCGAGGAGATGGAACTTGAGGGTGCCAAGGCTGGAAGTGTGGTCGGGGCCGAGGACGAGTGCGGCTGTGCGCTTGAATGAGCGGATTTGGAATTGGAGGTCGGTGAGGCGGGAGTCGTTCCATTCTGCGGAGGTGTTGTATCTCATGGAGAAGAAGAGAAGATCGGAGTACTTGGTGAAAACGGAAGTGATGGGAGCTGCTTCGACGTCGTCAAATCAGCGGTCGAAGAAGGCACCAATGAAGGGGAAGACCATGTCGAGTGAGCAGTAGTCTTTTGCTTCGCGCATACCACGTAGGCCTTCGGAGGTGAAGATACCGTTAAGTGTTTGACCGTTGTCGGAGGAAGAAAAGTCGATGTGGAGTCCTGTGACTGGGGAGTGCTTTTCGATGACGGCGAGGATGGTGTTCGCGTTTTTCAGGATGGACGAGCGGACGGAGTTGAAGGAACGACGGAACTTGGAGGAACGGGGGGTAGTGAAGAGTGATTCTGACTTGAGTCTCTCGATGGCTGCGAGCTTGATGAGCTTGGAGATGACGAGGTGGAAGTTATGCAGTGGTTCGAAGGGGAAGATGTTGTAAGGGAAGAGGAGAGGGGTGATCTGGAGGAGAGGGTAAGATTCGAAGAGGGAGGAGTATTTTGCGAGGGAAAGGGAGTGAAGTGCTTTAGAAGGCTTTTCTTTGGTGTCTCGGGCGATTCTGGGCTTTCTAGTCCCTAGGAAAAAATTTTTATAAATGGCGCACTACGTTCTGCAAAAAGTAACTAATGGCGTAGAAAATTTTTGTTTTTATTGAAGAGATGGCGTATATATTCCATGCTTTACGCCATTTCACCGCCATTTATAGCATGATCTAGACAAAGATTTACCCCATTTTTGACACTTTCTATAAATGGCGTACAAATATAGAACAAAACTTAATACCTCGAACACGAGTGCTGAAAGCTTATTCATTGTTTGTACGCCATTTATGAAAAGTGTCAAAAATGGCGTAAATCTTTTTCTAGATCATGCTATAAATGGCGGTGAAATGGCGTAAAGCATGGAATATATACGCCATCTCTTCAATAAAAACAAAAGTTTTCTACGCCATTAGTTACTTTTTGCAGAACGTAGTGCGCCATTTGTAAAAATTTTTTTTCCTAGGGAGTGAAGAGGGCCATTTCAGAATCTTGGAGGAGGGTAGAGTGTGAATTGCGGGCAGCGAGAGTCTGGGTCTGGGATCGAAGAGTGCGGGATGGAATTTGTAGGTGGAGGTCGGGGCGTGGGACGGTACATCGATGGCATGGATGCTGGGAGCGGGTGCCATGGGAGATGGCGAGAATGTGTTTTGCTTCTGGGATGTCTGTGCAGTAAATGGCGATGATTGGGTGACAATGGCGGAGCACGCCATTAGCGTCAAGGAAGGGGAAGCCGGTGAGGCCGGAGGAGAGAAGAGGGTCGAGGAGGTTGGAGATGGCACCCTGGATGAGTTGCATTTTCATAGAGCAAGAGGTGCTGGATGAGGTTTGCGGAATGGTATCAGGGTCTTGAGAGGAGGTGGGGAGATTGAAAGAGATTGGAAGGTATCCGAGAAGCGTGAGGTTGTCGGTGATATATTTGCGACAGAACGAGTCGGAGAAGTTGAGGATGGTGATGTGAAGGAAGTAGGAGGTGATGGAAGAGGATTTGAGGGAGGGCGAGGACTTGTCGGAAAATACTTGGACGAAGCCGATGAAGGAGTCGATACCGGTGTTCTCAGGGATGTGCCAGATGCAGGAGGTATTGGAGGACTGCATGATTGCGTGCTTGAGGGCTGGGACAGCTTCTTTTCCGAGGGAGGAAGCCATGGGGTGAGCGAAAGCGGTAGAGCCGGAGGAGGTTGTGTGGGGGACGTCGTGGAAGAGGGTGTTGTAGGAGTGTGCCAGTGCGAGTTGTCTTTTAAGGACTTGGGGTGCATCCTTTCGGAAAATGGTGGCGGTGAAGAGGTGCTGTGGGTCGTGGAGGGTGGTGGGGGTGAAACCCATGTTGGTGACTCGGTGTTGGAAGAGGTCTGTTTGAAGTTTGAGACACTGGGATGCGGAGGAGAGGGCGTTCTGAAAGGCTGATTTGAAGAAGGAAGGGTCGTGGAGGAGAGAGATGAGTTCGTCTGCCTTGCGGTGGCAGGGGGTAGAAGCGATGGAAGAGATGTAGAGGACCATTCGTTCGAAGTGGGGGTTGTTGCGGGGAGCGAAGGAGGGGGCGGTGGAGGAGGTGGGGAGGGGGAGAGAGAGCAGACGGGAGTGCTTACGATATGGTAGGCGTCTTGGGTGTGGACGGAGAGGGAGAGCTGCTGGTGGTGGTAGGAGTCGTCGTCGGCGATGGGGACGTTATCGGAAGGGCGATTGTAGAGAGGAGGTGAGGGTGGTGGTAAAAGTAGGGGGGTGGACTTGTGACGCTTTGTGCGTGGAGGGAAGTGAGGGACGTTGCCGCTGGGGGAGAGGAAACGCTTGTTGGCGGTGAGACGGTTGGGGCATCTTCTTTGGTGCCTTTGAATGGCGGGGATGGTGCGAGCGAAGAAGGAGCAGCCTTCAAAGCAGCAATTAGGCATGGCGGGGAGCGGTGTGGGGGTGTCGGGGGAGAGGGGGGTACGTAGTGGTGGGGAGCGTAATATGGCGCACGGGGGGTGGGACGGAGTGATGGGGGAGGTGGCACGTAATGCGAAGGCGTTTCAAAAGTGAGAGAATAAACGGCCGATATCTGATATGAGAGTTGTTGAATAGATGTGCTGAATCTCTATAGAGAGCTCCTATTCGAATGGTTTGTATTCTTCTAATCGTATTCCATAAGCAGATATCTATTTATATACGTCTCTATTTGGGGATATATATATCCCTATTTGCCGCCATATAGTTCTAAATATATGCCACTTACACACTTACATTGGGTTCGGAAACTAGCATGAACAAAATAACATGCTAGTTTGTCCTCCATTCAAACTAGCAATGATGGAAATAATCGTGAATGATTGTTTCCACACAAACTAGCACAAGTGGAAATGTGGAAATATTTTCGGAAATTAAGAACATTCAAATTTGGATAAACTCACCGGTTGTCGATCATTTTAATTCGGTCATTTTTGACACAAAAACTAGCATTCCGATAACACCGACGTACTGGATCGACTGCAGTTAAGACCATCATCCCCCCTGCACAACTCCATCTACCGAGCAGACGATTCTGAAGAAGGAGATGGACGTTATTGGCAAGGAACAAGTGTCTGAATCGCGAACGCAGTTTTTACCAAGTCGGGTTGTGGATAAAGCCATTTCAAAAAAGAAAGATGTGTACTAGGGTCGCTATCGGAACATTCATCCCTCATCCCTCCCGCGCTATCCGAATTTAGTGCCATATTACCACTTTTTCCATCTCAAGGATGATGGCGAGCTTGGAGCACTTCGCCTTAAGTGCCGACTAGTCACTCATGGCAACAGGGACAGAGAGAAGGACGGTATACGTAAGCACTCTTCATCCGCCCATTTCCCGGTTATTCGGACTGTCTTGCCCATTGCAGCAACCCTCGGATTACCCCTTGCAACCCTTGACATAAAAGGGGCTTACTTGCAGGGTGATGAACTTAGAAGGCATATCTCCATGATTCCGCCGAAAGGATGGACAAAGCTGGGTTACGTGTGGAAACTCCTGGCACCCACCTACGGTCTTGTGGAGTCAGGCCGCCTATGGCAACTGGAGGTAGAGACGTGGTTATCAGAGAATAAGGTGGAAGCAATCCCGGCCTCCCGCTACTATTTGCCTTGAGAAATGAAGACGGCTCAATACGACTGGTATTCGCCCAATTCGTGGATGATATGCTTCTCTGCCAGTCTTTAGCTGACCTGCAAGGCTTTCATCGAGCCATAAGCACGAGATTCACAGTTGGGAAATTCGATACATCCCCAGAGCTCATTTTTAACATATTTCGAATCAGTCGAAAGGTTGATGGCTCTATCTCAGTAGAAATTAATGAGTTCATGGAGAAAATCAAGATACTACCAATCACCTGGTAGCGTCGTCAATGCTTCGACTTGCCGTTTACACAAGCTGAACGAACTGAGTTCCTCGTGCTTGCTGACTCTCTTAACTTCCTCGGACATGGGGTCCTACCGCAAGCGTCGTTTGTCGCGTGCAGCAACCCACTTCTAAGTTGTTGGTCTCAGACTTGATTCTCGCGAACCAAATGCTGGGGGAACTGCAGTCCCTTCAGCCAGAACCCCTGTACCGTCGTCCGCCTTCCCTCGATGTTCTTCCTCACTACCTTGCATTCTCGGATGCCAGCCAAGGAAAAGGCTCTAATGGATAAACAGGTTATCTTTCTGGGCTTTTCATGGCTGCCGCGGGTGGAGTGCCTTTCTACAACGTGCTGGACTGGACTAGTTCCAAACAAGCCGCGGTGCCATTCAGCTCGATTGGAGCCGAAATACTTGCAGCAGCACTCTCCGCCGATAGAGAATCGTTAATGTCTTCCGAAATGGGACGAGTGTATGGGAATAAGATAGGACTACCTTTCATCCTGGCGGTGGACTCTGATGGCCTGTACTCGAAGATCACCGCCCTACACGAGGGAAAAGACTATCGCCTCCGCCCTACCGAATGACTCATTTGAGACCGGAGAGATTTCGATGCTCCAGTGGGTGCAGGGCTGTCATAACCTTGCTCATGCCTTGACAAAGCGGAATGTTGTGTTGTTCCGAAGGTTGAATGATGTGATGCGAACGGGATCGCTCATGCAAAGTATTCTGCTGAATTCGAAAAGAGTTTCGGGGACACGTTGCTGAGCCAAGATTAGTTGGGGTGATCTAAGCGTCGAAGAAGCTGTAGCGCTTTTTTTCAAGCTCCCCGTGTCGTGTCACATTCTTGTGTACGTGGAGCTGGATGGTCCCGTGAAGACGTGCTTTCGTAGCTTCATCACTTTAACGTTTTCTCACGTCCCTCCAAGACAGCCACACAAAGCCTCGTACGATAGTACCAGTAAATTCGGCTCTACAGCGTCGACGATCTGGGCGTTCCTTGCGTCAATGGCCACCACATGGTCGACATTCTTAGCGCGAATTCGTACTAATTATACTCCGTCTGTTTGTTTGGTAACCCACCTGAGTTTGTCTGAGCTTGATTGCAATCCTTTCACTCGGTTCAATCTTAGACCATCTACAGTTTTCTGCACCCATCCTGCTGTGTCTGCGAGGTTGATTAACGCTGGCACGGTGGAATTTAGTAAAGTGCTCTTTGTGACACCCTTCTCTATTATGCGCTCTGCTGCATTGATGATCGAAGCCTGCATGCAGATCTGGTCCGTACTTTAGAAAATGATCTCCTCATGAACTAATAGGTACTTCCTCGTGCATTGGAAATTTGGTCGATGCCCTGGATTTGAAACCCTGACTGGTTTCTTTGGGTGCGCAACGTAGTAGCGGTCCAGTGCGTCCAACGCCGGTGAGGTGTTTGGTGGGGCAAGGGAAATCAGTTTCTTCTTTTGCGTACCTCCCATTGTAGTGGACCGTCCCAAATACATTGCCTCAAAAGGGTCGCAGCAAGCCCTGGTCCCTCGATGCTGTTCAATGTCACTGGGCTTCACCCTCAGTGAGGTTCATTTCGGTTGTGAGCGCAGTACGCTGGACGTTTGTACACGCGCACGCCCTTTTCGTCTGTGATGAAGCTATCACTCGGAACATACATTAGTTCGTCGATCGACCCCACGATACCTTTGGTATCATCGTACAAACTGAAACGAATGGCCACATTATGGTCTGGAATGATGCCGAGTCTGGATTTGAACCATTTGTACACAGTGTTACCGATGAGTTCTTTGCACTTTGATGCATCCAAGGTGCGCGACATTTCGGAGCCGTGTTCAATTTCGTATGCTTCTGTTTCTTTGCATGCTACCAGTGTGATTGACAAGATGTTACCAACATCCCAACTGTTTCTACACTCATAGTCTTCAGCACGATCCTTCGCTTCTACTGCGCTGGAAGCCGATGATGTGAATGCAAACCAGGACCTGCGATTCCGCAGTGGGTAGTGCTGTTGACCATGTTTCCATATCCGCCGATCTGCACACTCATTACGGAGAGGACCCGTTTTTGACGTAGCAATTTGCGTCTTCGACTTTGCCGGGACATTTGCAACTACTACTCCAGTTTCTGCGTAAACAGGGGCTTCGAGACTTCCTGCCCACTTGAGACGGAACTTCGGTGTTCTTTTCGCATTGATTTTCAAACTAGGTGGCTTGTTGGGTACTGATTTCAAGATGCGCCGCCGGTCAGAGACCTCTGCTTCCCGACGCATCTCCACAGTGCACTCGGCGCTGTGGGGCACCGCACTGCACGGCCTTGTCTTTGTGAAAGCACTAGGCACCTCTTCCTGCAGTCCAGCCATTTCACCCTACACAGAGCAAAGCCACACCTTCACTCTAGCCGAGGAAACCCTTCGCAGCAGTTTCGCTTCACTCCTGACACGCTATCGTGTTGCACATGATAGTGGAAGACCAGGGCTGGGCCACGCCCTTAACTCTATTGAAGGAGTGTTGCTGGGGTGGGGCGGTCGTTGAAAGAACGCCGGCGCCGTTCGAGGCAGTCCTGGAAGGTACTGTGTTGATGTGGGTAGAGAGAAGGGTCTACAACGCATCTCTGACGAACTGGAAAAGTTTTAGGCTCCGTTCAATGCGCCGTGACACTTTTTGCTTGTTCTGTCTGTTCTACTTGTTTGGTTTTTGTTTTCGCTACCGCCTTTTTTCGATTTCCCAACTCCTTTGTGGACAAACAGGTTTGGAATGTCATGTTTATTAGATGGTGGTGCGAGTAGTCGTTCGTTCTGCTTTACAGATGCAAAGGCGTACGTTGTTGTGAACCCTGTAGATTTCCTCTCTACTTTACTTTTTGTTTGTCATGGCTTTTGAACGTTTTATTTGTGGGTGGTCTTCGCCGTTCTACTCAGGTTTACCGTTTTTGCGGCTGGGTTTGTTCGCTCGAAGAGTTTTCAGCCTATTTACGCCATTTTGTAAGAACATCGCTGTTTTTCGGATTCGCCTTTTTTGTCGTTACTGGTTTCTGGAAAGGGGGGTTGTGTGATTGACGCATTAGCAAAATGTAAACCGCCGCAAAACCCACGTCGCTCGCGTGTTTTTCGGCGGTTCACATGAATCCGGACTACCTTGTGCGAGGGCAGAGCGCGCGCAGCTCGCGCAGCTGCGGCGAGCTCGCAGTGAGAACGTCATTTTGCATTAAATGGTAGCCGTCTAGTGCCATGTCCGGAGAGAGACCGGGGCGGGGCGATCAGACGGAGGGAACGACCTTAGTCCCTGTTCTTTTTTGCCTGGAACAACACACCGGACGAGCCGGCTCTACAGCGCACGCTCTTGGAACGCGCCAACGTCTACGTTCTATTTTCCTCGGGCGGGTATTGTGGTGCAGTCTTTTCTTCAACACGAGATAACGTGAAGCACAGAGCTTTATTTTGAAAACCAATCTGGCCTAATAGGAGCCCTCCGGATGTCCCAGATTGCAAAGGAGTTGCGGGACCGTAAGTACAGAGCTCGCGACGATGGCGGCGGTGTGAACATACTGTCCTCAACTCCCACTATTTTGCCCAAAACGAGTTCAATGTGGTGCACCGCCGCTTTTCGGCAACAGACTTTATCACCGCCGCTTTCGCTACTCCAAAAGTATTTGGCCGCGACCATGGCCACTTCACATCATATGTGGAGCTGCGCGCATCTCTGCGCTGTTCCCACAAAGCTCAAGCAAACTGTTAGCGGCGTTGTCGTCCTCTTCACTGCGTGCATTCCTGCTAAAATCAACCCCGGCATCTGCAACACTCGCCATCCCTTTGCTTTTTTGCGTTTCGTCGAACATGAATGCTGATACTGGAAACTTGTTCTCCTTTCCGCTATTGTTTACGCCATATCTTTCTCCAATGTCTCCATCACACAGATTCACTATCATGTTGCATGTATGTGCGTTGAGTGGGACCGACGGGGTCGATAGGTCGGTCTTTGTTGTCTTGGACCTAGAGGAATCGCTATTTCCATCCACAGAAGCTCGCAACTACTTCTTTTTAGCCCTCTCCTCCTGTCGTTTCTGCTTTTTGATCGTACTTTCTTCCCTCTGGCGCTTCTTCTCTTCAGCTACCATTCGTTCCTTGGCGGTCAGCTCATTCTTTCTTCATTCCTTTTCTTCAGCCTCTTTTTTTTCCGAAGTGCTGCTGCTTCCTTTTGCTCCACCTCGCGCACTTTTTCTGCAGCTGCCGCCTCCTGGGAATCCTTGCGGTTCTGAATCAGCTGAATATGACTCAGATACACTGCCGGAGCGCCCCTACATATGGTCGTGCGGTCATAGAAGTCAGCTGGGTTTTTCCAAACTTTCATTTTCGTGGACGTGCGGGGCTCAAGAATATAGTTTACCCTGCTATGCCCAGCTGTGATTATGTTCTCCAAGCGGTCAATCTTGAAGTTGATATCCCGTCGTTCACGTACAACCTTCAGCATCTCCTTCTATTGGTTTTGAATCTTAATACGGACAGAGCGACGTTCGGCTTTGGTTTGAAAACTACAGACACCAGTCCATTTTTCTTCCGCCCATCGCAAAAAATGAAAATCAATAGGCCAGAGTCCTACAGCTTCAAACGCGTTGGGTACAACATCCTCTATCAACGACTTAAAGCCAGCGACGCCAAGCTTGGGCTTTGCGCCCACATCACCGAAGTCAAGAAATGTCAACTCATTCCAGCCATATTCCAGATGTTGTGTGAATCTTCAAGAATACCAGGGTTCTGGTTCTCGCATAACTTGAGCGCCTCGACAAGTGTCTTAACGTGCTCCAGGTTTCCAGCAGCTATCTTAGCTCCTGCGCGAGATTCCATCTTGCGGAATGTTATATCCCGATGGCAAGACCGAAACGAGCGAACCCAGTATTCAAATGGATATCTGTTGGTAAAAACCTCCCGGCCATCGTTCGCCACTCCCGCTGCAATCGATTTCAGTGATTCTTCGGACACTGGAAACCCAAGCTCTTCATATTATTTGCGTCATTCTACAATGACTCTCTCTTCAACAAATGACAGCACTGGTTTGCGATTGCGTTTGAGGTCGTATGAAGAATCGTCATATTCTTCATTCTCTTTGTCAGCCAAATCGAGGCCCGGTTTAAGCCTTCCGATGGCTTCCATTGATAGCCCAGTAGCCCGATGAATGCTGCGGTAGAATTTATTCTCCTTGAGTAGAAAAACAGCTTCACGTCGTTGTTTTTGTATATTTTTTTCGTTGTGTTCTCTTGATTGTCGTTTTATAGTCTAACGACGCATTGACGCTGTTGTCATGATAATATGTTGGTTTGGGAGGCATGGTAACGATTGAGATTATCAGGAAGATAACTTAAGTGTTCTCAGGGTGCAATAGAACGTGTGGCAAGACAGCGCGGCCTCTGTAAAAGAGTATCATAGACGGAATGATATAAAGATGATAACGTAATGTGTCTGCTAGTTTACTTAAATTGAAGACGGTAATGATTGTAGTGCTACTCTGAATAATGCTGGAAGTGTGCGGGAAGTTCAAACGAAAGAAGCCAAGTGCTCCTCGCGGGGATTAAAGGCTATCAAGGTATACTCGGAATGTAATTACAGTGCGCAAAATGGCATACGACACCCCAGGTTTCAGCCCGCACATGCGCTGGTGATGCAGCTTTCAATTAGTGTCTTCACATAGACTATCCGTTACATAAAAGCAAATAAAACGAGCCCTGTTTCCTTCTTCAAAGAGCCGCCATTCTCGCGTTAGAACAAAACGGCTACTACTCGCCTCGAAGTGGCTATACGACAGGTATATCTTAAGTAAGTAGCACAGCCTGTGCTATCTACTTAAGATATACCTGTCTAAGCTAGTAGAACCGATCTCAATCCACTATAGACCACTACCCAGTCCCAAAACAGCCTTTCAGAGTACTACATTTTTTACAAACAGAACAAACATGCCAAAGGGCCAGTTCCTAACCTGTAGTGCAACGCTCTCTGATTGATGGAGGTTTCTGACTACTTAGTCATATTCAGACATGTCGGACGGGTGCCTCCAATGGAGTATATGAATAGTAACAACCAGTGTAGTGGGAAGTACACGTGGGACACGGTTGAGCCAGGAGGTTGGCCACGTACACGTGGGACGGAAGCCACGGCGCGTGGGTAACTACCACTATGCGTGGGCCTAATTTAGTTAGTTTATTTAATTACTTGTTGGCGCGAGCTCGCTACTTAGCATGGCGGCGACCTCACTGCCATGCACAGCAAAGTCCGGACAACCAGGGTTGGCTCTATGCTTCTTCGCCTTTGGCGGTCATCGACTCCTTCGAGGAGAGAGGCTCCGTTGCCTACGGGTATTGTATCCTCTCTGCGTCACCTAACAGGACCCATTCGTGGGAGTGTTTTCCGCTTGGGTCGCGTTCGACCCTGTACAGGGATAACCCCGGTGTTTACCGTAGCCCTTTTGCCCTTTTCTCCTTTTCCTTCTCTCCATCCCCAGCTCTCGCAGATTCCTTTTCTCTTTTCCTACTTCCGTGGACTCGTGTTTCTCTCGAGGACCCGTTCACCCACACACGTGGTTCCAACACCGATCCTTGCCCAACTCTCTGCGCCCGTCGTGACGGCTTGACCTCGGCTTACACCTGACTTCGTCCTGCCTTGCCAGAGAGGCTCTGTCTGCTGACTACCCTCCTACGGAGGAAAATCTCGGACGTCTTCGTGGTGTCTTTCCGCTTCTGGCGTTGCACTTCAAAGTGGTCTTCAGACCTAGAATCGGATATTTGGTTTAAAGAGTACTTGTGTGTTTCTTCCCTCTTTGAGGTTTCGTTTCTACTTCTGAAAGTTTCCCGTTGCACGGTTGGTTGAGAAATCATGTCTCAAAAACCGTCTGAGATGGAAGCTGCGGTTACTCGCAGTCGTTCGCACAGTGGTGGTGTCGCTGGGGATGATCGGTTCGTCTCACGCATCCCCAGGCGTGCTGGCTACACCTTTGGTGTGAATAATCCGTCCAAGACGTCGGGCCAACAACCGGCACACAGAAAACTTCCATTTGCCTCGTTGCTTCCCCCTACTGATGGTGCTGGTCCGGTCCCGGTCGTTGCTGCCGCAGCTCCGTCTGCCACGGCTACACCCGCGGCCGCGGTAATTCAGCCGCTTGGGAGAAGGACAATACCCTCCAGGGTACAGCTCTGGACGAGCAGTTGCGTCAGCTGCGCACTGGTCACAACTCCCTTGTAGGGGTGGTCAACATTCTACGCCAACAGGCGGAAGACTCTCATGCAAAGGGTATCTCTGAGGATCTTCGTACGTTACGGTCCAACGTCAAAAAATGTTGGACTGCTTTCGTCAACCCGCCGCCTTCGTTGAAAAAATTCTGGACCGATTTGATCGTTTAAGAGACCGCCTGGAGATGCTGGAGCAAACCATTCCTATGGATGCTGCCACTCCGGTGGAGCCGGTCGCTGTATCGCACAGGGCCAAGAACTTGGCACGCGAGAAGAACCGCCCCCGGCGGAAGGGCCAACAGGACGATCGAGGTTCAGACTCGTCGACTTCGTCGGATGCGGACCCGAACAGTTCGGACAATGCTGAATCGTCAGACCCGTCTTTTGACGAAGACCGTGCTATACGGGCGTCAAGCTCCAAGCGGTCTGCAGTCACGCAAGGTGCGGTTCGTGCTCGTACAAGAGGACGGAAGTATGCCGGCTCGAAAGTCCTGAAGCCCACCAACCCTCCATACGAGAAGCTGTTGTCATACCGGTATTACCGTTTGGAAAACTCCTCTTTGGATTGAACCCCCCGTGGTACGGGCAAGGTGAAGGACTGCATCAAACGGCTGCAGCTCTCGCTTCGTAACCAGTTGTTTACTGGAGAAAACCCAATCTTGGTGCCAGCTTTTCTCGCCCGCTTCGTCGCGGAAGCCGATATACTCGGGATGAATGAGGGACAGGCGTACATTGCCTAACCTTATTTTTTACGTGGTGTGACCGAGGACCAGTATCACTCTGTAAGAGGTTCTTCGCGGGTCTCCGAAGGAGGGGTTACTTGCTGGTACGAAGCGGTGCAATACCTGCTACGGTCATACGCTACGAATGGTGCCATTCAGTCGGCGATACTCGCTCTGCGAGACACACGCCAACGCTCAGGCGAAACGGAAGCCAATTTTTCGGTACGCCTGAACAAGGCTTTTCACCGTTGTGGTAATGTCCATCCCGCTACAGAGCGTTGTACGATGTTCATCGATGGACTCGACCCGGCCATCCGGACCCTGGTCGCCCGCTATCGCGAGGATAAGAGGAAGACCACTTACCTGGAGCTCATCCAGTATGCAAGAGACCAAGGTGACTCCCTCCGCGCCAGAGCTCCGAGTACTCGGTCTAAGTCCGCCAAGGCGTTGTTGATGGAAATTAAATCCCAATCTCTGTCGCTCGTCGCGCATGACGCACCTCCGAAGGAGTACGATAACTTCCAGCTCGCCCACGGCGATATCGCCTCCATTCCGACAATGGACCTCCCGCCGACGATGGACGCCTCCTTCGAGACCGCTCAAGAAGGCACCGTGCTTTATGCCGATGCCCCCCGAGTTCGCGGGCCCTATATCCCGTACTCGAACGGAGGAACCGGCTTCCAACGACCAGGATGGCAGGACAGCCGCCCAGTGGGACGTTTCATGGATAACCGGAATTGGCCCCTTTGACAGGGTAGGCAAGCATTGAGAGCTCTGATATGCCATCTCTGCTATACCCATGGTCACACGTCACCCCAGTGCCTTCTCTCCCAGACAGACCGGGGCAAGGTGACGGTGAACTATGAGGCCCTCACTCCAGAGGAGAAGCGTTCCGTCCCAACGACGTCGTATCTCCGGGCCAAGACGGACTTCGCCCACGTTGTACCGATAGCGCCGACATACCAGCGTGCTCCGGCACATCCGGCTCATCCGGGAGCACCGGTACACCGCGTCAGGGACGATCCAAACACCGCTGTTGCGGGACCCTGAGGCCAACGTCCCCAAGCACTCGTGTTCGAGGAACCTGAGCAGCAGCCGCAGGCGGAAGGCCAGGGAAACTAAACGAGGGAGTCTCCCATTCGGAAGAGACGACCTCAGAGCAGAGGCTGCCGACGTCCGAGGCCACGCCACCTCGCTCCCCGGTGAAGAGCCTTTCGAGGAAAGACCACACTGACGCGGACTCGGAACACTTGGGTGTTCTCCGTCGACCGTGGATACGGGTAAAGAAAAACCGGTTCCCGGATAGAGTCCTCTTGATGGCCAAGCGTAACTATAAAGTTTACGCCGACCTTGGCCTCAGTACCCAGTTTATGGTGCGCATCCTCACGGTATTAGACAACGGTGCAGGGCCGAACTTCATCGTGGAATCCTTCCTACCACCGCTGGTGCGGACAAGTATTCGCCGCGAAGCGACGCCCGAAGTCGCCGACGCGAATAACAATCCGTTAACAACCGTGGGAACAATCGACTTAGTTGTGCGTTTGGGGATCTCCGTGGTCAAGCTCGACTTTTTGGTATGTCGGTCATTGGCTGCTCCAGTTATTTTGGGATGTGATTACTGCGACAGATTCGTCGACGCAATCAGACCCCGCCTTAGGCGTGGGGAATTCGAAGACGGTTCGTCGGTCCCGATAGTTCGTCGGCCGCTGAAGCGGGCATCGAGGAAACGAGTTCCACTACCTGCTGCGCATGAACCACCCCCGGCGACTCGCGAGTCTACAAAACTCTACGTTCCAGCGTCGTTATGCATTCCACCAGAATCCCAAGTAGTGGTGCAGGTCCATTCCCGTCAACACGGTCTTCGGGTTATTCAACCCATTTCCTCGTTGTACGAGAAGTATCATCTCGCAGTGGCGAACGGTGTTGCACAGGTGTCACCGAATGCTCCTTCCGGATACTTGTTGCCAATCTGGGCAACAAACCTCAGTATCTGGTAAAGAACCAAGTCATTGGATTGGTTTCACGGCACCCACTCGCGATGCGCCCTACCTGAATGACGGCTGCCGATGTCCTCGGTTTGGTTTCCTCAGAAGAGGGCGACAATCCCGGACACCCCGACGTTTCGTCTAAGGAGGGGAAGGATACTCCCGTTTCAACTCCTGTTTGAACGGATAAATTGCCGAGTGACTCGGAAACAGCGCCTGCGTCTGCATCCGAGACGGCACATGGTACAACGAGCTATGACCGGATTGATCCCGTGAAGGCTCTTGAGGAGCTCGATCTCGGCCACGTGACGGAATCAAACCGTAGACGTCTGAGAGACATGTTACGGGAATTTACCCCAATGTGGGTGGATCTCTTGGTGAGATAAATAGAACGGAACACCGCATTGATTTGCTACCGGACGCGCGACCCGTTTCGCAACCCCCTTACAGAGCAGGACCGAAGGCTCGAGAAGAGGAGCAGTTCCAAGTGGACAAGATGCCCCGCGCAGGTGTGATTGAGCCCGCGCAGTCACCCTGGGCGTCCCCAGTAGTACTGGTAATCAAGACCGACGTAACCTGAAGGTTCTGTGTCGACTACCGCCAGCTCAATGCCGTGACGATCAGAGACACGTACCTAATCCCTCGCATGGACGAGTGCATCGATTCGCTCGGAAATGCAACCGTATCCACGGCATTGGACGCCAATTGGGGATATTGGGAAGTCCCCGTAAGGGAGGAAGACCGCGATAAGACCGCGTTTATATGTCACTCTGGATCTTTCCGCTTCAAGCGTATGCAGTTTGGTCTCACCAACGCCCCTGCTACATTTCAGCGTGCTTTCGACATCTTGTTGAACCGCTCTAAGTGGCGAACGTGCCTAGTTTACCTAGATGGCATAATTGTCTTCTCCAGTAATCTGGACGACCACCCCACCCACGTAAGGGAGGTAATGACCACACTGCGTGACGCAGGAATGTCTTTCAAGCTGAGGAAGTGTGAATTCTTCACAGACACCGTGAAGTACCTGGGCCACGTTATCCGTCCAGGACGGTTGTCGAAGGTTCTCGATCGAGAAAGCGCGAGTGAAGTCCCTTGCCAAAGCGAAGGAACCGCGAACCCAAACGGAATTGCGCTCCTTCTTGGAATTGGTCAACGTCTACCGACGGTTCGTCCCGAATTTCTCGGATATCGCGGCACCCCTCAACGCACTACTGCAAAAAGGCCAGCCACCGGAACTGGTACCTTTCAGGCCTGTCGAGACAGAGGCGTTTAACTCCGTGAAGGAGGCTGTCACATCTGCTCCGATTCTATCGTTGCCAAAACCCCGACTACCGTACTTTTTGGACACGGATTCGAGCGACTACCAAGTGGGTTGTGCTCTTTTCCAAATCACTTTCGAAGGGGAAAGTAAGCCCATTTGATACTGGTCGCGTTCGCTCAACGTTCATGAACGGAATTACTACGTTTCGGAGAAAGAATGCCTGGCCATTTTGTGGGCTCTGGCAACTTTTCCCTCCTATCTTATGGGTGTGAACTTTACCATGTACACGGATCATTTCTCGCTGAGGTGGTTAATGAACATCTCCGACCCGTCGGGATGCCTCATGCGATGGAGGCTCCGCCTAGCGGAATTCGAATTTCAAGTCGTGTATAAGAAGGGAGCGCTGAACACGCAAGCCGACGCACTGTCGAGATTACCCACGAATGGGGAAGCCCTCCCCTAGGGAGACGATGAGATCCCTTGTTTCGTCGCTGACGAGGTGAACACGAAAGATCCGGAAGTTGAATTCGACATTTGGCCAGAAGACTGGGAATTCGACGATGAATTGGACGAACTACTCGTCGCAAACGAGAATGGGGCTGACCAGCCCCTACCGGGGAATTTGTCCCGGTAACACCCGGGGAAATGATCCGAGCCCAACACGGCGACCCGTTCTGCGTGCGCATTCGTGCCCGTTTAAACGGAGGTGCAACCCTCCCATTTGAGGTTAATGACGTCGGCTATCTCATTAGAACGGTCGAGTCTAACCCACAAGTGGTGGTCCCTCACACGCTGCAGGCGCAGGTACTCCAACTGTCGCATTACGCGAGGTTGAGTGGCCACGCAGGGGGACGGAAGTTATACTTAACCCTGCGAAGGGACTTTTACTGGCCCGCCAGGGGGGTCGATTGCTACGCAACGGTGCGGCTCTGCACGGAATGCGCGAAAAACCGGGTTAAACTCCGGAAGAACTCAAAGAAGATGACATTATTCCCCGCAAGGGCGCCCCTCGAGTTTCTCGCAATCGATATACCGGACTCCTCCTGACGACCGGGAGAGGTCACAAGTTTTTGCTCGTAATAACGGATCGTTTCTCGAAACTGGTTCGGACTGTCCCTCTGAAGAGGATCACCGCTTTCACGGTAGCCCAGGCCTTCGTAAAGCACTGGATTTTTGTCTACCGTCCGCCGGTTGAAGTACTCTCCGATAACGGGAAACAGTTCGCATCGCGGTTTTTTCAGGATGTATGTCGCATCCTGGATGTAAAGAACCTGTTCACTACAACCTACCACCCCCAGTATAATGGGCAAGTCGAACGTTTCAACCGGACGATGCTAGCATCTCTCCGTTCTTACGTGACCGATCACCCAAAGACATGGGACCTGTACACTGACGCGCTGACGTTCGCGTACAACACGCAGGTACATATAATTACCGGTGTTTCACCGTTCGAGTTAGTACTCCCCCGTACCCCCCGCCGATGGCGTTGGAAGCACAGCCTACGCTGGATAATTTCCCCTCTGTGGGTGACCAGCCCCAAAAATGGAAGCAATGGCTATCCAAGTTGGTACCCGCCACTCGCTAGTCCATGGCCAGGGCTCAAACTGCTTACAAGCGTGATTTTGATGCTCGCTTGCGAGGAAGTAAAACACCGCCAGTTAAGGCTGGTACCTACGTCTTCATACGGAAGGAACACTATAACCCTGATAAAGAGGAACTCCATAAGCTCTCGCCCGTGGCGGAGTGGCCATTCAATGTAATCTCCGTCGCGGAGGACACAGTGGTAGTGGAAATCAAGGACGCGCATGAGCGGATCTCCCGCGATCGCGTGGTCTTGGCCCCACCACCCTTGTATGAGGTCGTGCTGGCACCTGCCAGCCCCGTGTCTACGGAATCAACAACCCCCGAAACAGTCGTGCTGAATCGCCTGCTGATTCTACCACACCCGAACCGGGGACCGTCAGACCTACCGATGGAATCGGATACACCGATGATATCGGAAAACATTGTTGGTCAGAATGGCCATTCCTCTGTTTAACCCGCTCGCGAGGACTCTACTCGCGTAGCGGAACGCTCTACCCCATCTCCCGCCGCTCCGGATGAGGAGGGGGAAGGAGGTCACTTGTGCTGAAGGTAATCCGCCGTCGCAAACGGAAGAAGACATCCGTGGTATACGTCAGGCTGCTTCCACACCGGAAATCTCGTCAGACACGCCGCTGCAGGCAGAGGAGCTACACGCTGAAGCGGACAGAACAACCATACCCTTGCCCAAGGCGAGCCGTGATTGTGCGCTGGTACCAGCTTAGCTGGGCTGTAAGGAACCAAACCCACCGGGGACGGGTCCGACCAATCGGTCGCACGCGCTCACCGCAACGGCGGACGCGGTGCCGAAACCCGCCGCTGGACGCGAGATGGCACCCCCTGTACAAAGGGAGGACGACACCACAAAGCCACGCACGGTTGCAGAAGTTCTGAGTGTCTCGGTAGACCCTGGCATCGTCGCCAGACGGAAACAGGTCATGCGGGATGAAGTTCGCGTCATGGACGGCGAGGACAACCCAGTCGAGGCAGAAATTTCCGAAGTAGTGGGTGACGCTCGCGCTGCACCTAGCACTGCTGAAAGGCCCACCAGGAGCCCGGAGTCACCAGAAGTAACCGCTGGGAACGGATCACCACGGCGCCGCCACTTGGCAAGCGCCAGAAAGGACCCCCTGTCCAGGGAGGCGGATCGCCCCACGGCGCCCCACGGCCACAGGTCGGTGAAGTCTCGTGAAAGCACGGAGGGCGCGCGTGGCGCTGCACCACTCGCAGCGCAACGTGGAAAAGCCGCGACGACCTCGTCAGAACCACCGTCGGTACGGATTGAATCACGCAGACTTGCGGTCCACCCCGAAGCAGGCAGAATTACGGTACGCTCACCGGTACGCAGACCGGAACACCCACCTCCACGAAGGACCACTCGGTCAACCGCGACGAGCGTATCGATACTCGATTCGGAAAATTCTCCTTCGAAAGGCGATGAGCGCATAGCCGTGACGACGACTCGGCAAGGCCGGCAGGTGTACTTACAAGAGTACGTCTTCAACCGAATTGTCGGGCATTCCTGGAATCAGGAGGGTATACTACGCTGCCACGTTCGTTGAAAAGGGTATGATCCGGCTCAGGACACCGCCGAGCCGATCGAGCATCTCCCACGTTCAAAAGTGGTTCAGTATCACCGTCGGACGGGAACAGCCCCACCAGCTACGCTACGAAGTGCCCAAGTGGGATGAGGGAGAACCGTAGAAACGGGAAGAGTTGAAGATGAAGAATACACGTCATGGACGGGAAGAGATCACCGCTCATGCGCTGGTAATCCGACCATGGTCGTGCCTAGTGTTTCGCGAACATACCCGAGGGGTTTTTTACCCAGCCTGCTGGTCATTACGTGGCAAGCACGGTTTTCCCTGTCGGAAGGGGGTGCATTTCCGCGCGCACCGCGCGAGGTATCCGGTTCACTACCGGTGACTACAAGAACACGTCAAAGACGGAATGAACCCACAAGCAGGTGGTTTTTATTGCTACTATTCGGAGCCAGTCTTAGTGTTTATGGCCACTCCCTTCGTTCGGAGGCTGGCCACCGCCGAGGCGTTGAGGCAGAGCTTCCCGCATTGCGGATAAGTCGCCGGTCGCCGTATCGGAGCCGAGCCCCACCTCTCGAAGGAACTGCGCGATGACGGCACCGGGATCCCCGCCCGTCTGGGGAGTATTCCCGGCAGCCGCCGTGGAAGTCGGAACAGCCGAAGCTGACGCCGACGCCGCAGCAGCGGGCTCAGAGTCCTGTGGAACAGGTTATTTATTCTCCGGAGGAGTGCCGACAACCATCGCGTCGTCATCACTGCCCGCCGCGTCGGATGCGTTGTCCAACATGGGTTAATTTTCCCTGCTAGAGCGGTAATAATCGTCTGAGTCGACGAACCCAATCGGATGACCGTCTGAGATTTCCCTCGGAGCATTCCGGAGTTCGGCCGCTTCATCAGCGGAAATCTCCCGTTGTTCTCACCGATCGAAGTACAAGAAGTCCCCGCGCCAAGGCGGTATTGCGCCCCAGACCTGGACCATGTCCACCGCCACCGGTGAGCCGGCCACTCTGCCCGATCGGGACCGCTTTCCAGTCAATACTGTCTATATAGTCGAGTAACTCGAGAACTTCTTCGGCGGTAGCCTGACCCCCAAGAGGGATGGTTATGTCGAGTTGACGGATACCGGCCCGCACGCGCGGAGGAAGACACCACAGTCTGTACTGGTCGTAAGCCTCACTGAGGATGTACGCCGCAGCGCGGACGGCCCACTAGGTGACTACAACCGACCAAAGCCCGCTACGCGAATCCGTAAGGAGGTATGAACCTAAATAGGTGAACACCGGGGGCAGATCTATGTAGCACCACCGGCATGCCTCGAGCTGAGCCCACCAGGCTGGCAGAGGGACGTACCGACCTTGTCGGTGAGCGGGAGCAGTACGCTCCACATCCACGTTTTGATACGGAACGAAGTATCCGAACCGGGAACGGCAGCGACGCTCGAAGCGGATGAATTACTGAAGGAAGGAGGACCGATTGCCGTTGGTGTCCAATCCGCACCAGCGCGGCATGAGCCTGAGCTCGGGACTCGCCCACATAGCGGAGAACCTGGTGTGCCGATATGGCAACGCGCCGGCGCCAATCCCACGAGGTGGTGACGATACCCGGCAGGTCCCCGGGAAGGCGCTCATTGCCGTCGACGTACTGAGAAATCAGCTCGTCGTCGAACACCGAGATTGGGTGAAACCACGGCACAAGCCGGAGGCGCATAGCCTGTTGCCAATTGTTCGGGTTGAGCCCCACGAGGGAGTCGTAGGACGGCCAATTTCCATCCGCCCTGGAGCCGGTTGACGCCCCAACTTGGGAAGGGATCGCAACCGTCCCGGACGGTTGTCCCTGGTTCGTACCAGCCTATTGCCCGCCTTGCGGTAAGGGCACGGAACGGAAGCCTGTGAATCTCCCTGTATGGGATTGCTGAGAGCCACTCATGGTGAGGTCGATGACAGGAGTCGGACGAGCGTGGTAGTTGGTGACCGAGGTGTCGGGAGAAGATGCTGGAGCAATGGTAACTGCGGGTGCAGAGGTGTGCGTTGGTGTAGAACGAGAAGTTGCCGGCGAGCCGGGAGAGGGCGTGCTTTTATCCTCCATGGTTACCGCCGTCGTTTCCCTCTGTGAGGTGATACTTCCGCCTAAGGAGGAGGATAGGTAGTGCAACGCCCTCTGAGCGAGGTTTCTGACTACTTATTCATATTCCGACATGTCGGACGGGTGCCCCCAATGGGAGTATATGAATAGTAACAACCACTGTAGTGGGAAGTACACGTGGGACACGGTTGAGCCAGGAGGTTGGCCACGTACACGTGGGATGGGCTCCACGGCGCGTGGGTAATTACCACTGTGCGTGGGCCTAATTTAGTTAGTTTATTTAATTACTTGTTGGCGCGAGCTCGCTACTTAGCATGGCGTCGACCTCGCCGCCATGAACAGTAAAGTTCGGACAACCAGTGTTGGCTCTATACTTCTTCGCCTTTGGCGGTCATCGACTCCTTCGAAGAGAGAGGCTCCGTTGCCTACGGGTAGTGTATCATCCCTGCGTCACCTAACAGGACCCATTCGTGGGAGTGTTTTCCGCTTTTGTCGCGTTCGACCCTGTACAGGGATAACCCCGGTGTGTACCGTAGCCCTTTTGACCTTTCCTCCTTTACATTCTCTCCATCCCCCGCTCTCGCGGATTCTTTTTCTCTTTTCCTACTTCCGTGGACTCGTGCCTCTCTCGAGGACCCGTTCACCCACACACGTGGTGCCAACAACGATCCTTGCCCAACTCTCTACGCCCGTCGTGACGGCTTGATCTCGGCTTACACCTTACTTCGTCCTGCCTTGCCAGAGAGGCTCTGTCTGCTGACTACCCTCCTACGGAGGAAGATCTCGGACGTCTTCGTGGTGTCTTTCTGTCTCTGGCGTTGCACTACATAACCGACAAAGAGTAAGGCCAAATAGAGGCCTTTGAAGCAATTGGCCGCTCCGTAGCAGCAATCCCGGGACAAAGTAGCCGCAGCAGGGATGTCGTATCTCGCTATTTGAAGAATCCTGCCGAATTTGGGAAGAGGAAAACGTCTGCAAGAGGGACAAAGCTGTCGGTCACCGCCCGACGTCTGTTTGTTAGGGAGGCAGCGAACGGTCACCAATCCGCATCGCAGCTGAGAAAAGCTCTTCGGTTGAAGATAACAAAGCAACGTGTGCAGCAAAGTCTATGGCAGACGTCCGAATTAAATTCAAAGAAGATTAAACGGGCCCCACCACTACAGTATTACCAAAAACTACACCGCCTAAATTGAGCAAGACGTAGGGAATCATGGGCACCTGAAGATTGAGCAGGGGTTGTGTTTTTTGATGAAAAGAAATTTAGCTTGGATTGTCCGGGCGGTTTTGCTTACTATTGACATGATATGCGTAGGGAAGAGACGGTTATGTGTAAACGACAAAAAAGGGCAAGTGGGGTCATGATTTGAGGATGTTTTTCAGAACAAAATGTACGAACATTGACAGTTTTACGTAGTTATTAGGATTCTAAAACGTACGTAAAGACACTATCAAACTACTTAATATCGTATGTAAAAAAACTTACGTGTAAGCCCGGTTTTTTACAAGATAATGCTGCAATTTATACCTTTAAGTTTCGTAAAGGCTGGTTTACGTCTAATAATATTCAAGTTAAGGATTGGTTTGCCCGTAGCCCGAATTTGAACCCAAGTGAAAACCTTTGGGGCTGGCTGGCGAATCGTGTGTACCTCAATGCAAGGCAGTTTCTGTCGGTGGAAGAGCTGGTGGACTGTGTTGTGTCAGAGTAGAACAAGGTGGACCTTAACACGTGTTGCAAGCTTTTCCAAATTATGAAAAGGCGTTGTGCGTCCATCTTCGAAATACCGGGAATAAAAACTGACTACTACAGTGCGCGATACGGCTATACGACACCCTAGGTTTCAGCCCGCACATGCGCGGGTGATGCAGCTTACAATTAGTGCTTTACATAAACTATCCGTTACATAAAAGCGAATAAAACGAGCCTTGTTTCCTTCTTAAAAGAGCCGCCATTCTCGCGTTAGAACAAAACGGCTACTACGCGCCGCGAAGTTGCTATACGACAGGTATACCATTCGTAGAGAACACAGCCAGTAGAACCAATCTCAATAGACTAAACATCAGTACCCAGTCCGAAAGCAACCTTCAAGTGTAGTACATCCTTTTCACACACACCAAACATGCCGAAAGGCGTATTTCTAATCGACAAAGAAAAAGGCCAAATAGAGGCCTTTAAAGCAAGTGGCCGCTCTGTAGCAGCCATTTCGAGGCACATTGGACGCAGCAGAGATGTGATATCTCGCTATTTGAAGAACTCTGCCGAGTATGGGAAGCAGAAAACGCCTGCAAGAGGAACAAAACTGTCGGTCACCGCCCGCCGTCGGTTGGTTAGACAAGCAGCAAAGGGTCACCAATCCGCATCGCAGCTTGTCGTACAAATACCGATAAGGTGTGGGGTCCGCCTGGTAGAGGGAGCGCGCGAGGGCTCAACCTAAAGGGGAAAAACACACAACCAATATGGTAGTAGGGCACCTGAAACCCGCAGGGGCAAACGGCGGGGCAACTAGTCTAGACCGTGTAGGTGTACGGTAGTAGACGTCGACGCGCGGTAAAAACTGAATAGTAATAGAGTAGCAAGTGACCAAGATGGTATAGTTACTGCCCTAATGGTGCCTGACTTTACAATACCCGAGGGGGAAGGCGAGGTGCACCACAATATATACAAGGTGCACCGACGCCGATCTCCCATGCAGGCATGACGTCATCGGCTGTGCCCATGACCTACTGTCATGGGCCAGCAATGCTAAACTATCCTAGACTATAAATTAGAAATTAGGAATTATAAAATACAGAATACCAATTGGGTATAGTGCAGCCAGCAAGGCGCACCAGTAGGCCCACGTGGCACAAACCCATTGAGGTCTCATTGTACTACAGACCCCCTTCCTACCCTGAGCCACGCCCTCGTGGCTCCTAGATCCTTTCACCAAGTCGGTGGCGTCGTCGTACCAATTTGGACCCTGTCGCAGCCTTTGTGCCATCTCGCGCCGTGCGTCGCGTCGGCTCTGCATCGCCGAACGCACTCTGTTCACCACCTTGGTCATCACCGATTGCGGCTCTATCCACCTCTTTGGTTATCACCGACAGCGGCCTATTCATTCCCATTTGTGGTTTGGGCGGGACGCGCGCCCATTGCATACCTCCAAGGTTATACCTTTTTGGCTGCACGGCTTAGACCCATTTACCGTGTCGGTATACCCAGTGGGGGGGGGCGGGTTGCGCCTTCGAGCTCGTGTGGGCACTGTACCGTGAAGGATTTTGGCGCCCACTTGGTTGCGGCGTGTCTCTCTGTCCCTTCGAGGTTCGACTACCAACTCCTCGAGGCACTGCCGCTGACTCCATCGAGGTTGTTCCACCGTTATCCCTTCTGGTTGCCTTCGCACCCCTTTGCGGTTTGTCTACGCGGGCTCGCGCCACCGTGGCTTTCGTCCGACCAACAAGGTTGAATCCGTTTATGGTGACCCCCGATCCTTATCTGAACCACATGGGTAGCCCTGGTACCAGCGTGCGGGCTCGCACCCGTAGCGGTACACGGCGATTGTCGGTTCCCCATGTTGGTCAATCGGACGCGGTAACCTCAAGGGACGGCGCGCCATCGGCGACCAATGCCGATACCTTAATGGTTGAACCAGCATGGGGCCCCGAACGGGTCGAGGTTTTGAGCATCAGCTCTAGTGACTCACCCATTGTGGATAAAAAGCCGATTCGCTTCACCCCTGCGGTCGAATGCTCGCCGTCTCAACCACTCCCTCACGGTACTCATCACACCATGTCGGGTGCCGGTCCTTCGCGCGGCCGCGGAAGCAGCATTGCCAAGTCTGGTTCTCGGGGTGCTGCTTTGTACCATTCCCGCATCCAAACTGGTTTTCGGAGCCAGCCGGTTCAGTCTTCCTAAAATCAACCTCAAGGGATTCACGAAGGAATCCGGGACCCGTATGGCCCGGAGCCCGAGATTCCTCGTGGTATTTCCTATTATGGTTTGGAGACGTTCACCACGGCCGACTGGAACGTTTCCCAACATGGTACCTTCGGGGTCGATCCAAGAATGGTGTCGCAAGCGACGCTGTACCGTCGGAACTGGCCAGTGGCGCCGGGGAACACATCGCTTCCCGGCGTTTTGCGCCGTCCGACTTTGGATACCTACTTGGGTTTGTTTCGTTGGGATTGCGAGCGTCTCCGCTCCGTCCCCCAAACGCTCCACCGTCGGGATAAGGAATCTCAACCTCGTCAGGGTCGGGTGGAGTGCTATGATAGCCGCCAGCGACACACACCAATGAGGTATTTCATTCACCCGCTTTATCCCAGCGATCTGCCGTATGTTCGTATTGAACCGGAGCTCCATTATTACCGACCTCTGGTTGTGAAGATCTGTCAGTACGAATCCCTTCCGCAGCAGTACATTCCGGCTTCTCCACATTTGGTTTGCTTCGATAGGCCTTACAATACCATCCATTGGGCTAACCATCGTAGGTGGGGGGTGGATGCTGCCACCGAGGCTCGCATTCGCACCCGGTCCAGCTTCAACCGCGTCATGCATGGGTTCCATAATGTGGAGTTCTTCTCACAACCTAATAAGGGAAGAACCTCTTGGTATGTGGCCCGACCTGAATGGTAGAATGCCTATGAGGTTCCGATGTCGCTTAGCGTCCCAACCTCACCGGTATTGGCTTACTTCGGGAGCTACATCACCCGTAACCACGATCGGTATTACCTCATTTGGTCGATTTCCCTCGCGGAATGGGCCGTATTGGTGGCCATCTTGGCTCTGCAGGCTGCCCGTGACGGTATGGACTGGGATTGTCGTTCTCGAGAAGCCGAGATTTACCGTGACGGTGTGCAACCTCCTCGTCGTATGTTCTTCATTCCCCCGAGGGTCATTCGCGACATTCGCCTATTTGGATTCGGAACCATTGTGGCAGGTACGGACTACTCCATTGAGCAGCTGGAATCGTTGCTTACCCAAGTGGAGAGTTTCCCGTGGGGAGCCAAGCAGGGGTGGGAGGTTTTCGATCTGGTGTCCTGGAAGGTTGTATCCCGCGCGGAGCAGCGCTATCCCGGGACTCCGACCGATCAGGGACCTCCAGGGAGTCCCGAGCCATTCCCAACCGTGGTGGAATCGCCAGCAGCTACCCCTGTGGTCACTTCAGCGCCTACTCCCGTTCCGGAGGGACGCAATACGCCTGCCCATACTCGTGTGACTCCCCTTCTCCCTAGTACCACAAGGGTTGATAGGCCTCCGCGGGATATCTCGGGGGTGTCATGGCTGCGGCTGCGGCGCCTGTCCCCTCTCAGGTGGACTCCCAGGCCATTTCAGGTTTAATGGCTCGGGTCCGCCAAGCCTGTGTGGTGAACTTCCAGCGGGCGGGTCCTACCTCTGTGGTCGAAGCTCCTACTCTTCTGGAAAGCATCCTGCCTCGTCATGCACAGTACATGCGATCCTTTTCCCAAATTGGTGATTTCCGGAACCGGTTCCAGGTCGAGCTCTACCAGATGGCTACCAACCAGGTGGCAGGCCTAGCGACGGCCATGGGCCCGACGCCTACAAACCCTTTGGAGGATCCCCTATTTGGTGCTAGCCTGAACCCCAGCCTTCTAGCCGCTCCGCAGGCTCCTCTCCACATCGGGTCGTCGGCACCTCCGTCAGTTGCGCAGGCGAGCGCGCCACCTCCGATGGGTGCCGACGTGATGCCAGGCGTCAGCGTGCCTACTAGTACCCCCGTGGGTCATGGTAGCGCGCCTAGCCAGGCTCCAGGCCAGGCTCATCTCTTCCAGCCTTGGCCGGGAGCCCATCAGAACACCACTCCGGGTCGGGGATCCTCAGCTGGAGGCTCCTCGGGGCCTCACTTTGCCACTCACCCATCAGGTTGATTGTCGCATCCACTTGGGTCTGTGCTTGAGCCACGTTGCTCCTGCATCCCTATTGGTGTTACTCTTCAAGTAAACTTACATGTTATGCGTTTCCATGGTAGGTTCCAGTTTCCTTTGAGGCCCGGTGCGTAGCAAGGGAGGAAGCTCGAAAACAGCTCTCCCTTCCTTAGCTCTGCGCATCTCCAATTAGGTTTTGAAACTCTCCTCCCCCCTCCTTAGACCAGCGTACCACGATGGGTGACGGTTGATTCCGTGTAGGTAAGTTCCAGGAGGTGACTTAGCTCCATTCTGAGCCATTTTGGTGCTCGTAGTATGGTTCACCACGTTGGTACTTCGATGCGCCTTCGTACGGCGCAGCGAGCGGTTTCGCCTTCCCATAGGGTAAAATGTTGTGCCACGCGCTTGCGCGCGATGGCCAGCAATGTACCCGGATTGGTCTGCATGGCCTCTCACCATGCATGGGCGCACGTGCGGTGTTTCACCCTGGAGGTTACTTGCAAGGCGAATCAAAATATTTGACCGGAAAATTACCCCTTCATATGGTAGTGAAAACGCAGAAAACCCTTTTGGTCTGTATCTCGAGAACCAAGGGGTTTCAGAGGCTGGGAATGGCCGATTCGGGAGCGCGGCACGGTCAAAATACTTAGATTTTTTGACCATGCCGTTGTTCGCTCCCTACACACAATAGTGTAAACCCAATCGGTTACTCCGCACGGCGCGCCACGAGCAGCGCGCGTATGCCTCGCCAAATAAAAAGATCCAATTTTTTGAATGTTTCCACCGTGCGGGTTCGCGCGCGTGCCGCGCACGTGCATGGCGCGTGTGCAACGGCGCGCGTACAACGGTGCGTCCGTCTTTAGTGCTACCGCTCCTTGGACGTACCCTCATGGAATGCTTTCTTCTGGTTGTACCTTCCCGGTGAGCGTCCGAACCGACTTTGGTACTCCTCATTACAATGTGCTTTTCCCCCTTCCTTAGGGGACTGCATTACCTCTAAGGTTTACCCATCATTCGGCATGTCCTCTCCTTTGCGGTTCTAGTAGCTTACCCTGAAATGGTGTGGTATGGCTGAGGGCGGCTCGGCGGTATCACCGTCAGCCCCCCAGCCATACCAGCGTACTGTGTGCTTCAGACCTTCTTGGGTACGGCGGTGACCTACAAGGCGTTCCACTGGGAACTCATTAGAGACCTACGATGGTATCCTTTCACCACTTTGGTTTAGATGAGCATCGGTACCTCTAGGTGTAGGTGTTTCCTCTGAAGGAGCAACCGTAATCCCCGCAGGTGGTACGTAGTCTGGGTCGTCACCCTGTGCGTCATCATTAACCTCGATGGGTGTCCCGTCTTCCCGGGGCTGAGTCCTCAGGGCAACCGCTTGTGGGTCACGCGCGGATTCTCCGCGTTCCTTTCTGGACTGAACCGTTCGAGGTGCAACCGTGATTCGGTCAATAGAGATCGTATTCTCTACACCATCTTGGTTCACCGTCACCGTGTGGTCGGTTGCTCGAACTACTTTGAAAGGTCCCGATGATTTCGGAAGAAGCTTCGAATTGATATCTCTATCAATAGCTTCATCATCAGCTTCATCACCCGGTCGTGGTTTAGCTCCTTTCGGGGGGTGGTCGATAAAGACATATTGACCCGGCGTAGCCGTTACCACTTGGGTTACCTTTCGGTCGTATTCCTCCTTGTACCGCTTCTGGGATGCTGTGAGCTTGCTCTCAGCATACTTGAAAGCACGTCTCAACCTCAAAATGGTATTCCGTTTGACCTGTGACGGTGTGAGCGCTCCGACGGCTTCTTGTTCTAATGGGTCCCCTTCAACAACAATACCTGGTGGGTGTCTTGACAGTATTAGATCGAACGGCGTAGTTTGCGTCGCTCGATGAACCTGAAGGTTATATGCATATGTCAAGGGCTGCACGAGCTCGTCCCAACCAGTTTGGTGTTCTTCCGTATAATGTCGCAGCCTAGATACCAGTGTTCGGTTAAAGCGCTCCACTTGCCCATTCGTTTGCGGATGGTAGGCAGTAGTGAAGTAGTGCTTAATACCCAAGAGGTTACAAACAGCTTCAAAGAACTTCGAAGCTAAGTTCGAACCATTGTCGGTAAGTAAATAAAGCGGTGCACCATACGGGTAGATCCAATTGTTCAAGAACGCCACCGCGAGGGTCGTCGATTTCATGTCCTTCAAGGGTATCGCTCGCGTGAGCTTCGAGAACCTGTCGGTGATTACGATTATGTACTGATATCCCCTTGTGGTTTTTGGTAATGGACCCAGAAGGTCTATTGCGACGAACTCGAGAGGACCCGCTGCAGTGAATAACTTCAAGTATTTCCTGTGCTTCCGGAGACCTCCACGGGTACGTACGCAAGATTCACATTGACCTACAAAGGTATATACATCATTAGCCATATGAGGCCAGTAGTACCCTTGCCTCAAGGTGTAGTACATTCTCGTACCTCCAGGGTGTCCTGATAGCCTCGGGTAGTGGGCCAGGTACAGCACCCGAGGGCGCAGTACCTTGGGCACCATTTTCTGAAGGGAACCATCAATAGGAGCTCGCCTCACCAGGAAACCATTTCGGTCGACGTCAAAGTTCGAGTCTTTCATACCTACTTGGTCCATGAGAGAGCGGCAATAAACATCGTTTGCTTGCTCTCTCAGGAATTCCTCGCGGGTAATTGGCATGACGTCTGTTTCCTCGAGGGCGAGTATTTCCCGAGCGATGGCATCACTAAACCACGTATCCTCTTCGGATAGAGTCCAGTAACCTTCTAAGGTATCACCATCAGGGTTGGTAGAGATGGTAAAGCATGGGATATCATCCTCTACCGGCTCCGTGTCCAAACCATCTGTGGTAATGCGAGACATCGCGTCTGCGACATTGTGCTTGATACCTGGACGGTACTGTACGTCATACTCGAACTCTGAAAGTCGTAACCGCCATCTGGCAAGTCTGCCTGATTCGTCGGCCAGACCCAGTATCCACCGTAGGGCATCATGGTCGGTTCGAAGCGTGAACCTTTCACCATATAGGTAGGGACGGAGCATCAACATGCTCCAGACCACTGCCAGACATTCCTTTTCGGTTGTTGTGTAGTTCTTTTCTGCAGCGTGCAAAGCACGGCTCCAGTACCCTATAGGTAGTTTGTCGCCGTTTTCTTGTTCCTGCATAAGACAACAACCAATTTGGGCGTCCGAGGCGTCAGTATCCAACGTGTATCGTAAACCAGCTTTGGGTAATGCCAAGATGGGAGGTGTCAAGAGCGCATGTTTCAGCGCCTCGAACGCATCCATTTCCTCATTGGTAAGACATTCAAACCTTGTAGGTTGACCTTTCAGCAGCTTCCTGTTGAGGGGAGCCGCTATCTTGGCAAATCCCTTGATAAACCGGCGGTACACATTGCACAAACCTATAAAGGATCGGATTTCCGTCTGGGACGTGGGTGGCTTCGCCTCCTGCACGGCCCGGATATTCCGCGGCGTCACTTCTAACCTCCCAGGGCTGATGATATGACCAAGGTATTCTACCTCTTTGGTGAAGAATTCGCACTTGCGAAGCTTCAAAGTTACTCCAGATTCCCTCAAAAGGTTCAAAACTTCCCTAACATGGTGGAAATGTTCCTCTACCGTTCTGCAATATATGATTACATCGTCGATGTATACCAGAGCGGTTCTCCACTTCACCTTCAAAAGGATTATATCTAACGCCCTCTGAAAGGTAGCCGGGGCATTTCGCAACCCAAAGGGCATACGCGTAAAGCGGAATAACCCAGCGTGGCAAGTAAACGTAGTTTTGTCCTTGTCATCTTCCCTGATAGGTACCTGCCAATAACCACAATTGGCATCTAGCGTAGTAAAGATCTTGGCGTTGCCCAACGAATCTATACACTCGTCCATTCTAGGTATTGGGTACGAATCTTTAATGGTCATACTATTCAGTCTTCTGTAGTCCACACAGAACCGCATACGGGTATCATTCTTCTTTGTGAGGAGAACCACAGGGCTGGCCCAGTCCGCATTTGCTGGTTCTATGACACCTTCACGGAGCATTCTCTCGACCTCATTGAGCTCAACCTCCCGGGCTTTTGGACCTGCACGGTAAGGCTGCTGGTAAATGGGTCTCCAGCCAGGCACCATATCAATACGGTGCTCTGTAGCCTCAATTTGGCCCAACCGGCCCGACCACATGGGTTCAAATTCTTCTAAGTGACTGAGGATCCGGTCTCGGAGAGCCTGGTTCTCCGCACCGATCTGGACTTCCTCTCTCCAATTCCGCACTGGGTCCAGTTCCATAGTCTTTTCCTGATCCCTAACCTTAAAGGTATTGGCGATCTTCTGTTCCATTTTGGTGTTTGTCGATAACGGGGGCGCATATGCAGGGTATGGCGCATCTGTTCCTCCCCCTTCCTTAGAGGTGGCGACCTCGCCCAACCCATTAGGTGAGACCGTGAAAACCCCTTGTGGTGCCGGCAATGCGATTCCAATAGTGGTATTCTTGGGTAACTTAACAATGTGATTGCTAAAGTTACTCAAGTACACCTTGAAGGATTGGTTAGGGATGTTGTCGATAATCCCGTTTGCCATCAAGGCGAGATGTCTTTCTGCCAACCTAGGATGGTTCTGTAGCATTACCAATCCTGGAACTGCGCATGAGACATTCACTACCATTTGGGTCATAGCCGGAATTGAAACCAATTTGGTGAGCCGTATCTTGTTTGAAACCGTTTCGGTGGGTATATTGAACCTCTGCTTCTTACGCCAACCATTTTTGGTCTGCGTATTACCCAGTATGGCAATACGACCACCTTGACGGAGAGCGACCGTTCGGGATCCTGGCAAAATTGCCTTGACATGTCTGTCAATAAAGTTGGTCCCGAGGATACAGTCTGTCGCCAGACGATCCACCATAAAGAAATTGAGCTTCACCTTCAAGGTTCCAAGTTGTACCACAGTGGTTAGCACTCCTCTAAGGTGCAGTGGGCGCTCGTTAGCGTCCACCAGCGGGTTGATAGTCGGGGCAGGTCGAATGTTCCGCCAGACCGCATCGGGTATGACGCGAGCGTTTAGCACATTTGGACCGGCGCCGGTATCGAGTACACACGCAACGGGGACCTGTAGGTAATTTAGAAAGCTTACTGAAGCATTAACTTTATAGTTATTGTGCTTCATTAGACACACCACATTGGGTACATCTGATTCTTCTTTTTCCACCATTAAGGTTTCCCGTTCCGGTATCGACGGGCCTTCCAATTCACGGTTAGGGGTGGCCCCTACGCTAACCGTTCGGTGTTTTCCTGCTCCTCCTGAGCGGGACTGTCCTTCTCCAAGATTGGTGTTTCCTCGACGAGATGAACCTGAGATGGTGATGGTTGAGCTTGTACCCTCTTTCCAGATCCATATAGGTTACGGTGGTTTTGCTGCCTGGCACTGATCAGATGTTCGCGCACCCCTGGGGGTATTTTGTCACATCTGTTCGCCAGATGGTCTGGCGACAAACAGAGCCAGCAAACCAATCCACCTGTCTGGGGATCACGCATTTCCATAGAGGTAGGTCGGGTAACCGGATTGGTCGGTGCTGTAGCATATGAAGATGCTTGCGAACCACCCATTGAAGTTTGTTGAGTGCTCGCCGCACTTGGTGGCGACCTTACCGAAGCTGGTGGTACTGTCGACGATCAATTACCAATGGAGGTGGCTCGTGACTGAGCCTGCGGCGCAGTCACGAGATGAACTGCCATTCCTGTTGGTACGCGAATGAGCGAATCTCTCTCTGAGGTAGTGCTTTCTTCTAGCTCCAATACTGAAAGTTTCGGTTTATCCTTTGAGGTATGGGACGCCGACGGCTTCTTTCCGTGACGGAGAGTGTCGCCTAGTCCCTGGGCATAACGGGCAAGCCCATTATAGTCCACCTTACGGTTGTTCGCCAGGTAATTGCGTACCTGCGAACGGATCGCTTTGTCAACATTGTCGGCAAAGAGCGACTTTAGCCTACCAGTGGTAAAGACATTACCGCATCGGGTGGCCAGATTCCAAAGGCCTAACGAGAATTCCATTTCGGTTTGGCTGGAGCGTTGGCGATATGCCTGCACCTCAGCGTAACCTTCCTGGATAACCTCATCGGTAGCGTAAGTTTCCAACATGAAATTAACCACTTCTGGGTACGTCTCTAACATCTCTGTTCCTTCTTCATCAACCGCCAGGGTATTTCCACGGAGCCTGCCTTGCAGCAAGTGGTAAGCTTGACCTTTAAGGTAAAACTGGAATAACCACATGGCAGCGCCTTCGGAAAAACCATTTTGGTCACATGCAATCTTGAACTTCTGTAGAAACTCAATTACCGCAATGGGATCATCACCTGTGAAGGTAGTATCATTCATCGGGAAGCTGAGCTTCTTGTGGTGCTTGGTGATCTTCTGCGCAACCTCTTGGGTGTAAGCAGAGGATCGGTTTCTCAACCGATATGACCTATAATCAACCGCTTTGGTGAACATATCGTTCAGCGGCTGACGCACCTCTAGGGTTGTATCGGTGTCCGAATCCGAGTCGGACGACACGTACCGTTTCTTCTTACCTTTCCGGTTTCTCTTTGACGACTTCTTCGCCAACCTGTTCGGTTTCTTCTTGCGTCTACCTTTACGGTCATCATCCGACGATGAACCAGTATCGGTATCGGAGCTCGAGGAATCGGGGTCAGAGTCGTAGCTGAGATTCTTTCCCTTTTTCCTCCTCCTTTCTTTACCCTTGCGGTTTCTTCTTCGTCGCCCCTCTTCTGGGTCAGACGAATCGTCCTCAGGTTCACCAGTCTTGGTGTCCTTTCGAACGTTACCTCCAATGGGTGGCAAGTACACGTCTCGAGGGCCCATCTCTATATGGCCCTCTTGATCTTGCCTCAAACCTTGTAGGTACGCACTATCGGCCGGAATTGGCTTGATTGGTGCGGAAGAACCGGCAGGGATCCCTTGTGGTATGCGAGTGACCATATTCACCCCAGGGGTTTTTGTTTCCGCCATTCCTTCGGAAACCCAAAGGTCTTGAACCACTCGGTAGATATGCTCCCGGGCACCCGTTAAGAGGTATGTTTCAACCAATTTAGGTATGCGTTGAGAGAGCTCGTGCACGGCTCGATCAACCACCAAGCGGGTAACGGCGTCCATGTCCATTGAGGTCATAGCTTCATTAACCGTAGCGGTAAAAAGAGCTTTCGCTCGATCTTCCAATTGGGGCCAAAGGTCCTCAACCGTTGTCGGCAAATCCTTGTTAGGTTCAGAAGCCAACGGTGGCTGAGTGCCCGTATCCTTTAAGGTTCCGGCCCGAGGTTGCCGAAGCAACTCCTCGGGATTATCCAGAATGGGTTTAGCGGCTGACGCCGCAGCAGAACCCTTGTGGCTAGGTGGCGCGCTAGAGCCACGAGTAATCCTTTTAGGTCTTTCCATAGTGACCAATAGTGGTATCCAATTGCTTCGCGAGTATTCCTACGAAACCAAATAGGTGTGTGAACTTCCAGAATCCTTTCGAATGTCTTCTGTTCACCAGTAAAGGTACGACAAAAACCAAGAAACTTCTAAGTCGGGAGACCAAAATGTCGTACAAATACCGATAAGGTGTGGGGTCCGCCTGGTAGAGGGAGCGCGCGAGGGCTCAACCTAAAGGGGAAAAACACACAACCAATATGGTAGTAGGGCACCTGAAACCCGCAGGGGCAAACGGCGGGGCAACTAGTCTAGACCGTGTAGGTGTACGGTAGTAGACGTCGACGCGCGGTAAAAACTGAATAGTAATAGAGTAGCAAGTGACCAAGATGGTATAGTTACTGCCCTAATGGTGCCTGACTTTAAAATACCCGAGGGGGAAGGCGAAGTGCACCACAATATATACAAGGTGCACCGACGCCGATCTCCCATGCGGGCATGACTTCATCGGCTGTGCCCATGACCTACTGTCATGGGCCAGCAATGCTAAACTATCCTAGACTGTAAATTAGAAATTAGAAATTATAAAATACAGAATACCAATTGGGTACAGTGCAGCCAGCAAGGCGCACCAGTAGGCTTACGTGGCACCAACCCATTGAGGTCTCATTGTACTACACAGCTGAAGACCGCCCTTCAATTGCCGATATCGAAGCGTCGTGTGCAGCAAAATCTTTTGCAGACGTCGCACCTGAAGTTTAAGAAAATTAAGAAGGCCCCAACACTGCAGTATCATCACAAACTACATCGCCTAAATTGGGCAGGACATAGGCATGCATGGGCACCTGAAGATTGGGGACGTGTTGTGTTTTCTGATGAGAAAAGATTTAACTGGGGTGGCCCGGACGACGTTGCCTACTATTGGCACGATATGAGCAGAGAGGAGAGAATCGTGTCTAAACGACAAAAGGAAAAAGATGGAGTCATGGTTTGGGGATGTTTTTCAGAAACTGCGGTAAAAACATTGGCAGTTTTACATGGTAATCAAGATTCTAAAAAGTACGTGAAGACACTTGAAAACTATTTACTGCCGTATTTGGCAAGGACCTACGTAGAAAGTTGCGTTTTCCAACAGGATAATGCTGCAATTCAAAGCTCTAGTTTACTAGAGACTGGTTTTCGTCAAATAATATCGAGGTTATGGACTGGCCTGGCGGTAGCCCAGATTTGAACCCAATTGAAAACCTTTGGGGCTTGCTGGCGAGACGTGTGTACGCGGATGCAAGGCAGTTTCTCTCGGTGGAAGAGCTGGTGGAACTGTGTTGTGTCAAAGTGGAATAAGGTGGACCGTAACACGTGTTACAACCTTGTCCAAAGTATGACAAGGCATTTTGCGTCTGTCTTAGAAAGACAGGAAATGAAAACTGACTACCAGCGCCACTCTAGTGTCTATTTGACAACTGACCTCATATGAGGTCAAATGACCTCATATGAGGTCAGTTTTTACTCACATAAATTTTAAGTAAAAGTTTTCACTTTTTAAAAAAAAAACACTTCGTCCTCACCTCCGTCGTCCTCCCTTTGATGGCGTTAACCAAAGTCGCCCATGACATGTACACAGCAACCAAGCTGGAGCATTTTTTCACAAACGTCAACACAATCTGTACACAATGGCCCCATCAACAGACCCTCGTCGTACCGTTGGTAACAAAGTCTACAGTCGTGCCCGCCTTGTAGTTTGTGAGTCGGAAAGCAAACGCTACTTTGGATCTCTTTGGAAGACGAAAACTGTCCCTGGAACAGTGACAAAAGTTGACATTCGACTCCTCAACGGCCGAAACTGTACATTTCTCACTATTCGGTTTGACCTCCCAAACCGCCAAAAAGAGTGTACTCTTCCTCTTTGCAGTGTAAAGGTTGGTGATGGTCTCCTTAACAGTCCACAAACTGATAATGTTGACACAGCAATTGTACCACCGTTACCGGCCCAAAATGTTGACAATCAGCCGATTGAAGGAGAACAAACTGCAAAATTTGCAGGAGGCGGATCCCGTTTCACAAGCACCCCCCCTTCCGACCAGTCAGTGACTGTGCATGATCGTGCGTGGAACACGGAGGCAATTTGTAGCCCTATCAATGGATGCATGCAATTGCAACCGTGGAAGGTTATTGGCCCAGCCGGAGATTTTATCTCACCACGTCATTGCCCAAGTACGATGACATTCATTGACTATTTTTTATGGATGTTCCCCATTGGACATCTGAAGACTATTGTGGAGAAGACGAACAAGAACTTGGAAAATGATGGTGCCTCTTCGACGAGTGGTGGAGAGCTTTTAAGGTTCTTTGGCGTGATGATTTTAATAAGCAGGCTGGAGTTTTCCAATAGAAGAGATCTTTGGGGTTCAAAACCAGCATCCAGGTTTATGTCTCAGCCTGTGATTGGTGAAGCAATGTCACGAAATAGGTTTGAAACTCTAAGGCGTTGTATTTGTTTCAGTGGTAACGCTGCTCAAGAGGATTATGGCACGGCTCGCTGGAATTTAGTCACTGATTTCGTGAAAGCCATCAATGATCACCGCCGTTCTTTCGTGACACCTTCACATGCTTTATGCGTTGATGAGAGTATGTCACGCTGGTATGGGCTGGAGGGAGACTGGATTGATGTGGGGCTCCCACATTATACCGCGCTGGATCGAAAACCAGAAAACGGGTTGGAAATGAAAACCGTTTGCTGCGGAAGAAGTGGTATCATGCTAAATATTGAGCTCAATATGGGATCTGAAGCTCCTAATCAGGATTTTGATACAGAACATACTCATGGAACTGCTATTTTACTTCGATTAGTCCAGCCATGGTTTGGGTCTGGACGCCATGTCTGTGCAGATTCTTTTTTTGCATCTGTGAAAACAGCTAATGCTCTTTTGGAAAAAGGACTGCGCTTTACTGGGGTTATCAAGAATGCAACACGTCAATTTTCTATGAAGCATTTATCAGAGCAGACCTTAGAGAATCGTGGAGATTTTGTTTCAATGGTTTCGAAGGGGAACGGTTTGAATACTGATCTAATGGCGGTAATGTGGGTCGATAGGGAACGAAGGTACTTTATATCAACATGCAACACGGTGAACCCTGGAAACCCAATAATGCGACAAAGATGGAGACGACAAGGAAATGTTTCGAGGAAAGTTGAACTTGAAGTACCGATACCAGAGGTTTGTGAGGAATACTATAAAACGTGTTCAATGATTGACAGACACAACAGATGCCGGCAAGATGAATTAAAACTGGAGAAGAAAATCGAGGTCAAGGATTGGTCGTTCCGTGTGAATTCATCTTTATTATCCATTTGTATGGTTGATGCGTGGATGCTTTACAAAGCTGGTAATGGTATGCGAAAGTTATTATCTCCATATAACTTCTATTCAAAGCTGGCTGACGAGCTTATCACTAATACGTGGGACCGGACCGCTTTGATGACTCGAGATGAAGAACATGTGGAAATAGAAGATGATATTCCGAAACCTGCAGGAACTGGTGTGCATCTTATGCAGACTAATCGCAAGAGAAAAACTAAGGATGGAATGATTCCGAAGTCTTCATATCAAGGACGATGCAAAGTGTGCAAAGGGAATATGAAGTCTAAGTTTTTATGTTCTGAATGCTATATATCTTTGAAATCTGAAGTGTATTTATGTCACACTGGTAGAGGAAGGGACTGCTTTAAGAACCACATTGAGTTACGTCACATTGTTAAAAAGTAATTGAAGCACATCTGTTGTCAACAACAACGTCAACATAGAAGTAAACAAGCGCTGATATTGAATAAAAACACATAAAGAATCACATTATCAACAAGAGTTCATTAGCCTTAAGCCTTCTACTAATTCAATCCGCGTTATTGAACATGCTAGATAATGTTTACACTCTGACGAAACTGCCCCTTTAACAGATGTCACCTTGTTTTGTCTGTTGTTCAAGTGGGTGTTGAAAACGTTCTTAGTGTAAACATATTACTAGAATTAGTCGAGCTCCATAAGGAGTTTTCGAGTTTTAATAAACTCAGCGAGGTTTGAACTCACGTTTAATTTGCTCACATAGGATATCTTATCCACTGAGCTGTGATTACTGGCCGTTTTGCCCTACAGACTACTACTTAAACGACTGTTCAAGGACTTTTCAAATTTTGAAATTTGAAAAGTCCGCATTATAGGTCGGGAATGTAATTTTTTGGTTTATTTTACTCTCTCAACGGGATGACCTCATATGAGGTCAACGCGTTGGTCCGATAGACACTAGAGTGCATAATGTGTCACAGTTGTCCACCTGTCGTATAGAAATTTCGCCTCTTGAGTAACCTTTTAGAGGATATCTTTGTTTTTGATAAAGCTTTGGCGCTCTTACTGATTTGCTTTTTTTCTCTTTTATACTAGCGTGAAGTGCACAAACTTTGGAGCCTCATGGAGGGAGAATGTGCCTGCAACGGACGAATATGTGGGGTGTCGTATAAGCATTTCGCTCACTGTAGCTCCACTTTAGCGTGGGTAATGTGTCACAGTTGTCTACCTGTCGTATAGGAATTTAACCCTTTGAGTAACCTCTTAGAGGATATTTTTGTTTGGCGCTCTTACTGGTGTTTTTTATTCTCTTTTATTCTGGCGTGATCACGGTGTTGTATAAGGATTTCGCTCACTTTACCCAACTGGGGTAAGTGCACCACATTAACCCCATGCACCAGATTACCCTCCCGGGGAAGGTACCATATAGCCACGTCTTGCTTCGTTGCTTTTACATGCCCTGTTAAGAGTTACACGTGTGTGTGGCACCAATGTCGAAATACGGAACTCCCGCCAATGATTGGTTTGCATTCACTTCGTTCTTCACACAGATTCTATGCTGCTCAACGCAAGGGAGAATGCCACAGTGACATGACTATTCTACCCGAGCCAATCAGAATGTGCTTCGTGCCCAACAGCGTTAGCGTTAGCTGTTGCTAACGGTTAATTCGCCCTGGGCCCATCGTTTGAAGCCACACCCTCTTCTTATCAAGCTCTCTCCTTTGTCGGCGCTCCCTTGCCGACTCTATCAACCTTTCCGTTTGGTATGAGTGGGTTGTGGATAAGGGTTAGGTTTGCTGGACAGGCTATCGCATTGGAACGCTATCGCATTGGACAAGCATTGCCATGAAGCCGACAGATTCCTCCTCGCTGCCCAAGCACTCCACTCCGAGTGGTAGCGGGAGAGGCACGAGTTCCGCCCGCATGTCGCAACAACCAGTTCATCACGTGGAAGAATTCGGAGAAGTTGAAAACATTCACCACCAAGAGGTCGAATCACATCACAGCGACGCCGCGCCACCACCGTTAAGAGAAAGAGACCGCAAACAAACTCGCAACCTCAAGAATAAGGCTATCCGAACTCTGTTTGACAAGCGACACCTACAACAATATTTTTACAACGAAACGCTCTATAGAAGTCCTATTACGAGGACTGTGGCTGCCGATGAACTTTTCTTCGACTTGGTACTTGTCGGCGGAATTGCGGCGCTTGGACATGAGTTGAGGGAGAATTTCTCCTCATGGAAGGATGTCGAAAAGTTCTTTCTCCTATTTGGCGCTATCTACAATAGCTGGCGCGTTATCGTTATGAGTTGGAACTTCTGGAGCATTAAGAAGGATCTGTTCGAGAAGCTTAGCATCTATGCCGTGTTCTTTTGCTTGATTGGAATCGCATTGGGAGCGCATGGCGCCTTTCAAGATGGCATTCGCCCTTACGTCGCTATTTGTTCTTTTCTGGCTACAGCAATACCCTCTGCAGTCTCGTTCTTTTGGGCAAGTAGAGAACCATTATTGAGGAACCCGCACAATCGATTCAATCAGTTGAAAGCCGTGTCTGTTGTTGGCGTCATAGTTACCTCACCGTACTTTGCTGCTGCGTTTGTTGGATCGGAACGGGCGACGCGCATCTTGTACTGGATTCCTCTGGTTGCCCAATTTTTTTCTATTCATCTTACGGGCAACCTGTATCGGTTTCTTCATCGAAATCGCCCTGCCACCCGTCTTGCCGTTGCCATCGAGCTCATGGTAGAGAAGTACGAAGTGCTGACAATGATTGTGTTGGGTGAATCTGTGATAGGTATTCTATTTGAGGCGGGCAAGTTTATAACCAGCGAGGGAGCAAGGTTGGGCAGGCTTTACGCTGTGGCAGCTGCTACCGCCGCAAAGCTTTATTCTTTGCAGACATTATACGTCAATGTAGACGCATCCATTCTTAAAGGAGGACAGCATGCTATACGTCACAGTGCAAATTATGGTATCGTGTGGAGTCAACTGCACACTCTCTATCACATGGCACTCATTCTATTTGCAACGGGACTAGGAACATCAATCCATGATGTTGTCTTGCCTCCGAAGAGCGAAGCTGTTGCGCGTTGGCTCGTCCGCGCTGGAGAAGATACCTCTAAAGCGTCAGGATTTACTTTTCAACGCAAGCAGCGATGGTTGTTCTCGGTCGGATGGGGTATGTCTATGATTATTTCGGCTGCGTTTGGGGCCCTGCACGAGGGCGGACCACGCGCAGCATCCAAGTCGTATCGAACTGTGGCTCGCGTGACTACCGCTGTTGCAGTTATGATTGGCCTTCCATTCTCAGATCTCCGAGCAGATTTGTACCTTGGTGTTCACACTGCTGTACTCGTGTTCTTTGGCATCACCGAATTCATCCTTGTTCACCTTGACCGACTTGGATTCTTCCGATCTGAGGGCAGTAGCACGCCTAGTAGTCTGGCTGGAGAGTCATTTGAAACATTTGATTCGGATGATGAATATAGTGGCGATGCGCCAACGAACCCCGAAGATGTGAGACTGGATCATAGCTCTGATCTTCCAGAAGAGATTTCAAGGGCTTTGAAAGAACGGCTGTGCAAGGGACATTCTTGCCAAATGGTCAAGGTACAGCCAACGGCGAAGAAGAAACGTGGAGATATTGGAGAGGACAACAATGTGTAACAAAATTTCTCAACTCGCTAGCTAGATCAGCAGTGTGCTTGTTTTGCACGGACGGTGATGCAGATTCACTGGGGGGGGGGGGGGGGGGGTGAACCGCACATCATGCATCAAGTTCGCGCACCTGAGAAGTCTTTCGGGGCTTGTGCGTAGAAGGTTACAAGTTGCCGCCCCGTACAGGGGTTTTCCTTTCCTCGCTTTCCGTCTTCTTCCAAAGGTGCGTGGATCCGTTCGATGAGATCGGTGCGCGAACGGTCGGCCGTTAAATTATGCAGTTTGTTTATTATTATTATTGTACCTTCGTAGATACTGGGCGAGATTGAATCTGTTTGAAGTGGTGGATGAACGTTTTCCGTACCAACGTTCGTTCGTTTGATCACGTACTGCCGATGGAGTGCGAAGCTCTCGAGCTTTCTGTGCTTGGCTGTTTGATGCACTTGATTGCGACTGCCTCCTTCGAATTGTAATCTTTAAGCCTGAGCCTCGATTTGTAAACAATCTTCCACAACGGCCGACGCTCTTTGGGAGTGATGTGCGCGAATTTCTGAGTCACAATGTCTGAGCAGTCTCCCAGCAAGATTACCGTCGTTGAAACTCCACTTGGTGGTACTGCTTCGGTGCGAAGAACTCCCACTGCTGAGTCGACTCACAATGCTAACGATCTTCCCCCACGGGTTCGCAGTTTGAAATGTGTTTTGTACCAAACACGTCATTTGATGCGGTACCATTTCGAAAAAGTGGACTACGTCGCCCAGCCATCAACAAGCATTTCGTCTCAAGATGTATTCCATATCCTTATCGTGTCGGTCTCGCAGCTTATCATCTTTCTACCCCTAAGGAACGAACCTATCACATATACGGCGTCTGAGAGAACTCTGCTTCTGTTTTGGCCTCTTGCGACTTTTGCGAGGATTCACATCATGCTCCACACTCTTTGGCCTCCTCCAAATGACGGTGTTGCCCTTTTCTACAAGTTTGCAGTTTCTCTCTTTGCCCTCATCTTCTCGCTGACTATTCCAGTGGCATTTTCGACGACGCGAGTAATAACAGCATTGTCTGCCTTCTTCATTATATTTATACCATCTGTGATTCTATTCCATAACTCATGGTGTGAACCTCTACTACAAGACGTCACCAACCGAGCGAACCAACTGGCGCTCATTGCTGGAGCGCACATGCTGGTCTCTGCACCGTACTTTGCTACAACGTTTGTGTCTACAACGTTTGGGGTAAAGACAATGTATTGGGCTGGTTTCGCTGCTTCAGTGTTCATGCACTTTGCACCCCATGCTGCGTTTTTCTGGCTTCATCGAGGGAGAAGACGAGTACAGACGCACGTCCCTCCGCGCTTGTTCTGTAATTATGAAGCGCTTCGATTGATGTCGCATGGCTGCTTTGTGAGTGCATGCGTGTTGTTATTAATACATGGGGTCGGTACGTGTGCATCTACTTTCAAGGTTCAACTCGGAAGAATCGATCAAATTCTTACCAGACATCGATTCACCTTCTATCCTTGGCTATTGGGTACCTGAAGATCTCGTACAGGGTACTTCAATACGCGTGAGTCATGTGTATGGAGTTGCGGTGTTGAGCTTAATTTCATTGATCGCTCTTCACTCTATACATTTCATCGATACTTCAGCATCGAATCATCTCAATCCGAGTATGATTGCTTCGGTGTGCAGCACGTTTCTGTTCAGCGTACTTCACTTGTTTATTTTGTTCTTCTCCACTGCATGTGCTCACTTGATGTCGGTGGCTTCAAATGCTAAGGGCGAACTAGCTCCTTCGACCCGCAAGTTCCTTTCCGTGGCTTGGGCTTGCTCCATGTTGGTAACCACAATTCTTTCCGCGTTTCGGACGCGGTTACACAACGTAAGCCGCATAATTCGCCTTTCAGTAAGACTGGTCATGACGGCTGCGCTCTGTTCCGGGATGGTGCAATCTAAAGTATCACCCATAGTACTAATGGTCGTATTTGCTCTGTTCGTTGTGGTGATCACAATATGCGACTTTATTGTTGAGAGGTATGAATCGCACAACATTTCACCATTTGTGAAGAATGGTGAGCCGTTTTCGTCGTTTAAGCTGTACGAAAGTGCAGCGTTAGGAATGCCATTGGATCTCAATGGCGACGTATCAAGCGTGCTGGATGAGCTCGAATGCAGAAACGCGGAAGCAGTGTATCCTCACCTAGAATGTTTGAAACAAAGACTGTTGGTGAACGACGAGACAAGGCTTTTTCCCACTGAGTCACATTTTGACACAAGCTCGGCGTCGACTGGGGCGGCTTCGACTTCTGAAGAGGAATCAAGACCAGTGGCAGTCATCGTGGTGAGCTAATAAATGTAAACCCAAGGTGATCCGGATCAATGAATGACACGTGATGAGCAAGTTGGGCCAAATTTGGTTTGAAGGCGTTTTGGGCAGCCAGCGGCCGTGGGCTGTTGGCGGGAAAATGTGGCACTTGCAGGGTAGCGCTATCTAATGTTACACCGGTATCCATACTGTACACTTTTTTCATGCTAAAATGGTTTTCGCTGGCCGCCTCCGCTCTCTGCTTTTGCCGTTCGCCAGTTCACGCACCCCCGGCCGCCAACTCTTCTTTCTTGTTCATCATCCCGTGTTTGACGTGTTGCCCTTTTCGCAAGCGCAGTGTGCGTATCTACTTGTGTGTCCAACTCGTCCCTTGTCGTAGTAAAACCGCCGGGCGCGCCCCTGCTCTATAGCCCGGGCGTGTGCAAGCAACCATGGATCAAATGTCAAACTCTGACCGCCTCATCAATGAGGAGTACAAGATTTGGAAGAAGAACACACCTTTTCTGTATGATCTTGTGATTACCAAGGCGCTGGAATGGCCCTCTCTGACTTGCCAATGGCTGCCAGTACGTACCGAACCCACTCGATTGCGAATGCGTCACACAACTTTTTGGTGGTCGCCAAAACTAACTTGCGAGTTGCCTTTTTGTTATTCAGTTTAAGCGGGAGAAAACGACGGGCGATTACTCTGTGGAGAAGTTGGTACTGGGCACGCACACGTCTGAGGGCGAGCAAAACCATCTCATGATTGCGGAGGCGCGAATCCCCAACGACAATGCCGAAATCGATGGTACCAAATACTCGGACCGCGACGGAGGTATGTATACTAGCAAATCAAATGAGCTCAAAAGTGGCACATGTAACTAACTGCGCTGTTTGCGTGCGTTTTTTGTTGCTTGACAAAGATGAGCAAGGCGGCTATAGGACGGGTCAGCACGGCAAGGTGGAGATTATCCAGAAAATCAACCATGACGGTGAAGTGAACAGAGCGCGTTACATGCCGCAAAACCCGTTCATCATTGCCACAAAGACAATAGTATGTTTTGAAAGCTGTCCGTTTGTTTCTTTTCTTTGTTAACAATTGACTAACTAGAGCTGTGTGTTGCGCGCGATTGCGAACGACGGCGCAGCAAAGCGATCTGTTTGTGTTTGACACCTCAAAGCACCAATTCAAGCCGCCAACGGACGGCAAATGCAACCCACAGCTGCGACTGAGGGGGCACAAGAAGGAGGGGTACGGCGTGTCATGGAACGCAAAGGAAGCGGGCAGGCTGGTGTCCGGCGCCGACGACAAGCTGGTCTGCACGTGGAACATTGACGCGCCCAGCATGAAGAGCGGCGGCGTGCTGGAGGCCAACTGCGTGTACGAGGCGCACAGCGACGTGGTGGAAGACGTGGCGTGGCACAACTTTCACACGTCCATCTTCGCGTCGGTGGGCGACGACCGCAAGCTGCTGGTGTGGGACGTGCGCGAAAAGGACCGCAGGAGACCGATCCACAAGGTGGAGGCGCACAAGGGCGAGGTGAACTGCGTGAGCTTCAACCCGTTCTCGGAGTTTGTGCTGGCCACCGGCTCGGCGGACCGCACGGTGGCGCTGTGGGACATGCGCAACCTGTCGCTCAAGGTGCACTCGTTTGAGAACCACGCGGACGACATTCTGCAGGTGGAGTGGCACCCGTTCTGCGAGGCGGTGCTGGCGTCGGGCAGCAGCGACCGGCGCGTGAGTATTTGGAACCTGGCCAAGATTGGCGAGGAACAGGACGCGGAGGACGCGGAGGACGGGCCGCCGGAATTGCTGTTTATTCACGGCGGGCACACGAACAAGGTGTCGGACTTTTCGTGGAACCGCAACGAACCGTGGGTGATTGCGTCGGTGGCGGAGGACAACATTGTGCAGATCTGGTGCATGGCGGAGCACATTTATGAAGACGAGCTGGGCGAGGCCAAGGAAGGCAACAACAAGCACAAGGATGATGTGGCGATGACAGAGGTGCAACACAAACTGGCGGACAAGCGCGTGAAGGACGAGGAGCTAGAATAGTGAAAATCATTCAACGGTACTGTTGGTGTGGTGGTTGAGCTTTTGTTTAACTTTGGTAGCGTAGGCGTACACAAGCTTCTTGGGCACGCGGCACGCAGCCGAGACGGCCCTCGCAACGGCGCTGACGGGCATGCCCTCCTTGACGAGCGTCTCCACCAGCGGCGGCAGCTCGACGGGCGCGGTGGGAAACGTGGTGAGATCGTGGTGCTCCACCATGGGCTGCACCGGCAACGGCGCCAGCACAATGGTAAACTCGCCCCTGGGCGCATGCTCAGCGGCGGCGTAGAAGCGATGGGCGTCCAGCAGCGACTCGAACCTGAGAAACTGCTCATACTTTTTGGTCATCTCGCGCGCCACGCACACGGGGCGGTCGGCGCGCGAGTGGGCATCCGCAAGCGCGGCGAGCGTGGAAAGCAGGCGGTGCGGCGCCTCGTACAGCACGACGGTGGAGTGGATGTGGGCGACGCGGCGCACGGCGGCGCGACGCTGCTCGCGCGCGCGCGGCAGGAAGCCCACAAAGGTGAAGGCGGCCAGCGGCAAGGCGCTGGCCACCAGCGCGCACACGGCGGCGCACGCGCCGGGCAGCGGCACCACGCGCAGCTGCGCGGCCACGGCGGCGCGCACCAGCTGCGCGCCCGGGTCGCTGACGCACGGCGTGCCCGCGTCGCTCACCAGCGCCACGTCGCGCCCCGCGCGCAGGTGCGACAGCAGCGTGGGCACGCGCGCGCGCCAGTTGTGCTCGTGGCACGACAGCAGCAGCTGCTGTTGGTGTTGTTGCTGCCGCGGCGGCGGCGGCGGCGGCGACGACGACGTCGACGAGGCGCGCGGGAGCGGGCGCAGTAGTCGGCGCGCTACGCGCGTGTCCTCCGCCGCCACCACGGGCACGGCGCTGAGCACGTCGACGGCGCGCAGCGTCATGTCGCGCGGGTTGCCGATGGGCGTCGGCACCAAGTACAGCGTGCCGCTGCCGCTGTGGCTACCGCCGTCGGCGGCGGAGGCGGAGGCGGAGGCGGAGGCGGAGGCGGAGGCGGAGGCGGAGGCGGAGGCGGAGGCGGAGGCGGAGGCGCGCGCGGCGGCGCACACGCAGCGGCGGCGCACACGCGGCGCGGGCGCCACCAGCGCGACGGCGGCGGCGGCGGCGGCGCGGCCCACAAACGCCAAGGCGCACATTCCGCGCTTGACGACGCGCTCTCGGGGCGGCAGCGGCCGTGCGCTCGGGGCGCGCGATGTAATCTGCTGATGAGATGAGCAGATTCGGCGGCGGCGGCGGCGGAGGCGACGTGTGCCGCGTGCACAACGCTTTTGGCGTCAGCTAATTTATGTACATTGTACAGTATGATAGCTGTGAGCGATGGAGCGAGCGAGCAATTGGTGTGCGCCATCCGTTGTATCTTAGGGCGGTCATGTCGTCGCCGTCGTCCAAATGTAAATCGGCGCCGCGCGCGTCGGCGCCGACGGCGCGCAGCGACAGCGCGAGCGCGAGCGCGAGCGCGAGCGACAGCGCGAACGCGCGCGCGGCGGCGGACATTGTGGCGGCGCTGCCGCGCTGGCTGCAGCCCGGCGTGAGCAGCGGCACGCACGCGCTGCTGCGCGCGGTGCTGCTGCTGCTCAACGTGCTGCTGGCGTCGCTGGCAGCCATGCGCGTGCTGTCGCCGCACTTTGAACTGATGCTGCTGCTGTCGCTCGCGCTCAGCGCGTCGTACGTGCTGTTCATGCGCGAGATTGCGCGCCTGCACGCGCACGCGCGCGCCGCCACCGCCACCGCCACCGCCACCGCCGACTCTAACGCCGCCGCCGACTCCGCCACTGGCGCCGAGCGCCGCAAGGAGGACTGACCGCCGGTCACTGATTAATTCAAATTATTAAAAAGGCGCCACTTTTGAAGCGCATTCAAATACGTTGCCGTCGTGCTGCTTCTCTTTTTAGTTTGGGCGCCGTGCGGCGCCTCCATCCGCGCCCGCCACACTCGCCGCATCGCCACCCCATCGTTGACGCATTGCACAATGGCACCCGCCAGCAGCAGCAGCGGCAGCAGCAGCGGCAGCAGCAGCAGCAGCAGCATCGCCGCGCCTAAACCGCCGCCGCCGCCGCCGCCGCCGCCACCGCCGCCACCGCCAGCGCGCGACGCCTCGCCCGCATGGGACTCGCAGCGCCCGTACCTCACCGGCGCCTTTCTGTCGCAGCCGCCTTCGCCTTTGCCTTCGCCTTTGCCTTCGCCGCCGGGCGTCGGCGACGGCCACGAGCAGCAGCAGCACGCGGCGGCCGTGCAGGACGCGCTGTACGCGCTAATGGGCGTGCGACCGGCGCTGTGCGCCGTGCACAGCGTCGGCTCGCCGCCGCAGCTCACGTTCACAGCGGCGGGCGCAGCAGCGGCGGCGCTGCCGCGCGACGCGGCGGCGCTGCTGGCGCGGCTGCTTCCGCTGGCCACGCAGCACGCGCGCGTGGCGGCGTTTGTGGAGCGCTTCCGCGTGGCGCGTCGCAGCACGGGGCACGTGCGACAGGCGGTGGCCACCGCCATGCACGCGCTGCTGCACGAGTACCGCCAGCTACTACTGCGGCTGCCCGACGGCGCGCCGTCGCTGCAGGCGCTGCTGTACGGCGTGCAGCCCGCGGCGCGCGCCATGGCGCTGCTGGCGGCGGTGGCGGCGCGGCTGGCCGGCGCGCACGGCGGCGCCGCGCTGGACGCGCTGCAGCGACTGGCCGCGGCGCATGTGGGCGCGCCGCCGCAGCACGCGCTGCTGGCGCGGCTGTTGGCCGCCGCCGCCACGCCGCTGCTGGCCGCGCTGCAGACGTGGCTGCTGCACGGCCGCGTGGACGACCCGCACCGCGAACTGTTCATCCGACACGACGCGCGCTATGCGCGCGCCGCCGCCGTCTCCGCCGCCGCCGCCGCGTGGCAGCTGCGCTTTTCCATCAACCGCGACCTGCTGCCGCACTTTCTGGCAGAGTTGGCGCCCACCATCCTGCGCGCCGGCAAGTACCTCAACGTGCTCCGCGAGTGCGGCGTGTCGCCATCGCCGCCCGCCGCCGCCGCCGCCGATGGCGACGACGAGCGCTCGCTGCTGGCGTGCGCGCCGCAGCTGCTGCAGCGCAGCGCGCAGCGCCGCATGCGCGCATTTGTGCAGCGCGCGTACCACAGCGCCGCCGAGCAGCTGATGAGCCACCTGACGCACACCGTGCGGCTGCCACAGCGGCTGGCGTCGCTGCGCAACTTCTTCCTGTGCGCCGCCGGAGACTACGTGGCGCAGCTGCTGCACGTGGCGCGCCACGAGCTGGCCAAGCCGCGCCCCGCCGTGTCGCGTGCGCGCCTGGCGTCGCTGCTCGAGCTGTGCATTCGCGCCGGCGTCAACGGTGCCGACCCGTTTGCGCACCACATCACCTGCGTGTTGGCCGACCACTCCCTGGCCGACGAGCTCGCCACCGTCGACCACCACCACCACCACCACCACCACCAGCAGCAGCTGCAGCAGCAGCAGCAGCAGCCCATCTGCGGCTACGACGCGTTCGCGCTGCATTACCGCCTCGAGTGGCCGCTCAGTCTGGTGGTGTCCGACACGGAGCTGCTCAAGTACCAGTTTGTGTTCCGCTACCTGTTCCGTCTCAAGCACGTGCAGCGCGAGCTGCAGCGCTGCTGGACGCTGCACATGCGCGCGCGTCGCTCGCTGCCGCGCGTGGCGCCGTCGCTGGTGCGCTCGTTCGCGCTGCGAAACCGCATGCTGCACTTTGTGCGCAGCATGCTGTACCACGCGGCGGCCGACGTGCTGGAGCCCAACTGGCGCCGTCTGCACGCCGCCGTGCAGCGCGCGCGCACCATCGACGCCATCATGCGCGCGCACGCGCGCTTCCTGCACGCCGCCGTCACGCAGTGTTTGCTCAGCAACGGCCGCTTGCTGCAGCTGCTGTGGGCGCTGCTGCACGTGTGCACGGCGTTTGGCGCCTATTCGGCGCGCTTCCACGCGTTGCTCACCGACCGAACGCACGACGCGCACGGCGTGCAGGCGCGACTGCTGCAACGCGGATACCCCGCCGCGCTCGCAAAGTTCGAGACCACGTTTGACTTGCAGCTGGCAAAGCTCATGGACGCGCTGTCGGCCGCTTCCAGCAGCCGCGCCAACGTGCACCTTGCAAACCTGTGCCAGCGCCTCGACGGCGGGCGCTATTACAGCTCGCTCAAGCAACGCTCGTTGGCGTCGTTTGGCCACTTGCAGCCGCAGCAGCCGCAGCCGCAGCAGCCGCAGCAGCCGCAGCAGCCGCAGCAGCAACAAATCTGAGCTATTACATATATGTATGGCTTGTATAAACATGTTTGGTTGTTATGCGTTGTGGTTACACTCGTCTGCAGCAGCAGCAGCAGCAGCAGCCGCAGCCGCAGCCGCTGTTGACGTTGACGTTGAGACGGTGGAGTGCTGCGACAGCGCATTGGCCATGGAGCGCAGCGCCTCGCTGCTAGCGGCGGCGTCGCGCTCAAACTGCCGTCGCAACGAGTCGTGCTCCGCCAACAAAGCCTCCAGCCGCGTGGCCACCACGGCGCTAAGCCGCCGCTGCTGCGCCCAGAACGCGCCGCGTTCGCTTGCCAACGCGCGCTGCGCGTCGGCACGCTGCGTCAGCAGCGCGTCCGTCAGCAGCGCCGCCGCCTTCTCGCGCCGCCGCAGCTCGCCGTCTCTGGCGTCGCACGCGGCGTCGAATCGGCTCTCGCGCTCGCGCAGCGCCTGCTCGCGCTCGCGCAGCGCGCGCTCACGCGCGGACAGTCGCGCCGTCTGCGCCGCGTGCGCGCGCGACATGGCGCGCTGCTGCGCCGTCAGTCGGCGCCGCTGCGCGTGCAGCCGCGCCTGCTGCTGCGTGGAGTAGCGCAGCGACGCCTCTCGCGCCGCGGCGTCGCGCAGCCGCGCGTCGGCCGCGGCGGCGGCGCGCCGCGCCTGTTGTTCGCGCGCTTGTAGAGAGAGCGCGCGGTTGTCCAGCTGCATGGCGCGCAGTGCTAGCGCGCGTGCGGCGCGCTCTAGACGCTGCGCGCCCGCCGCGTGCGCCGCCGCCGCCGCGCTTAGCTCGGCGCGTACCCGCGTGCGTTGCGCGCTCTGCGTGGCGCTTAGACGCGCGTGCGTGGCCGCGTAGCACGCGTGCAGCGCGGATAGCTGCTGCGAGGCGAGCTGCGCGGTCGCCAGCGCGTGCTCGGGCGACGGCGATGGCGATGGCGACGGCGATGGCGACGGCGACGGCGACGGCGATGACGATGGCGATGGCGATGGCGAGGGAGAGGGCGATGACGCGGGCGACGGCGATTGCGCGGGCGACGGCGAGGGCAATTGCGCGGGCGCGGGCGACGGCGAGAGCAATGGGGTGGGCGACGGCGGTGCGGACGACGGCGGCGAGCGCGGCGCCGCGTGGTCGCCGACGGCATCGGCGCGCGGCGGTTGCATCATGCACCCTTTTGGGTGCGCGTGAGCGGGTGAGAGCGCGGGCGATGGCGGCGTTGTGGGTCGCGCGCTTTGCGAGAGCGCCGTGTGGGTGCGCGGCTGGCGGCGGCTGCGCGCGGCTCGACGTGTCCCACGCGACAAGCCGTCAGCGCTCGGCGCTCGGCGCTCGGCGCGCGCGTTTGTGCGCGCGCCTGGCGCCTGTGCCGGTGCGTGGCGCGTGGCTTTATATATCATAGAGCTACCCGGGGTAACGTTAACCTTAGATAAGACGTGCATACCATTATCTACGCGCGGCCCCCATTTCGTCGCAACCTCTGCCCCACCTCGTACGCCATCTCAATCGCCTGCGCCCCGTTCAGTCTCGGGTCGCACATGCTCACGTAATTCTCCGACAGCCTGCCTTCCGTGATCTCATTCACATCGCCGCCGAGGCACTCGGTAATGTTCTCCTCGCCGGTCATCTCAAGGTGCACGCCGCCCGCCACCGTCCCTTCCTGAGCATGCGCCTTGAAGAACGCGTCAACCTCTCCAAGAATTCTGCCAAACGGCCTCGTCTTGATGCCATTCACCTTGATGGTGTTGCCGTGCATGGGGTCGATGCTCCACACCACGTCGCGTCCCTGCTGCTTCACCGCCCGAAGCAGCGCCGGCAGCCTCTCCATGATCACGTCCTGCCCCATGCGAACGATCAGCATTATCTTGCCGGCGTCGTTGTTGGGGTTCAGCTTGTCCAGCATGGTGAGCACCTCGTCCGCCGTCACAGTGGGCCCCAGCTTGACGCCAATCGGGTTTTCAATGCCGCGCAGAAACTCCACGTGCGCGCCGTCCAGCTGTCGCGTGCGCTCGCCCACCCACAGCATGTGCGCCGACGAGCAGTACCACGCGCGCTCGCCGTCTTGACGCACGCACTCGCGCGTGAGCGCCGCCTCGTACGTGAGCAGCAGCGCCTCATGCGACGAGTAAAACTCGGGCTCGCGCATGTTCTGCAGCCCCTCCGTGCTGGCGGAGGTGTCCAGCCCGCACGCGGCCACAAAGTTGAGCGCGTCCTCGATGTGCGTCACCAGCCGCGCGTACTTTTGCGGCGTGAGGCGGTTGATGAGCGACACCCACTCCATCATGCTCTGCGTGCTCTTTGCGAGCGCGCGCAGCATGTTGAGCGACGCGGCCGACTGCGAGTACGCGCGCAACAGTCGCTCCGGCTCCGGCACGCGCGCCTGCTTGGAAGGCGCCGCCGAGTTGATAATGTCGCCGCGGTACACGGGGATCTGCCCATCGGCGGTGCTCTCCATGTCGCTGGAGCGCGGCTTTGCAAACTGCCCCGCCACGCGCCCAATCTTGACGGCCGGCAGCCCGGACAGGTACGACAGCACGACGGACTGCGCCACCAGCACGCGGAACGTCGACTCCAGCGACGCGGCGTTGAAGTGGTCAAACGACTCGGCGCAGTCGCCGCCCTGCAGCACGAAGGCGTGGCCGGCGGCGGCGCGCGCCAGCGCGGCGCGCAGTCGTCGGATCTCGCCCGGGAACACCAGCGGCGGGTTGCGCGACAGCCGCGCCTCCGTGCGCTGCAGCGCGTCGGCGTCCGGGTACACGGGCTGCTGCAGGATGGGGCGCGTGCGCCAGGTGTGCGGCGTCCACGCGCGCGCCGCGGCGCGCTTGGGGCGCTGCGGCGACTCGAGCGCGGCGCGCGGCGACGCGTGCGCGCGCGATCGCAGAAGCGGCGGCGCGGCGCGGCGCGCGCGCAGCGGCGTGCACGGCAGGAAGGCGGGCTGCATGGTGCGGAAGGTGGTGCTGTTGGTGGTGCTGTTGATGGTGCTGTTGGTGGTGCTGTTGATGGTGCTGTTGGTGGCGGTGGTGGTGGTGGCGGCGGCGGCGGCGGCGGCGGCGGCGGCGGCGGCGGCGGCGGCGAGTTGCTCGCAGTTGCTCGCAGCTGCATTGCGCATCGCGGCAACGATCGTAAACTTTACCGAATGTGAAGCGAACGAATGAGGGCCGCGCTGGCGCGCCACCGTGGCGCGCGTGCACGTGCTGACGAATGCTGTGCTGGCACTGCAACCGACTCTGAATTCGCCACGTCGTACACGTAATAGATGACTGCATCTGTAAGCGCACCAACCTCCATTTCAAAATATTATAGAGCCTTGTCAAATTATTATTGGTCTCTTGCGTTACCTACTGTTGTGAGAAGGCGCAAGACTTTGAATTAGATCAGAAGACAGTGAATTAGAGAGGACTGACTGTAGACGACCGTTGGAAGGCGATGGAGATAGAGCTTATAAGCACAGACAGAGCTTGCACCAAGCCAAGAGAGAGAGAGGGGGCAGAGCGGAAAGACACGAAGTAAAAGAGAGAGATCAGCGGAGGTGCCAGAGAGTCCTCCCGGCAATTGTTGCTGACTATCCTGCGCATCCATACTCTGACACAATATCCCCACGACTAACGCATTGACATCATGACTGTCGATAGCTTTACAGTTAGAGGCCCAGGGGGTCCTACTGTGTCAGAGTCCAATAGTGGCATTCACAGTGCCCCCAAGTTTGAAACGAACAAAACCTCGAAGGTAAAGTATCGCAATTCGCTGCGACGATGGATGATGAAAATGAACAAATTTTCCGAAATCGACAAGAAAGCCGGGGCTCTCTGCAAGGGTGCAGGACATTTGATTTACCGGGCGTGTAACGACACCGCTCAAAAGATGTTGGACTATGCAAAGCAAGCCGGAAAGCTCTCAATGCGTTACAACTAGAAAGACCCAAACCGATTGAAACTGATAGAGGGCATAATTGACACCATTGCAAAGGACAGCCTCACTGAAAGTGTGCGCCGAGAGGTACACTTGCTGAGCAAGATTTACAACTGTCGGAGGCAACCGAATGAGGCTGTGGCCGCGTTCGTGAGCCGCTTTAATAGACGAGTGGCAAGCTATGCTAACCAAACGTTTCAGCTGAACGACATGACAAGTCGCCAGTTCGCCATACTACTGCTAGAGAATGCCCAGTTGACCGCAGGCACTGTGAATTCACTGATATTCCAGCTAATATCCAGACAGATTGTACGTGTTAACAAGCTGAACTTTCAAATAATGTGGAATGACGATGTAACTAGTATAATTGAGACCGCTTTAGATAAGACGAACGATCTGGACCTAGAGCTGAAGTAGAAAGTTTGTGAGAAGATTTCAGTAATCAAACAGAAAATTTCCAAAGGAAGTTTTGATGAAGTTCCGATGTTAACGCTGGACAAAGCAACACAGTCACTATCTCAGGTAGTGGACGGAACAGATAAAATTCGTACCTCAATGCTTGGAAAGCGAAAGGACCATGCTAGGCCAGATCGAGAGGCTTACTTCAAAAAGTTGAAGGAGGAAAACCCGTTTCGTGTTTGTGGAGAACTTGGTCACTGGTGGCATGATCGCGAGAAGTGTATGTCGGAAATGAGGTCGAAGTCACGAAATAACTCTACGGCAAAAGATTCAGGGGAAAGTAAGAATACATCTGACGCACGTAACCCTATACAGACCTCGTTTTTTCGTCAAGGGGATCAGTGAAGCTCCATTCTGATATTAACCCCGTGCTTGATGAGGGAGCACCGACCTCTACTGGAGGTATAGTGGAGGCGACGCTGTTATGCGACGCGCTAGGTATTGAACTACAGTTAGACCCACCTCGGGATACCTACTACCATAGCTGGGGCACAGAGGCTGCGAACCCTAAGCCGGTAGTATGCTCTTGGTATCTCGCCATCAATGACGTCAATGGAAAGGCGACAGTCCTACCTTTTGATCTGGTAGAGGGAAGTTCGCCTTTGATTTTAGGCCTGGAACTTAAGAGACACGCGAACACTATTAACCTTAGCACACCGACGATGCTAAGAATTAATAGACCGATGGATGTACAAGAACGAGTGTTCTTCACATACATAGACAAGGACGATGCTGGAGACGACAGATTGCGTCTTGAGATTTTACCACACAGCGCCACCACCGCCCGTAGCCTTATGGGGAACACAGGAAAACGAATTGGTTTGAATGCAGTGAAGAAGGTACACCGGTTTACACACGCTACGGCTGACGAACTGAAGCGTATCTTTGCTGACAGTAACAACTTAACGTAAGCGATTGCAGAGTATTGTGACAAGGTATTCAGGTCCTGCGACATTTGTGCGTCTTCAGGACGCCCTGCTACTAAGAAAAAGGTCTCATTGAGTCACGTCGATGAAGCCTTCAACAGTTCGCTGCAGGCTGATTTTGTCACAGTTTACATTAGAGGTGAAAAGTTTGAAGTGTTGAACGTTGTCGACCTTGGAACTAATTACGGTGAGAGATGCATCGTCTCAAAGAGAGACGCCGAAGAGATGAGAAATAAGCTCGAAGCTGAATGGCTATATCACCAATGGTGCTCCGGAGTTTTTTAGTGCAGACCCCGAGTTTACTAGACCTGTATTAACGAAGTTTCTGTCAGCGCACAACATTACCGTACAGGTAAAGCCTTCCCGCTCATCCTCGAAGAACGGGAAGGTAGAGCGCAATAATGGGCTGTTCAAGACAGTGCTTGATCGAATATCGAAGGAGACCACGAATGCATCGCCTCATACTTTAGTTGCCAGAGCATCTTTTCTGACGAACATGTTCCATGGGAGCTCTGTGATGAGCGCTTTCCAGCTGGCTAGAGGATACAGCCCTCTATCCTCGGCATCCCAACAGATCGAGTCCCTCCAGTCTTGCTGGAGGCACAGAAGGAGATGTCTGCTACTAGAGCTCTACAGAAGTTTATGAGATCGAGGTCTAGCCACCTCGTGCCGCACAACACGATTAAGCCTGGATCGCTTATATGGGTGTACTATAATACCTCGAAACAGAATGATCCAGTGCGATGGATCCAAGCGAAAGTCACAGAATCTACGCCTTTCTTTGTTAAGTGCCGGAGATCGAATAGAAGACCTCCTATGACAGTGGCACGCGAACATGTGAGACTGGTGCCTAATGATGCCCTGGCCAGAGTGCTACAAACAGGAGTCCTTGAGGATATGCTTGCAGAAGATCCGCCGAACGCACAACTCCACCCTGATAGCAGTGCGGAACAAACGGAAGAATTACAGTTTGATGGAGGACCTGACGGTCTTCAAAACCCACAGAATAACGAGTTGAATCAGATAATGATGGAGGTCTTTGGACCAGAGAGCGATGATGAAACTGCGCCAGAAAGCAGTACACACGAATCGAGAAGGTCGTTCTTTTCGAAACCAGTCTGCGGGAACCCTGCATTGGATATAGGAGAGGGGAAGCAAGATGACAGTTTCACTGAAGCTGTATTCGACCTACAATCGGACGAGCAAGAAGTCCTGGGTGACATACAAAATGTCATAGGCAACGGACAAGTTACTAGAAAACGAATGGATTGTGCTCCACAGTGGATTATAGATAAGGCACTGAAGGATGAGATTGACGACGCATGGAAGGATTCTTATATTGAGATACCTGAGAGCGAAGTACCGACTGATGCAAATGTGATTGAATCACATGTGGTGTATAAAGTGAAGAATGAGGAGCAGGACCGGAAAAGACTGAAAGCTCGATTATGTCCGCATGGAAATCGCGACCGTGAAAAAGGCAAGATAAGGAACGACGCTGCCAATGCTCAATTTGATATCATGCGGCTAATGCTTTCCCTTTCTACAGTTTTGTCATTCAAGATCGGTTGTATTGATATAAAGGGCGCATACCTACAGAGCGGACCGATCACGAGAGAACTATTTGTTCGACCACCGCCTGAGTGGAGTAGAGATCGTTCGAAATTGTGGAAGCTTGTGAAACTTCCTTATGGAGTGAGTGAGGCCGGCAGACAATGGGCGAAGACGTTTGAAGAATGGCTACTGCACAAAGCAGAATTTTCTCGAGTATATGGAGTGAGCCAACTCTACCGAAGAAACCACACAGATGGACGCATTCAGCTATTTCTCGCTAAGCTCACTGATGATCTACTGATGTGTGGGACGACAGAAGCTATGGAGGAATTTTTCGCTTTGGTAACAGAACGATTTGCAGTACGAAAAGCAGTGATTGACGAAGAAATTAAGTTTAACGGATGCACTATCAGACGTACTGTCGAAGGCGATATAACTCTCTGCATGCAAGAATATATGTCCGGGGTTAACAGTGTAAGAATCAGTAAGAGTCGCAGAGTAGCTCCCCAGATGGCGGCTGACAAACATGAAGTTGCGATGTACAGGAAGATGGCAGGTGAGCTAATTTGGTTGGGAATGGGAGCCTTCCCGCAAGCATCTCTGTTGAGCTCGCTCATGCAGCAGAAACTAGCGCACCTTAGGATATCAGATTTACTGAAGGCTAACAAGGCGTTAACGGATCTCAAGAACTTACGCCCTATGATCAGATTTAAGAACCCTCCAGGACCTGTACAGAAGGCAGAAATGGTGACTTTCTCCGACGCTGCTTTCAATGTAACGTCGTCACAGCATTATGGACAGACGGGTTTGATTACAGGGATACGTTACAGAACGAAGGAGAATGACGCCACTACATACCACTTGATTGACTGGAATAGTAGCAAACAGCGCAGAGTAAGCCATTCCTCTTATGGTGCCGAGATTCTTGCTTGCACCGATGCTGATGATCGCGGGTTCTTTATCAAGTCAGCGCTGAGATCAATTGCACCGAATGATGACTTTATACACATACTCATGGTGGATTCGAAAGGTTTATTTGATACAATAACTACTCTGCACGAAGGTAGAGATTACAGGTTGAGGCAAACGGTGCAGCGCATTTGTGACTCTTTTGAATCGAATGAGATAGAAGTGCTAAGGTGCATACACGGCAAAGTGAACATAGCAGACGCGTTGACGAAACGTAATCTGAACTCTCATCGTCTGTTGAACCAAATTGCTGTTACCTGCTACAACTACCTTGTCATAGAAGCTTTGAGCTAGAGAGCAGTTCTTGGAAATGAGTCGTTGTGAGATACTACAACGACTGAGGGGAATGTGAGAGGGCGCAAGACTTTGAATTAGATCAGAAGACAGTGAATTAGAGAGGACTGACTGTAGACGACCGTTGGAAGGCGATGGAGATAGGGTTTATAAGCACAGGCAGAGCTTGGACCAAGCCAAGAGAGAGAGAGGGGGCAGAGCGGAAAGACACGAAGTAAAAGAGAGAGATCAGCGAAGGTGCCAGAGAGTCCTCACGGCAATTGTTGCTGACTATCCTGCGCATCCATACCCTGACACAGTATCCCCACGACTAACGCATTGACATCATGACTGACGATGGCTTTACAACTGTACCGATGTATCGTAGGGTTGCACAAATATGAATCAGTACAAAAACATGAATCAGAATTACAATTAAAACTGAAAGGATTTCTCTAATTCCGGTAGCCCTCGAATCTAAATGGTTTCATGAAGCGAAAACCAATCCTTAAATTTAAAAAAAAAATTGCGCAAACGAAAAAGTGCGCTTTTTTCCACCAGGGCACTTAACGCTTTTGAAACGAAAAGGCTATGTCTGTTCAAACAGACATAGTATAGAAGCTCAATTGGTCAAAAACAGAAATGACTGGTTGCAGGGACGCCATGTGTTGTCTTTCTCTATGTCTATCTCTGTAGCCATAGATTCGACTGTTGTTCATTGATATGTATTCACTCTATTGCTCATAACAGCCAATGAACAGCGTGAAAATGAAACTCTTTTGCTCAAATCACAACTGTGATACAAAACAAGCCGACATTGTGCATACCTACACGTTCGTATACGATTAGATGCATATCTCATCGTATAGCGTGAGATGTGCATCTCATCGTATCGAACAACGACGGGCATTTGCATTCGAAACCGATGAAGCCCCCTCCATCACAATCTGATATTAGGACATCATCCCAAATTTGGGAGGGCCGAAAACAAAAGAATCAATCGATGATCGGTTTGGCAGCATGCCGTAGAAACGGTACAAGGGTTTTGCAACCGCGTCGACAACCGCCAGATACTACGGCCACATTCGTGTGCTTCTCGCTTGCTTATTTCATTTCAATCTGCTCCTACGCTTGAAGCTTGCGCTAATGGAAACTGAGACTCAACTGAGCCAGGCATTTCCTGCAACTGGAAACGAGAAAGAATGCAACTTGGAGGTGGTAGGAGAGGCGTTTTCGGACGAAAATGACCCGGAGGAATTCGAGGTTACCGCTTTGGGGGCCGTTGAAGAACGGAATGTTTGCGAAACAGTTTCGTACTGTGCAAAATGGAAGCAACGTAGCGGACTATATCTCGCCAAGGAATTCGCCATTCGGAGAGCATACGCGCATAAGAAGGAACTCGGCTTATTCAGCCTTTTTCTCAACGGGACTTATATCAACTGCTTGCGCGTGTGGACTAGAAACGAGCTCATAAGGAGGGGAAAGAGATCGAAGCCACTTCGAAATGACGAGTTGCTCGCATATCTTGGGTTGGAGCTGAATACCTCCGTTCATCGACTAAATCGGCTATCAGACTACTGGTGCACTTCTGATCTTTTGGGGAACTCTTTCTTCAAGAAAGTATTGGGCAGGGACACGTTTATGAACATTAGAGCTGCGCTTCGAATGTATCCTGCATATGAGCATGAGGCGGCTGTCAATGATCCTCTTTGGCACAGCAGACAAATATTGGAACACTTCCTTCGGAACTGTGCTACTTTCGCGGTTCCCGTGGGTGTAAGCTCGCTTGACGAGAACACAATACGTTGCAAAGGAAGGACAGGAGCCCGGTCGTATATGAAGTCCAAACCTGTGAAGTTTGGGATCAGGTTTTATTCAGTGGTAGGTTGGTCTCACGCATACTTGCATTCCTTCCAAGACAATGGCTCGGGTAACAAATTTGGGCAAACGCCTGTGCAACGGTACACGAACGTATTTCGTAACCTGCGGGGAGCAGTGGAGCGCGTGATTGATGGTTCATTGGTCGCAAAATCGTCACCATCGGCACTATGGTGCACGCAGATGGCACATCATACTAAGTTGCATCAAACCCAAGATGAGGGACGTCTGATGGTGATGGACAACTTTTATACACGCCGTATGGTAGGGCGGCAGCTGAAGCTACTCAGTGACGGAGAGTGTAGGATTCTAGGTACTGTGAGGTTCAACAATATTGACGGCTTGAACCGTCCAGCTCTAAAGGAGGCAATAGAAGTACTGAAGAATGCTGAACGAGGTGATTGGCGGTTGGTTCAGGTTTTACAAAGAAAGAATGCAAGAGACACTACTGTGGAGGTCGCGGAGAACACAGGCTTCGTCGTGTTCAAAGACAGATCTGTTGTGTCTTTTTATACTAACGATTTGAGAAGCACAGCGACGAAACGTATTCACGAGGCAGATGATTATGCAGTATACTGCGTGCATGGACTAGCACCTCTTCATCGTTGGTTGGGCAATGAAGCTAAGAACCGCACTGTTTTGAAAGTACCCGCAATAATTGTGGCTTATAATCTATTCATGAATGGCGTAGATCGGTTCGACCAGTTCCGATCTACGTCCGCCACAGTTTGCAAAGAGAAACGGGTCACAATGAGTATCCTTACATTTATTCTGGACGCTTGCATACTGAATTCGCACGCCTTGTTGAAGGCAATCTCAAGCCCGTCGCACACCATTGTTGATGTCGGACGAATGAAGCATCGTGTAATTCACCAGCTCTTTGCCGATTATGTGGAGTACAAGCAGCAAAGAGCGTCACTATCCCCAATACCAGCTGCAACCGCTTGGCCAACATGCACTCTCCCAAATACAACGTCAGCAAATGGGTTCCACGTACTGCTGGAAACAGTCACGCGGAAGAGTGTGCATTGCATGCTCTGCAATTTGATGTCGATTTCTGGCCGTGGGGGCTATACAATGTATTCTTGCAGCCACTGCAATAGAGGTTTCCACGGCAACTGTTTCTCTTTTTACCATCAGAAGGAAGTCTTACGCAGTGTGCGGCCAACGGTTTACCGCGGTGTTGTTGCTGCATCTCGATCTTTATCATCTAAAAGGCGCCGTAGTAGGCGCAACACAGTTACTTCGTCACTTCAAACAGCGAGAGTGATATACAAATAAGACAATCAGTCCTGTTTGAAGCCCATATACGCGCCTTTGGCGTCTAGCCATATCTGTCGTATCCCTCGTAAAACACAGTTTGGAAGCTGAACCCGAGCTCTCTTGCCTAGTAGCCCATAGCGTTCAAAAACGTATGCCTAATAAGCGTGCTTGTGGGCTTCATTGTTGTTAGTTGTGCCTTTTTGGTCGAGAGGGAACTCTGAAGTGGTTTTCTGTACGACACATTCTCCGTATATCATCCAATAACACGGCGTTCCACCACAGGTTTGGCATGTAACGTCTTCGTTGTGTCTCGTTATAATAGAAACAGTAGGAGAGAGTGGATGGTTTTGGTCGTCACTTTCTTTGGAGTTCATGGCAATTGAAGGAGCGTTGTGAGCTGTTATGGCACGAAAACGCGGAGTGGAAGGCGTTGCAGTGTGCGGAAGGTGAGCAAATGAGGCACGACGAATTATGGTACTGTGCACAGTCCAGTTTAAAATGCAGCTCAGTCGTTGACTGAAGTATCCACTGGAAGATTACGAGCTTCAATCAACTACGTAACGCTTGGTAACCACAAATTTTTATTGTCTTCGATCTACAATTGGCCATTTGTTATGTCTATCTTCCTGGACATTAAAACTTTTCGTTTAAAAGGGTTAAACTCGACCACTCTCCTCCCAGGAGCATCCACCCCGCCATAAAACGGTCTTGAGACCTTCGCCATCCATTTCTCGTATCAGACCATTGTCATGGTCTCAAAACGAATTGTGGCCCCGCAAACACGACGAGAGGCCCAGGCCGTGCATATTGCCATCCAAGCTCACCTCAGCAACGGCACGTCAATCCGAAAGTGTGCAAAGACCCATAATGTTTCTTACTCTTTTATATGGCGTGCTCTAAACAACAATACGACCCTGCTGCCTCTTGGCAGACCTCCAATCTTCTTTACTGAGCAGGAACAGCTGCTCATCGACAGCGCTCTCTACTTCTCTTAACATGGCACACTGCTCTCCCGCGAGTGCATGAAAGATTTGATTCATAAATTTGTAATCTCCTTACCGCCCGAGCGGCAACAGAGAATACCATCCAGCGGTGGGCGTTCCGAAAATGGCTTTCTGCGAGGGTTTCTTCGCAGACAACACCAGTTTAACTCTCAGACGCCGTTGCAGTCTGGAGAAAACTAGGCAGCTCGCGATGTTCCCAACCAACTTGATCTCCTACTACGCCAGACTCCACCAAGCGTACCGTGAGTTCAAAATTCATAATCCAGAGCAGGTGTTCAATAGAGATGAGAGTGGATTTTCTACACGCACCGCTTCAAGAGCCCGTTCAAAGGCTCTGTTTGACTCGTCAGCAAGAAGCAATTCAACCGAATTGAAGTGAAATGCTAACGCGGAACACGTTACAGTGATGCCTGTTGTTTCCGGAGATGGGCGTTCGTGGCGTTCTTTAGTCATGCTACCTGGAAAGCATTCAAAGTATCGCACACGGTCAGACGGATCTCGGGAAACGCCTGCCGCCTTCATTCCTCCGAATGCAAATTGTGTGTACCGGGAGAAAGCGGGAGTCGATTCGGAGATATTCTATCAATGGGCTTTGAAGTTTGTAGAAGAAACCGAAGATCTCAGAAAAAAGCACCGCCATATTGTGGTGACCATGAATGCCTATGGAGCGCATTGCACGTACCGTGTATTGAAACTTTTCAGGGAGAATCGCATCGTCTCCGTCGGTTTTCCAGAGCATTCGAGCCACCGCACCCTAGTCCTTGACTACTCTGTCTTCTCGCCCTTTAAGACCTCGTTCGGGAACATGCTAAACCGTCGAGCATACACAGGGTGTGATACACAGGTGAACGATATATACACGCTGTGCGAGATGCTCACCAGATGTTATTATGACGCAGTGCGGTGTGAAAATATTGTTGGTGGTTCTGCGGCTTGCGCTGTGTGGAACCGTAAGACGCAGTCGGCGGGCGCCTCTGTCATTCGGCAATCTGAAGTGACAAACTGGGAAGGGGAAACTTCCCAAGAAGCTGCCTATAAGACGTACAAAGACTTGGTGGAGGCATTCAAAACTGGTCGTAATCTGCTTCGCAGTGATGGTGAGGTCATTCGGAACGGTACGCTAGCGACGACCAGCGGCGCATTGCTGACTAATGAATGAGTGCTATCTCAGTTGCGCAGCCGCGATGAGGGGAGGCGGGAAGCCGCTGAGCTTTGTAACGCTCGGGCAGCATAGGCCACAGCTCGAAGAGCCGCACGGGCAGCAGAAGTGGCCGAAAAGCAGCGCCAGAAGGTGGCGGAAGAGGAGCGCAGGCGTCTGCACCTTCTGTGGTTATCAGAGCGTCCTGGGCGGTGCCTTGCTTTGGCTAGCTCCAGGACCGCAAGGCGGCGCTTAGCTCGGCTACGGGCGGTGATTGGAGAACGGGCAATCGAGAGGACTCACGAAAATGGTCTACTTTTGATTAAATTTGGATGAAAATGTGATTCAGAATTAGACCGTACAAAAGCTATTTAAGGCTACCTGACACTGCACTTTCACGTCCATTTGATGGCTTTTCGTGACAGTTATGTATCAAATAAACCACAGATTTGAGACAAGTGGGAGATAGAAAGGCTATTGTTAAAGTTTGGCGAGAATTAGAGAAGTTTTTGGTATATTTCTCCATAAATCTTAGTTTTTGATTCATATTAAGGTACACTCTGATACACGTGTGCTAAGCACGCGTGTACATCGGTACAGCGGCACGAGCAGCACAAGAAAGAAGCATGCGACGTCGATGAGCGGACAAGTTCCACCATCGGTTCCTGCTTGTCACACATTATGGGCACCATCCGAACCACTCGCTCATAATCCAAACCAATCACCACGATCCACGCTCTGCTCATTCCTCCCGCAACATCAACCATCTCTTAACCCTTTGAGGCCAGTTCCAAACGATATTTACAAAATATGAAATTCAAAATATGTAAAAAATGGTAGCGTTGCAGGCATTTTAAATGGCAGCACAAAATATGGATGGAAGCCTCGTACTCAGCCCTCGTACCCAAGTTGCACAAGAATTCGAGCAATTCGACCTTCCGAACCAACAATGAGGGCAGAAGCAAAAGATCTGTAAAAAAAACTTCCAAGGTGTTGAAAGAGATCAACATACACAGACACACATAGGAAGATGAAGGCCTTACTAGAGAAAGGCAAACAATGCAGGCCTCCCCAACAAATCATCACAAGATCACCATCATTGAAGATGAATACAACGCAGCAGCGTCAACTAGGCTCGTAGTCCCGTTCTTCAGGCAAGCACATTTTGTTCTAGTACAGAGCCTAATCGATAGTACCAATTTCTTCGAAAACAAAAGCGCTCGACAACCCTGAACGCATTGATTTCACCATGCATAATGTGGGTTCATACCAACGTAGAGCAGCATCTGCGCTGACTGTGTATCGTCGCCGAAGGATTTCAATCGAAAACATTCTTAGTGTTCTCGTTGCCCTATTGCATACGGAAGAAAGCGTTTTCTGCGGTCGTTGTCCTCAAAACATTGACCTTCCAAAAGTTACCTTCATTTCAATCATTCTCGGCATGCCTGAAAAACTCTTCCGGCGTCTCTACAGATTGCCGTTCTCATTGTTTTGCCGCCTTGTGGACATAATCTCTTCTGGGGATGGAAATCAAGTCAGGGAATACAGACACAGCGATTATGCAAATCGATTATGCAAAGCTTTCTATGACGTTACGTTGGCTGGCCGGGGGATCATATCTCGACATATGCCTAGCACATAACGTTTCAGTTTCCTCCTTTCATCATCACGTTGACGAAACAATACATGCTCTGAACAGAAATCTTAACATGACCTTCCCACATCATGGTGGGAAGATGTTTCCCATAAATTTACGAGAGGGGGGGTGCCAGTCCATTGTCTCGTTGTTGCTGTGCATTGGACGGTTTGGCTGTGAAGGTATGCCAAGCGACAGCTTCGGATGTCGCAAATTCTTCGACATATTACAACCGGAAAGGATTCTTTGCGTTCAACCTTCAAGGAATGTGGGACTCATATTACAGGTTTACATTTACTTCCTGTGTGTCCCCCGGATCTACAAATGACTCTACGGCTTATGCCATGAGTGCTCTTCGTCGTTTGCTTTCGCAGAATATGAATAGCTTAGAACCGGGCTACTGGGTGGCGGCTGATGATGTGTACACCTGCTCGAACAGGCTCTTATGCCCATGGTCTGGGAGACGGTTATCAGCGGCACAGGATTGCATCAACTACTGGAAAAGCTCGGCGCGAATATTTATTGAGCAAGCGTTTGGTATATTAGTTCGAAGGTGGGAGATTATGTGGCGCCCATTGCGCTGTACTCTTCAGAAAAACGCTCTTGTCGTGGTTACGTGCTGCAAACTACACAATTTTATCATTGATAATGGCGGTGGTTTAACTGTACCGCCCCCTTCAACTGCTGACACTAGTGCACACACAGAGCCTCCAGACTACCAGGTCCACCTCCAGGACGAGTGCGATGTAGATGTCCAATTGCATCGCCGTCGCCGCGACTTAGATTCAAGTGCCCTGAAACAGTCCTTTACACACGAAATCAAATTGCTCGGACGCCGAAGGCCCTAGAGACGTCATGAAGATACAGATTCTTTTTGCGCCATTGCGTCGTTAAACATTTTCTCAACCTGAGTAAGACATCGTGAATAGCTTTGCAAAGACCGCTTGGAAAATTCATCATCGCCCGAGACACCCTTCGTCATAGTGAGAATCTTCGTCTCCAGGTCCATTAAAGACGATACTGTATTAGCTATCTTCAACGATTTACTCAGCTCCTGTACTTGACTGTCTACAGCCGCCACCTTCGTTGCACTATCCTGTATAACGATGGGGCGATCGCTCTCTCGTGAACTGGAAAGGGATGTTATTGCTGCTCCTAGGGCGTCGGTTGTCTCCTCTCGCCGACGCTTTCTCCCAGAGTGGCTCGAGCGCCGTTCGTTTTCAGTAGCACGTTTGTCGCCAGCAACACCAGATTCAATTTATGAGCCAGGGGGTATCATTCGAAGCACTGCATCGAGGCTGGGATGCTCGTAAAAAACGCAATGCATGTATCATACTATGTCATCGCCTTGGGTGAAGGAAGTAAAAGCATCTGGATCTCCCTGCCCGGACGCTTGGAAATTCTTACAAGCAACGATGTACACAGAACGAAGCTTTCTCCATTTTTGTTTTAACGCTTGGCCGTCGCGAACATTTCTCCTTATAGATGGGTCAATGCTGAGAAGGACGTCCATCGTTACCCCATCATGAAGCTCCGGTGGTTCCGGTTTGAATTCAGAGTCGTTGAACAAGTGGCGAAATTCTTCGACGAATGGGTCATGGCGTGGCCCATCAAGCTCAGCTCTGGTCGTTATACGTTGATACATTCGTGCCGGCACGGTAGCGTTTCTCGAATCGGCTATGACGTGGCAAAGCCGGGCGCTCTCCTCCTTCGTCCAGTTCGGCGCACGATTTCGACCGTTACTTTCGGATACATCGAGGCCTTGCTCCTCAAGTAGTTGTTTGAGCTGCAAAGTCCTCGGAAACGATGTTCCTTTTTTGCTACCAAGGCGCGAGAGTAACACACTTTTCGTACCGGACCCAGACATCCCTAGCCTTCTACAAGCTGATGAAATCATTGCTTGCGAGCATGCAGTCGCAGGAGGTTCCCGTCGGGGTAGTATGATGTCAGCAGTTGCTTAACGAAATGATTCTTGTGAAATTGTGTTCACTTGCGGCGTCGCCCCGTGCTCATGCAGATTAAGAGGTTCCCTTATGACGCAGTTTTCGTGAAAAGGAGAAACCTGTCTCAAGCTCGCATGAGCACGGAAAGGTTCGGACAGCGTTCCTGTAGGGTTCAAAATTTGGGACTCGTGTTCTTCTCGTGCGCTGTTTAGTAATGTATTTGTCGGAGGAGCGGGAGCCGCATCAGGAGGAGGGCCGTTCGAAATTGTATATACTCGTGTGCCGTGGTAACAGCACAAAATGGAGAAGAGCGATACGCGCTAAGCGCAGAACTTTGAGCGGAAAGGGTCCGGCAGGAAAGATCGAAGGGTGACGTACTTGTGTCACAGTACTGTAGCGAGAACCTGAGTAGATCCAACAGAGGGAGCGCGACCCGCAGCAAGGCGACTAGCAGGAAAAAGCGCGGACGGCACAGTAAAGAGCGGCAAGTACGGCGGCAGGGCCAATAAATGGGCACACTCACGGCACATATACTGCCAACGAGAGCGACAGCGCCAAAAGACAAGCGAAAGCGACTGCGGGCGACAGCGAAAAAGAGGCACAGCAACAACGACAGAGACAACGAACAGTAGCAATGGAGGGGCCGACGGCACGTGAGAGCAAGGGGAAGGGCGTCAAAATACCCAAGCAAGGGCGAGGGCGAACAACGTGGAGGGAGCGGGCGAAGGAGGGCGAGGAAGAGTTCGAGTGACGGAAAAAGCGACGGAGGGAAACAGGGAGGGAATGCGCGAGGGACGGCGATCGTGGCGTTAGCGAAGGCGAGGGAGATGGCTGGGGCGAACGAGAGGCAGGTGGACTATTGGCGATAGCTACGGCTCGGAGGAGCAAAGACGACGGAGAAGGCCACAGAAAGAAAGACAAAGGGAGCACGAATGTTGGACGGTAATGGCGGGAAGGAGAGGCAGCGCGTGCGAGGGCGAGAAATGACGATGGATGGAACGAGGGTGGCAGTGAACCGCGAAGATGGTGTAGTCCAGAAGACGTAGTCATTTGGTTTTTGCGGAAAAGGGTAGCGTATAGGCGCAACGACAAGCACAACGCACGGAAAGTGTCCCACCATTTTGGCAGATTACTAGTTCTGGTACTGGGCTTGTGCAAAGCTTCCAAGTCCGTTGAATTCGTGGGATGCACACTGTTTTGGTGAGATTGTGGGAGATGCAGCTTTACTGATTTGCGACGCAAATTACGGCACTCTTCTGTAGGCAGGGTCTCCCTTGGAGCAACCGAACTCCAGATTATGGTTATAAATTGGTCGCAATCAGTCAATATCTCATCATTGTAGACATAAGAATCGTAACTAACTGGCACTCGGACGACCATTTGGTTTTAATGTCACCCAATCAGGTTTACTTCTTATGTCTACATATGTAGACATAAGCTTTCAGTGCCTAAGGGGATAACCAGTTACCAACACGCCAAAAACGCGCACACTACCAATCAACGCACAAAATCTGGCTCTAATTAACGAAAACCTCCGCCATAGAGATCTTTTCATAGCATCCCAAATAAATAGAACCTCAAAATGCAAATCAAGGCACAAGAAAATTTGCAATTCACCCAAAAATGATTCACCAAAAAGTTTATTTGACTTACATTTATCAACTATAAACATTTGTTACAAACTTATGAATAAATAAACACAAAACTTGAGTACAATAGTTCTACCCCATCAAAGACAATGACAAAAAATATTTGGATATTAATCTCTAAATCACCAGCAAAAAAGTTAACCATTAAAACTGCTGAACTAATGACCGACTCGAAAGTCTTCCCGAAAACACCTCAAAAGATATTTTGAGCAGTAACAGATGCCACAAAATCTCATTTAACACAAAAATTTTCATTTTTATGACAAAAGCCACAAACTTTTAACGCAAAGATTTCTTTCTCAAATATGTGTCCCAACACATGGCTGCTCAACAAAAAAAGGTTGTATCGCATGCAAAGCAATGCCATTTGCAGCACTTTGTTTCTGTAGCGGGTCATATATACCTCATCAATGATGAGAGCACCTAGCTTTCTAAAGAAAGATATATAGGACCCTTCGTACAAGATAGTGGCATCCAAACTAGAGCTTGGCATCTTTGGGAAGATTAGTACAAGTAATACACGTGTGCGAGTGAATGGCATTCTACGTAGGAGAAATTCGAGATATAATCTACTTTATTTAGTGCACGACCTTATAGTTGAATGGCCGATGCCATTGTATATGACTTGGTGATCTCGGGCCACCTTGATTAAGTAAACGCTAACAAGCGAGTGTTCGGCTCTAACTCCGAAACCCGTGATACTCGGTAGATTTCTCATAGAGAGTCGACTCTTTGCACAGGACTAGTCACTCACCCCAAGGAGCTTCCAGCACGTCCACCGTTGGTTTGTCCTGTTAACCGCGTGTGTTTTTGTTCTCTTTGCCCGTATTGTACAGGTATCGCTCCCTCCCAATACCGATGTCGCCCTTTTTGTCTTTTTCTGGCTTTAGTCGTGGCCTTGTTTGTCGCGGTCCGTGTCCCTACTACCGTGTGCCCTCGTTTTACTTCTGTGGCGTCAACACCGACTCCGTCGCCGTATAGATCCAACTTCTTGGTTTCCAAACCAGTTCGGTCGTCGAGACGGTGAGTCTTGGTCTTACACCCGGCTAGTGTACTCACCACAGGTGGCTCTGTTTGCCGCGCTACCCTCTTTAGAGAAAGGTCTCGAACATCTTCGTTTCTCATCTCCCTGTCAGAGTTTTGCACCACAGTGCAAACTCCTGTAGTACTGTGGCACGCTTTTCCGCGCAGAGTGTACGGTACTCGTGTTGAACACAATTTGTGAGTCTACAAGTTTCTCCACTTGAATATTTTGTGGATATTTTTGTTTTTTACGCATGCTGCACAGGAGTACACGGTATGGTCCCCCTGGCTCCTCTGTCTACTTAAGCGCCACCGCCTTCGTGGTGAGTGGCGCAGATGAGGGATATGTTGCAGTAGTAATCCCCTCATTGGTTATTGTAGGTAGAGATGCGTTTAGAGTCTATTTTTGAAGGTTCAGTTGCGTATAAAAGGCCTAGAGTGGTCGCATCTCGACCAACTCTGGGCAGACCAATTCCCCCTTGACAACCTCCCCCCATCCCCCTCGCTTCCACCAACCTTTCCTTTCCCTTAGCGGTTTGGTTTCCCTCTGACCCTCCACATAAGGCTGTGTAGCACATTCTTTCACTGGGTTGTTTTTGAGCTTAAGCTTCGAGGGCGTCACTCCCAGTAGTATACCTACATCTTGGTCCTGCGAGTGGGAGTGTTTGTCCGTTGCTGTTGTTTAGCTACGATCCCTTTGCACTAAACCTACGGTTTTTGTCGTGCTGTGACTTGTGTTTGCTGCACGCTCTTGCTTGGTTGTTGCTACTCTGAAGCAATTGTCTGTGGTCTGCGGGATTTTGCCTACTATCGCTACACTGCGTGTTGGGCTGGTACTCTCGAGAGCACATTCTGTTATGTCTTCTTTGCTTCGTGTTTGTGTCCCCCCGCTCTTGGGTTTGTCATCACCCGCACTATATCTCCTATTAAAATGGTGTTCTCAAGTACAATGAAACTTCAGTGGGTTGGTGCCACATGGGCCTACTTGTGCGCCGTGCTGGCTGCACTGCACCCAATTGGTATTCTCTATTTATAATTCATAATTTCTAATTTCTAATTTTTAATTTAGTTTAGCTCACCATTGCTGACCCATGACATTAGGTCATGAGCGCAGCCGATAACGTCATGCCCGCACGGTAGATCGGCGTCGGTGCACCATGTATATATTGTGGTTGCACCTCGCCTTCCCCTTCGGGTATGGAAAAGTCAGGCACCGTTAGGGCAGTACCTATACCATCTGGGTCACCTAGCACTCTACCACTATACAGATTTTGCGGCGCGTCAACGTCTACTACCGTAGACCTACAAGTTCTAGACTAGGTGCCCCGTCGTTTGCCCTTGCAGGTTTCAGGTGCGCTACTACCATATTGGTTGTGTGCTTTTTCCCTTTAGGTTGAGCCCTCGCGTGCTTCCTCTACCATGCGGACTAATACCTTATCGGTACTTGTACAAAATGTTGGGTTCCCGACTTAGAAGTTTCTTGGTTTTTTCGTTCCTTTACCGGTGAAAAAAAGACTTTCGAAAGGATTCTGAAAGTTCAAACACCTATTTGGTTTCGTAGGAATACTCGCTAAGCAATTGGATACCACTGCTGGTCACTATGGAAAGAGCTACAGGGATTACTCGTGGTTCTAGGTCTCCATCTAGCCACAAGGGTTCTGGGTTCTGGTGCGGCTTCGGCCGCCAAATCCATTCTGGATAATCCCGAGGAGCGTCTTTGGCAACCTCGGGCCGGAACCTCCAAGGATACGGGCGCTCAACCTGCGTTGGCTCGTGAAGCTATTAAGGATTTGCCGACAACGGTTGAGGTTCTTTGGCCCCAATTGGGAGATCTAGCAAAAGCTCTTTTTCCACTACGGTTAGTGAAGCTATGATATCTATGGACATAGACGCCATTAGCCGCTTGATGGCTGATCGAGCCGTGTACGAGCTCTCTCAGCGCATACCTTTACTGGTTCGAACATACCTCTGAACGGTTGCTTGGGAGCATATTTACCGAGCGGTTGAAGCCCTTCTGGTTTCTGAAGGAATGGCAGAAGCAAAATCCCCTGAGGTGAATATGGTTACTTGCAACACAAAATATTCCAGCCGATATTGCGTACCTACAAGGTTTAAGGCAAGCTCAAGAGGGCCATATAGAGATGGGCCCTCGAGGCATTTACTTGCCACTCATTGGAGGTAACGTTCGAAAGGAGACTCAGACTGGCGGACCTGAGGACAATTCGTCTGACCCAGAAGAGAGGCGACGAAAAAGAAACCGCGAGGGTAACGAAAAAAGGAGGAAGAAAAGAAAGAATCGCGGCTACGACTACGACCCCGATTCTTCGAGCTCTGATACCAACACTGGTTCATCGTCGGATGGGGACCGTACAGGTAGACGCAAGAAGAAACCGACCGGGTTGGCAAAGAAGCCGTTAAAGAGAGACCGTAAGGGTACGATTCGTCCGACACAGATTCGGACACCGATACAACTCTACAGGTGCGTCAGCCGCTGAACGATCTGTTTACCAAAGCGGTTGATTATAGCTCATATCGGTTCAGAAATCGATTCTCTGCCTGCACCCAAGAGGTTGCGCTGAAGATCACGGAGCACCACAAGAAGCTAAGCTTCCAGATGGGTGATAATACGTTCACAGGTGATGATCTCATTGGGGTAATTGATTTTCTGCAGAAGTTCGAGATTGCATGTGACCAAAATGGGTTTTCCGAAGGTGCTGCTATATGTTTCTTCCAGTTTTACCTTAAAGTTCAAGCTTAGCACTTGCCGCAAGGCAGAGTCCGTGGAAATACCGTGTCGTTTGATGAAGAGGGAACAGAGATGTTGGAGACGTACCCAGAAGTGCTTAATATCATACTGGAAACTTCCGCTACCGATGAGGTTATCCAAAAAGGTTACGCTGAGGTGCAGGAATATCGCGAGTGCTCTAGCCAAACTGAAATGTAATTCTCGTTGGGCCTTTGGAATCTGGCTACTCGATGCGGTAATGTCTTTCACACTAGTTGGTTGACGTCGCTCTTTGCCGGCAATGTCGACAAAGCGATCCGTTCGCCGGTACGCATTTACCTGACGAACAACCGTAAGGTGAGCTAAAATAGGCTTTCCCGTTATGTTCAGGAGCTCGGCGACACTCCCCGTCGTGGAAAGAAGCCGTCGGGGCCCCATACCTTAAAGGAAAACCTGAAATGGTCAGTGTTGTAGCTAGAAGAGAGCACTACCTCACAGGACGTTTCGCTCATCGGCGTACCAACAGGAATGGCGGTTCATCTCATTACTACTCAGCAGGATCAGTCACGGGCCACCTTTATTGGTAATTGGTCATCGACAGTACCACCAGCATCGGTAAGGTCCCCACCATGTGTAGAGAGAACTCAACAAACCTCAACTGGTGGTTCGCAAACATCCTCATATGCTACAGCACCGACCAATCCAGTTAGCAGACCTACCTCTATGGCATTGCGTAATCCCCAGATAGGTGGCTTAGTTTGCACGCTCTGTTTATCGCCAGACCATCTGGCGAATAGACGTGATAAAATACCCCCAGAGGTGCGAGAACATCTAATCAGTGCAGGCAGCAGAACCATCGTAGTCTATATGGATCTGGAAAGAGGGTACAAATTCAACCATCACCATCTCAGGTTCATCTCGTCGAGGAAACACCAATCTTGGAGAAAGACAGTTCCGTTTAGGAGGAGCAGAGAAACACGGAACGGTCTGCGTAGGGACCATCCCTAACCGTGAATTGGCAGGCCCGTCAATACTGGAACGGGAAACCTTAATGGAAGAAAAAAAATCAGGTGTACCCAATGTGGTGTGTCTAATGAAGTACAATAACTACAAATTTAACGCTTCAGTAAGCTTTTTCAATTACCTACAGGTCCCCGTTGCGTGTGTACTTGATACCAGAGCCAGTCCGAATGTTCAACACGCTCGCGTCATACCCCATGTGGTCTTGCAGGATATTCGACCTGCCCCGCGTATCAACCCATTGGTGGACGCTAACGAGCGCGCACTGCACTTTAGAGGAAGGTTGACCACTGTGGTACAATTTGGAATCTTGAAGGTGAAGCTCAAGTTCTTTGTGGTGGGTCGTCTGGCGACAGACTGTATCCTCGGGACCAACATTATTAACAGAAATGTCAAGGCAATTTTAATAGGGTCCCAAACGGTCGCTCTTCTTCAAGGTGGTCTTATTGCAATACTAAATAATACGCAGAACAAAACTGGTTGGCATCAGAAGCCGAGGTCCAATATACCCATCGAAATGGTTTCAAACAATATACGGCTCACCAAATTCGTTGCAATACCGGCTATGACCCAGATGGTTCTGAATGTTTGATGCGCAATACCAGGATTGGTAATGCTACAGATCCATCCTCGACTGGCAGAGAGACATCTCGACTTGATGGAATCACTGACAACTTCCCTAACCGAACTTTCAACGTGTAATTGAGTAGCTTTAGCAATCATATTGTTAGGTTACCCAAGAATAGCACTATTGAGATTAAATTACTGGCACTACAAGGGGTTTTCACGGTCTCAACGAATAGGCTAGGTGAAGTCTCCACCTCTAAGGAAGGGGAAGGAACAGATGCGCCACATCTCAGGTATGCGCCTCCGTCATCAACAAACACCAAAATGGAAGAGAAGATTGCCGATACCTTTAAGGTTGGAAATCAGGAAAAGACCATGGAACTGGACCCAGTGAGGAATTTGAGAGGAAGTCCAGATCGGTGAGGAGATCCGGGCTCTCAGAGACTGGATCCTCAGTCTCTTAGAAGAATTTGAAACCATGTGGCCGGGCTAGTTGGGCCAAATTTAGGATACAGAGCACCGTATTGATATGGTAGAGGACTGGAAACCCACTTACCAGCAGCGTTACCGAGCAGGTCCGGGAGCCCGTGAGGTTGAATGCAATGAGGTCGAGCGAATGCTCCGTGAAGGTGTCATAGAACTCGCAAATGCGGACTGGGCCAGCCCTGTAGTTCTGGTCTCAAAGAAGAATGATACCCGTATGCGCTTCTGTGTGGACTACAGAACACTGAATAGTATGACCATCAGAGATTCGTACCCAACACCTAGAATGTATGATTATATAGATTCGTTGGGCAATGCCAAGATCTCTAGTACGATTGATGCCAATTGTAGTTATTCGCAGGTACCTATCAGGGAAGAATACAAGGAAAAAACTACTTTTACTTGCCACGTTGGGTTATTTTGTTTCGCTTTACGCGTATGCCTTTCGGGTTGCGGAATGCACCGGCTACCTTTCAGAGGGCGTTAGATATAATCCTTTCGAATGTGTAGTGGAGAACCGCTGTGGTATACATCAATTACGTAATCATATATTCCAGAACGGTAAAAGAACACTTCCACAATGTTGAGGACGTTCTAAACCTTTTGAGGAAATCTGTAGTAACGCTGAAGCTCTGTAAGTGCGAATTCTTCACCAAGGATGTAGAATATCTAGGTCATAATATCAGCCCTGAAAGGTTAGAAATGACGCCGCGGAACATCCGGGCCGTGCAGGAAGCAGAGCCACCCACGTTCCAAACGGAAATCCGATCCTTCGTAGGTTTCGGCAATGTGTACCGCCAGTATATCAAGAGACTCGCCAAGATAGCGGCTCCTCTCAACAGGAAGCTGCCGAAAGGCCAACCTATAAGTTTTACATGTCTTACAAATGAGTAAATGGATGCGTTCGAGGTGTTGAAACATGCGCTCTTGACACCTTCCATCTTGGAACTTGTGGTATAATGCACAAAAAGAGAGAAAGTCCGAAGCGGTCTTGAAACAGGAGCGGCGGCAGCGTACAGTCGTGTGACTGTAATGAATCCGAACAGAGAGAAGGGGCGGGAGCACCGGGCAGTCGAGGGGAGAGTAGACGATTTGTATCACCAGGCACGTACAGGAACATGCCGAAGGGTACGAACGGTTTAAGAAACCCAAAAAAGAAGTAGCAGTGCGGTCTATCGTGACTGAAAACTAAAGAAGAAGACGTTCGGCAGAAGATGCTTGTCGTTTACGATTGGGGCCTCGGGAGATCCGAGCTACAACTAAACATCGGGTCTGGGACCCCCTACTGACTACTGTACGATCGGTCCAATTTTCATTGCCACTATCGAGACTGCATACGTGTCCAACTTGTACGCTGTGCCAACCCGTCTGGCACTCGGTCACCAAATCGTACACGTGGCGGTGCCACTGCACAGGCCCACCGTGCAGTACCCCTTTGTACGTGAACGGCCAATCGGATACACAAAGCACCAACTCGGCCCCGCTATACTACAGATCCCCCTTATAAACTTGCGCTCCGCCCTTGGAGCGCCGCGTAGCGTCGCTAAGTTGCTACGCTTACGTCCCTCTGGCTGAGAGGGCGCCATAGCATCCGTTCGGAAAATTTGTCCGGAAAGGGCGGGGCGAAGCCATTCCAAAATTTTCTGAGCGGGACCGACGAAAGGAGCTTGTGTACGTGTGGTGAAGTCGAAACCGAGCGGAACGATACGCGATGGTACGCGAACGGGAGATCGAAGATGCATTACGCGTCACACGGTGTGTACATGATGACGTATAACTGTGCAGACCACAGGTGCCCGTTTGAGCGCTGTCGAAGTCCCTGGCACGTGATACGCACGAGTCCAATCGGTCACGATACGAAGCGTAAGGAGCGGAGCTTATAAGCTGTGAGCTCGGCCGACAGCACGGTGCCCGCCTGGTGCTACCCGTTCAGTAATACGTTCCAAGCGCGTACCGAGTCCGCACGGTGAACAGGACGCCCCAGTGCCCGTTTGGAAATTTTTTCTGGAAAGGGCGGGGCGAAGCCATGCCCAAATTTTCCAAGCGGCCGCCAGAGATCACTGTACGAGTGGCGGGTGCTTACAGGGATCCGAGCGGACGACATAAGGCACGAAGTGGCCGTGGTGTCTAACGACGACTACCTTCAGGATTCCCCGTGGTCGCGGCGTCAGCGTAGTCCGATACGATTCGACACCGTACACGTCCGATCGGAGCACTGTGAGGCACTCCAGGGCTCGATCGGATTCGGATGGGCCCTGAAAGTCCACCAAATGTTTAGTAATGATCCATTTGGTGTACGCTGAGGTCATTCGGGCCTACGGTGCCCATCAAGAGTGGGGCGAAGCCATGGCCAAATTTTCAATACAGAGGAACGAAACTGCGTAACCGTGGCAGCAGAAACACCACAAACCGAACGGATCAGCGCCGAGCAGGTGCACGCAGTGCCATCAGCATGAAACTCCGTGCGTTGAACGAATGAGGCTGCTTCGAGCCAGACTGCACCGAACGTGTGCATGTCCGATAGTCAAAGCGCCGTACGTAAACGTAAAAGTTGAGACACCCGGTCGGGAATAATGCCCATCACGGGCGGGGCGAAGCCACCCCCAACTCTCTAAGCGTACGATAAGAGACGATGTACGAATGGTCTCCGATCACGGTGACGAATTTTACGGTGTGTTGGGGATGAGAGAGCATTTCAAGCGGTCGATTCAGCCTTACGGAAATACCAAGCCGTGGGGGAGCGAACGAAGGGCCACTCCCCTGTCTACAATGGCTGCATTTCCACACTGGCATTGCTCCGAACGTGGGAGCGCGACAGAAGGGCCGACACCCCTCTCCGTGTACTATGGCCAGCGTAGGATGCCGTAGTTTAATCGTTCTATAGATTCCAATCGCTCAGGTCAGCAGTGGTGCACAATGGCATGTCCGGGATGGTCAAGCTCGGAAAAATGTGACGATGGTCGCTGCCTGCGATTGTTCCGTGCGGTTTGTATCATACCATTGTGCCACAAAGCGGTGCCTTAGCGACTGTACATACATATTCCAGGCGGTCGATGACTGATTACGGTGATGAAAACCACATAGTCACAGTCACACTAGAGCGTCGCCGACAATCCGAACAGAAACACTCAGAAGTACCAAAAGACACATCCAGCAATGATGCGCACCGCTTGGGCTCAAACAATTGCAAATTAATCGTGCTAGGAGCGTATGCTTCCCGTGCGTGCTTCGGTAACCGATTCGGTACACAGTATTGCGTATAGAGACGCGCGCGTGTAAGCCAAAAATCTTAAGTATTTTGACCGTGCGGCGAGTTCAAATCGGGCATTCTGAGGGCTTGAAACGCCACCGTTTCGGAGCTAGCGGCCAAACACTGAATCGCCGTTTTTGATATCGTACGGGCAGACAATTTTCGCGACGGATTTTTTGATTCGCCTCGCAAGTAACCGCGCCATGCCGCCCGGCTGGCCGCGCGTATGCGGTGCAACAGTGCATGCAATTTCGTTTGGGTACGGAACACAGGTGACGTGGCGGTGTACGTTTCGCGTTACGAAGTGGTGGTTCCGTTACGGAGTGACGTTTCATCGCAGTCCGTGAACGGTTCCAACCTCGTCCGCGCGGAAGGCAGAGGAGTAGAACTCCGTCTCTGCTCGCCATCGATTCCATAACCGTTCCGAGTTTCCAGCCAGTAGACAGTAGAGGAGAAGGAGTTGTTCTTGAAAACTCAACTCCGTGTATATAAAAGTCGAAAACGTAGAATCCAGATGGTATACGCAGCTCATGCGTTACCAGTACGTACGTTTGGAGCCCTGATCTTCGGCCACATTTCCTTTCCTTTCTGAAGGTGTTGCAGGTACCGTACGAGTTCTGCGACGTCAACAGCGGGCAATAAAGTGCTGTGGGATGTGCTCAGGCGATTTGAAGGTGTCCTGATCCGTACGGTAGCCGTACCAACGTACACGGTATTCCTGTCCGTTTGGAGTGTCGCGGTGGTTGACGACGCGTTCTACCACGCTCGGAACTGTTCCGGGCGGTGGGGTAGATTGGCCGTCAACTGCTTCGTCCGCATACGGTCCTTCAGGGTCAGCAGCTACTATGTCGCGTGTCCGTTCGGAAGTAACCAGTGTCGTTGTTGGCCGTGTGGTTGGAGCTTTTGTCACTCTGTCAATACTGACGGTGCTGTGAATACCGTCTTCGTTCAGAGTGAGAGTAGCGTCCGTTGCGGATACAACCTTAAACGGGCCAACAGTCTTCGGTAATAGCTTCCGATACGTACTTTCCTGATCCGTAACGTCCTGTTCCATGGTCTTGTAGTCCGGTCGGTCAACGAACACTTTTTCTCCTGTGGTAAAGCTCGGCGTGTACCGCACGGACTTGTCAAAGTTTCTTTAAAACGCTGTTGGGCACGAGTCAACCTAGTCCGAGTGGTCTGCAGCGTGGCCTGTAGGAGTTTGAGTGTATATCATTTTAACTGAGCGGCCGTGGGCTGTGTGGGCGTAGTGGGGTCCAAGACCGTACTGGATTCCTCCGACAGGACGCTTGGGGGTTTGCGCGTTAAAGCAACATCAAACGGTGCGGTGCCAAGAAACCGATAGACCTATAGGTTGTAGCCGTACATAAGTGGCTGAACATATGCGTGCCAATTGTTCTGGTAATCCGCTACATAGTGACGTAACCTCTCTACGAGTGTCTTGTTAAACCGTTCGGCCTGACCATTCGTCTGCGGATGGTAATTTTAGTTCGTGTTTGGTTCCCAAAGCGGTACGTACAGTCTCAAAGAACTTGGACACGAATTGTGGTCCGGTATCAGTTAGCAGATAGTTGGGGATGCCGTATGGATAAAACCAGTTCCCCGGGAAGGCCTTCGCCACTGCAGGAGCTGTGATTGACCGCAAGGGGATAGAACGAGCTATCTTACAAAACCGATCGGTAATAACCAGTATGTACTGGTAACCATTTACGGACTTCGTGAATGGACCGACGATGTAAATCGCGACGAATTCCAGCGGACCGGCGGCGGGGAACAGCTTTAATAGATTCTGCGACTTGAAGTGTGTTCCCTTCGTCTCCGGGCATGTGCGACAGTCCCGTACGGTCTTGAATACATCATTGGCCATATGCGGCCAGTAGAAGTCTCGACGGAGACTTTCATACATCCGAGTAGAGCCCGGATGGCCGACCAGACGGGGGTATTGTTCCAAGTAGAGAACACGTGCCTGCAGTGATGCAGGCACAGCCTTCTGGATTATACCGTCCAGTGGGGCTTTGCGCACAATAAGTCCGTTTCGGTCTATGTCTAACAGAGTGACACCGTTGCCGATATCTTTCTGTACGGACTCACAGAAAGGGTCATCTGCTTGAGCTCATACCAGCTCTTCGACCGTGACCGGAACGATATTGGTTTCCTCCGAGGTGACGGCAAGTACCTCGGAGATGCCAGCAGATTTCCGTTCGGGCGTTGGCCAGTCGACGAAAACGTCACTGTACTCATCACCGTCACCGGTAATGTTGGTGATGAGGTAACCATCGTCCGTACGGTCATTCACTAGCAAGCAGGGGACCTCTTCTTTCAATGGGGCATCGTCTTCGCGGTCCGTCGGGATCCGAGAAAGGGCATCAGCCGGTTGGTGCTTGATACCCGGGCGGTGGACGACATCGAAGTCGTACTCCATAAGACGCAACCGCCACCTCGGCAGTCGTCCTGAAGCGTCCGCAAGGTTCAGTATCCACCTCGAGAAGTGGTGATCCGTTCGGACTGTGAACATCTGACCTTCCAGGTACGGACGGAGGTGCAGTGTGGCCCAGACGACCGCAAGGCATTCCCGTTCGGTAGTTGAGTATTGCCGTTCAGTCTTGGATAGAGAGCGGCTCCAGTAACCGATTGGTAATAAGCCTCCGTCTGGTTGCTTCTGTAGCAGAGTGCATCTTAACTGTCTATCGCATGCATCCGTATCCAGAACTTACGGGTAACCTTGACGGAGAATGGCCAAAATGGGCCGGCGTATCAGTCTCTGAGGTAGCTCGTCAAAGGCCTCGTATTCCGTATCGGTCAATGTCTGGAACTTCGTTGGTTGTCCCTTTTCCCACTTGCGGTTGAACGGAGCCGCAATTTGGGCGAAGTTCGCGACGAACCGGCGGAAGACATTACAGAGCCCCAAGAACGATCGGAGCTCCGTCTGGGTCGTAGGCGGTTTAGCCTGCTTGATCGCGTTTTGTGTCTTGAGAGACTCTTGAAGCTTTCTCAGTCTGATTACGTGGCCTAGATAGTCCACCGTGCAACTGAGAAAGTAGCACTTGGCCAGTCGGAGAGTAACCCAAGCTGAACGGAGCATATGCAGTATGGTCCGCACATGGTCTTAATGCTCTTCAACCGTCCAGAAATAGATGATCACGTCATCAAGATACACCAGTGCATACTGCCACTTCACCCGTGAAAAGATGATGTCGAGAGCACGCTGGAAAGTAGCCGATGCGTTCTTGAGTCCGAATGGCATTCTCCGATAACGGTACAGTCCCATGTGCGACGTGAAGGTCGTTTTGTCCCGGTCGGCTTCGTCCATTTTGATCTGCCAATAACCACTGTTGGCGTCCAAAGTGGAGAAGATTTGTGCGTCTCCCAGAGAGTCGATGCACTCGTCCATTCGGGGTAAAGGATACGTGTCCCGTACGATCGTATCGTTAAACCGGCGGTAGTCGACGCAGAAGCGAAGGCTTCCGTCTTTCTTGAGCGCGAATACGAACAGGCTTGCCCATTCTGCCGATGACGGTTCTATGACACCAGCAGCTCGCTGCTTTGTCACCTCCTTGCGTTCGAGTTCTCCCCAAGCGGGTCCGGCACGGTACGGCATCTGGAATATGGGCTTAGTGCCTGGTTCCGGAATTATGCGGTGCTTCACTGCCCCAATCGTTTCGAGATGGCCGTCCCACATGTCCGCAAACGGTCGAAGTAACTCAATGACTCTATCCTGTTCGGAAGCATACTCCGGACTGATCTGTACCTTGCTAGGCCAATCGTTTTTATCTTTCCGTACGCTTTCTTGCTCCTGTTCGGTATCCCTGTCTTCCCGTTTGGAATTACTGTCCGAAATCGGAATGTGTTCTCCCTCCTTAGACTCGTTGCTCCGCGACAATGGTTGCGGAGTACTGGAGATGGAAAGGCAAGTCCGATAATGGTGTTCTTGTGTAGTCGAACTGAGCGGTCAGAAAAGTTCGCTACTCGAACGAAAAAGGGTACGTACGGTCGGAGCTCCATAACACCACCGCAATTTAGTTCGAGCGTCGATCCCGTACGGTGATGAGACTGTAGAAAGACCAAGCCGGATGTTTGGGTGGATACCAAGACATTCGTTTCTGACATTGGGGGCAGGACAACCGGACGGGCGACGTGTATCTTATTAGATGGGGTTTCCTCTTCGGTTTCTGGTTCTGGCGCGGAAGGTGCATTTGGTCCGTAGGCGTAAGTCTGTATAGATACCGTTTTGGAGTGATATAGGAGTATTTTCCGTTTTGGTGGTAGTATTGCCAAGACGTGCTTATCAATAAAAGAAGTACCGAGTAGTACGCTGGTGGAGAGATTAGAAACCACCAGGAACTGTACCCGCAAATTGAGGTCACCTCTTCGAACCATAAGGGAGAGAACTCCGACAACGTCCATTCGGTTCTTCGACGCGTCCGTGATTCGGGGTATAACGTCCGGTCGGAGTTTTGAGCGCCAATTTGGAGCGAGATGCCGTTCGTGAACCAGACAGGGCCCGGCTCCGGTATCAAGAACTCTCGTTAACGGATACATCAGTGCCGTATTGAGGCCAACCGACACGTGCACCTTGTAGTTTGCGCTAGAAAAGGGCACTGTTTCAGCTTCTTTACCCGTATCGGCCAAGTCGCATGTCAGAACAGAGGACTCCCCTCCGATGGAGTCCGTTCGGTCTGTTACTGACAGGGCGAGGCTAGGCCACTGTAGAGGAGGTGTTGCCTCTACGCTTCCTCCCGGTCGTTTCCCTGGTCAGGGACAGGGTTTTCTACCAGCATAGCAGCCTGTGTCGGTCTTGATGAGTACGTCTGGCGAGGCTGTCCGCCGTGGCGATACCGTACGTTGTCCCTTGGGGTATCAAGATTCTGTTCGGTCTGTTAGGCACTGTAATAGCCTTTTTCACGGCGTTGCTGATAATTGGCCTCTCGTATGGCCAACAGCTTCTCCATTAGGTCCGGTGAGAGCAACTAACAGCAGTTGGGCTCCCGTGAGAGGCAAATCCGAGACGGTCTAACTGGTGCCTGCCCCTGGGATTGTAGCACCCGGGAGCTGGCAGGGCTCGGGTATGACCAAACGGACTTAGCAGGCGTTGAAGCCGAGGGCGTTGTGGGGTACGAGGGAATGGAGCACGCGCGGGACACCGCGAGGACATGTTCCTCGTCTTCATTTGATACGGAATAGATCGCTTCCGACGGGGTATCGATACTGTGAACCTTCCGGACGGTACGAGAAAACTCTTTCCTAGCGGTTGGATTTTGAGTCTCGACCCGAACGGACTGTCGACATGAGGCACGATGGGTGTCTCCGTACGATTCTGCGTAATGGGCGAGTGCGTCATACCCGATATCGGGAGGTGAGGTGATTCCTCACCTTTGACCGTATGGCGGGGAGGAGTCCTTCGACGAATATCCCCTTCAAATTCCGATCGGTAAAAACGTTCTCACAGCGGAGCGCTTTCGTCCAGAGTTTCTGGGCGATTTCCGTTTTGGATATGCCAGACGCTTGGCGGTAGAGGGTGACCTCTGCGGCCGCGTCAGCAATGATCTCATCCGTTGCGTACGTCGTCAACAGAAAGTTGACAACCTCTTCGTACGTGTGGAGAGACTCATTCCGAGTACGGTCGACAGCGCCAGACTCACCTTCAAGTCGTGACTGAACCAGAGCGTGCGCCGGTCCGGTCAGGTAAAATTGGAAACACCAGAGAGCTAACCCCTCAGTGAGTCCGTTATGGTTGCAAGCGGTTTTAAACCGCTGCAAGAAATTGAGAACCGATATCGGGTCTGTCCCGGAAAAGGAATGACCATTCATCTGGACATTCAATTCTTTTGGTAGCGCGCGATCTTGAGCGCCACCGGTGAATTCTACGTCTGGCTCCTTCTAAGCAACCTGTGCGTACGGTAGTCCACCACTTTGGCGAACTTCTCGTTCAAGGGCGTGATGCGTTTTAGCATCAACCTGTCCGAACGGGAACGATACCGATCGGACTTTCCCCTCTGTCGAGAGCTGCAGGAGTGTCGGTCGACTTCCGAATCCGTGCGGTCGTCATCCGACGATGACTCCGAAGAGTCCGAGTCCATTCTGGCTGATCGTCGCCTTCTCTGGCGGCGGCGATCTTTCCGTTTACGGGGCACGTCATACGAACCAGAACTTCCGCTCGGTCTACCGCCTCCGCAGCGGCGATTTCTCCTCTCGTCGGAGGAATCTTCCGAGCTTCCGTTCGGATCGTCCTGGGGGTTGACTGGCGGGAGGTACACTCCTGTCGGACCCCTCGTTGGGACCTTCTTCAGTTCCGGTCGGTGTTGCCTCTCGCCGCTAGCGGGTGCATTGTCCGTACGGGCAATAAATGACTTGGGTGGGTGGGTCGGTAGCTGAGCTACCAGTGCGGCCAGTGTACTGTTCAGAGCTGACGTTGCAGGCTCCGAACGGTCATTTTCAGGATATTCCTAACCATGTCTTGTACGAAAGGTGGAATATCCTGGTGCAGAAGCGCCCGGACTCGGTCTTCGAGGTACGTCTCCACTGCCATGGGGACGTGGACCTCAATTCCCGTTCAGAGACTCTGCAAGGCATAGAGACCGATCCCTGCCCAGAGTCTCTGTGCGGTAGTCTGTTCGGTAAAGAGTGGCGGTGCGGGGCCAGCTTCGCCTCGCGGCGTCTTCTCCGTTCCGTGAAAAGAGGCAAGGGCAATTGCCTCGTCCCAATTGCCTCGTCCTCGTGCCGTACGGACTTTAACCTGTTACGTGCGGAGCCGTCTTGGAGAATCCGTTCGGGCTCATCTGAAGGCGTGACGTAGGCGGTCGCGCTACTTCGGGTGCTCCGGCGGCCAACCAAAGCGGCATCCGAAGCGGTGCGAATTGCGACCGGTATGGACTTTGCGGAGTCTTTTTCGACGAAAGACCCCTCACCCATTTCTCCGTGCCGACGATGACTCATACTGTGTGTATCGGTTCCACGTTAGGTTCTGCTGCTTCGTACGGTATCGAATTTCACTTTTAGGTCAGGAGACCAATGTGGTATAATGCACAAAAAGAGAGAGTCCGAAGCGGTCTTGAGACAGGAGCGGCGGCAGCGTACAGTCTTGTGACTGTAATGAATCCGAACGGAGAGAAGGGGCGGAAGCGCCGGGCGGTCGAAGGGAGAGTGGACGATTTGTATCACCAGGCACGTACAGGAACATGCCGGAGGGTACGAACTGTCTGGGAAACCCAATAAAGAAGTAGCAGTGCGGTCTATCGTGAGTGCAAACTAAAGAAGAAGACGTTCGGCAGAAGATGCTTGTCGTTTACGATTGGAGCCTCGAGAGATCCGAGCTACAACTAAACATCGGGTCTGGGCCCCCTACGGACTACTGTACGATCGGTCTAATTTTCATTGTCATTATCGAGACTGCATACGTGTCCAACTTGTACGCTGTGCCAACCCGTCTGGCACTCGGTCACCAAATCGTACACGTGGCGGTACCACTGCACAGTCCCACCGTGCAGTATTCCTTTGTACGTGAACGGCCAATCGGATACACAAAGCACCAACTCGAGCCCACTATACTACAGCACTACCCAAAGCTGGTTTACGATGTACATTAGATACGAACGCTTCGGACGCCCAAATTGGTTATTGTCTTATGCAGGAGCAAGAAAACGGCGAGAAACTACCTATATGGTACTGCAGCGTGCTCTGCACGGTGGAGAAAAGAAAAAATTACACAACAATTGAAAAAGAATGTCTAGCTGAGGTCTGGAGTATGCTGATTCTCCGTTCCTACCTATATGGTGAACGTTCTACGCTTCGAACCGACCATGGTGCCCCACGGTGGATACTTGGTCTCGCCGACGCATCTCGCAGGTCTGCCAGATGGAGGTTACGACTTTCAGAGTTCGAGTACGACGTACGGTACCACCCAGGTATCAAGCAAAATGTCGCAGACGCCATCTCTCCCATTAATACAAACGGTTTGGATACCGGGCCAGTAGAGGATGATATCCCATGCTTTACCATCTCTACAAACCTTGGTGGTGATTCTGATACCTTAGATGGTTACTGGACCTTACCCGAAGAGGATGCGTGGTTTAGTGACGCCATTGCTCGGTAACTAATCGCCCTTGAGGAAACAGACGGCAGGCCGATTACCCGTGAGGAATTCTTGAGAGAGCAAGCAAGCGATATCTATTGCCGCTCAGTCAAAGACCAAGTAGGTATGAAAGATTCAAATTTGACGTCAATCGAAATGGATTACTTCTCAGACGAGCTCCTCTCGATGGTTCCCTTCAGAAATTGTTGCCCAAGGGGCGGCCCTTTCGGGTGTTGCACCTTTTACACTACCCAAGGCTATCAGGACACCATGGTGGTACGAGAATGTTCTAGAACTTGAGGCAAGGGTATTACTGGCCCCATATGGCTCATGATATCTATACCTTTGTAGGTCAGTTTGAGTCATGCGTCCGAATCCATGGACGTCTCCGTAAACATAGGAAATACTTCAAATTATTTCCTGCTGCGGGCCCTCTCGAGTTCTTCGCAGTAGACATTTTAGTTCCACTGCCGAAATCCACAAGGGGATATCAGCACATCATCTTAATCACTGACCGGTTCTCGAAGCTCACTCGAGCAATACCCTTGAAGGAAATGAAGTCTACAACCCTCGCGGTTGCGTTCTTGAACAATGGGATCTACCAATATGGTGCACCACTTTATCTATTTACCGATAATGGTTCGAACCTAGCTTCGAAGTTCTTTGAAGCTGTTTGTAACCTCTTAGGTATCAAGGACTATTTTACCACTTCCCATCATCCGCAAACTAATGAGCAAGTGGAGCGACTCAACCGAACACTGGTATCTAGATTACGCTACTATACAAAAGAACACGAAAATGGTTGGGAAGAGCTCTTGCAGCCCTTGACGTACGCATATAACCTTCATATTCATCAAGCTACGCAAACTACGCCGTTTGATCTGATATTGTCAAGAAACCCGCCAGGTATTGTTATTGAAGGAGAAGTTTTTGGAAAAAAGCCGCCGGTGCGTTCACAGCGTCCAAGGTCAAACGAAATACCCTTTCGAGTTTTAGAAGTGCCCTCCAATATGCTGAGAGCAAGCTCACGGCATCCCAGAAGCGGTACAAGGAGGACTACGACCGAGAGGTAACCCAAGTGTTATCGGCTACGCCGGGTCAATATGTCTTTATTGACCACCCTCCGAAAGAAGCTAAACCACGACCGGGTGACGAAGCCGATGATGAAGCTATCGATAGGGATATCAATACCAAGCTTCTTCCGAAATCATTGGTACGTTTCAAGGTAGTTCGGCTGACCGACCACACGGTAACGGTGAACCAAGATGGGGAAGAGAATACGATCTATATTGACCAAATCACGGGCGCACCTCGAACAGTTCAAACCAGGAAGGACTGCGGAGCATCTGCGCGTGACCCACAAGGGATTAACCTGAGAACTCAGCCCAGGGAAGACGAGATACCCATTGAGGTTAATGATGAAACTCAAGGGTGACGAACCATACTACGTACCACCCGCGGGGATTCCAATTGATCTTTCAGAGAAAGAACCTGCCTCTAGTGGTACCGATGCTCATCTGAACTAAAACTGTGATGTGATACCGTCTCAGGTCTCTAATGAGGTCCTAGTGAACTCCTTATAGGTCACCGCCGTACCCAAGAAGGTCTGAAGTACACTGTACGCTGGTATGGCTGGGGTGGCGAAGGTGATACCGCCGGGCCGCCCTCAGCCAGACCACACCGCTTTAGGGTAAGCCACTGGAACTGCAAGGGAGACGATATGACGAATGATGGGTAAACCGTATAGGTGATACAATCCCCAAAGGGAGGGGAATAAGCATCGTAATCACGAAGACCGAAGTGGTTAATGAGCGCTCACCCGGAAGATATTACAAAAACGAAGCATTCTAGCACAAGAGGTACGTATGCGGAACCGGTAGCGATAAAGCTCCACGTGCGGTTGTTCACGCTCCGTTGTGCACGCGCCATGCACGCGCGTAGTACGTGCCTGAACGCGCACGCCACACATGCGCAAACCGAGATGGTGGAAACATTCAAACATTTATACCCTTCAAATGTCGAGGTCGACGCGCGACGCCCATGGCGCGCCGTGCGGAGTAACCGATTCGTTTTACACTATTGTGTGTAAGGAGCGAGCAACGGCATGGTCAAATAATCCAAGCATTTTGACCGGGCCGCGCTCGCGAGTCGGCCATCATCAGGCTTTGAAACTGCTTGGTTCTCGAGATACAGACCAAAAGTGTTTTATGCCTATTCACTACCATGTGGAAGGGTAATTTTCTCGTCATTTTCTCGAGAAACATTTTGGTACATTGCTGCCCACTGCGTGCAAGCGCGGGGCACAACATCTGACCTCATGGGGAGGCGTAACAGCTCGCTGCGTCGCACGAACGCCCATCGGCGCACCAACATGTTCACTTCCCTACAATTAATTAACCTTCACCAATCACAGTACGCTGGTATAAGGAGGGGGAGGGAAATTTCAAAACCTGATTGGAGATGCGCAGCTCTAAGGAAGGGGAAAGCTGTTTTCGTGCTTCCCCTCTCGCTGCACAGCGCCGTTATATGGTAACTGGAACCTAACCTGGAAACTCATAACACTTAACTTTATTTGAAGACGAGCACTAACAGGAATGCAGAAGCAACGTGGCCCAAGCACAGACCCAAGTGGAGACAAGAATCAACCTGATGAGTTAGTGGCAAAGGGAGGCCCCGAGGAGCCTCTAGCTGAATACCTCCGATCCGGAGTGGTGTTTTGATGGCCTCTCGGCCAAGGCTGGAAGAGAGGAGTCTAGCCTGGAGCCTGGCCAGGTGCGCTACCATGACCCCCGGGGATACTAATAGGCACGGTGACGCCTGGAATTACATCAGAACCCATCAGAGGTGGCACGCTCGCATGCGCAACCGACGGAAATACCGACAACCCGGTGTGGAGAGAAGCCTGCAGAACGGCTAAAAGGCCGGGTTTCAGGCTAGCAGCAAAGAGGGGATCCTGCAAAAGGTTTGTTGGCGTCGGGCCTATAGCCGTCGCTAGGCCCGCCACCTGGTTGGTACCCATCTGATAGAGCTCAACCTGGAACCGGTTCCGGAACTCACCAATTTGGGAGAATCATCGCATGTTCTGTGCGTGACGGGGCAGGATGCTTTCCCGGAGGGTAAGAGCCATGACCACAGAGGTAGGATGGCCCGCTGGAATTTAAACACGCAGGCTTGGCGGACCCTAGCCATTAAAAGTGAAACAGTTTGGGAGTCCACTTGAGAGGGAACAGGTGCCACAGTGGCATCCATGACAAACCCGAGGATAGCTCGCGGAGGCCCATTCACCCTTGTGGCACTCGAGAAAAGGGAAGTTATATCGGTATGGTCAGGCATGTTGCGTTTCTCCGGAGCGGGAGTAGGCGCTGAAGCGCCACGGGGGTAGCATCTGGCGATTCCACCACGGTTTGGAATGGTTTGGGACTCTCTAGACGTCCCTGGTTGGTTGGTGCCCCGGGGTAGCGTTGCTCTGCGCGGGACGCAACCTTTCAAGATCCGGATTGAACATTTCCTACCGTTGGTAGGCGCCCCACGAAAATCTCTCCACTTGGGTAAGCAAGGACTCCAGTTGTTCAACTGAGTAGTTCCTACTAGCCACAATTGTTCCAAGTCCGAACTGCTGTACAGTATGGCTCGAATGAACCTCAGGGGAATGAACAACATGCGACCAGAAGGTTGCACACCTTCATGGTAAATCTCGGCTTCGCGAGAGCAACAATCCTAGCCAATACCGGGCAGCGGGCAGCCCAGGACGGCCACCAACACGGCCCATTCCGCGAAGGCAATCGACCAAATGAGGTAGTACAGATCGTATTTACGGGTGATATAGCTCCCAAAGTAAGCTAATAATGGTTGAGTTTGAACGCTAAGCGACATTGGTACCTCATAGATATTCAACCACGTGGTTGGCCACTCTTTTAGAGCCACATACCAGGAGGTCCGTCTCTTATTATGTTGAGAGAAGAATTCCACGTTGTGGAACTTCTGCATGACGCGGTTGAAGCTGGACCGCGGGCAAATGTGAGCCTCCGTGGCAGCATCCACACCCCACCAAAAACGGCTAGCCCAACGTATGGTACTATAGGGCCTGTCGAAGCACACCAAAGTGAAGAAGCCGCAAGGTACTGCTGGGGGAGGGATTCATAGTGACAAATCTTTAGTTCAGACGTCGATAGTAGTGGAGCTTCGGTTCAATATGAACGCAGGGTAAGTCGCTAGGATACAGTGGGAGAATGAAATACCTCATTGGTGTGTGGAGCTGGCGACTTTCGTAGCACTCAAGCCGACCCTGACGAGGTTAAGATTCCTTATTTTGACGGTGGACCGTCTGCGGGACCGAGCGGAGACGCTCACAGTCCCAACAAAACCAACCCAAGTTGGTATCCAGAGTTGGACCTCGCAAGATTCCTGGAAGCGAATTATTTTCCGGCTCCACGGGCCAACACTGGTGGTACAGTGTCGCTTGCGAAACCATTTTTTGGATCGATCCCGAAGGTACCACGTTGGGAAACGTTCTCATCGGCCGTGGTGAACGGTTTCAAACCGTAATAGGAAATCCAACAAGGAATCTCTGGCTACAAACCGTACGGATTCTGGATCACTTCATGAATTTCTTGAGGTTGGTGAGAAGAATACTGAACCGTCTGGCTCCGAAAACCTGTTTGGATGCAGTATTGTACAGCGCAGCACTGCGTGAACCAGACTTGGTGATGCCGTTTTTACAACCACGCGAAAGACCGGCACCCGACATATTTCGGTGATCACGGTGAGGGAATAGTTGAGACGCCGGGCACTCAACCGCAGGGGTGAACTGAATTGTCTTTATATTCGCAATGGGTGAATCGCCGGAGCTCATGCTCCAAACTTCTACCCGTTCGGGGTTGCATGCCTCTTCAACCGACAAGTTATTGGCATTGGCCGCCTCGGGCGCGCCTTCCCTTGGGATTAACTCTTCCAAATGACTAACGTGGAGAACAAACAAAGGTCGTGTACCGCTACGGGTGCGAGCCCGTACGCTAGTACCAGGCTACCCACGGGGTTTGGTAAGGACCAGGGGTCATCATGAATGGTTTTAACTATGTCGGGCGGGCGAGAGGCCACGAAGGCCAGAGCAAATACAAACCAACCTCAAAGGGGTAAAATGTAACCGGGGAGGGTAACGGTAAAACAACCTCAAAGGATACAGCAGCAGCACCTAGAACAGAAGAAGATGGAACTTCGAAGGGACAGAGAGACACGCCGCAACCACTCCAAACTCCCTCACTGTACAGCACGCCCAGGAACGCAAAGGCGCTCCTCATTCCCAAATTAGTGTGCCAGCACGGAGAAGGAGATCAAAACGGGTAATCCGTAAAAGTATACTCTGACGTGAGCGAACCTCGAGGGTACGCAATGAGCGCGCAACGCGCCCAAACTGCAAATGGAATTGAATAAGCCGCTGTTGATGATGACCAAAATGGTGAGCAGGTATGCTCCGTATCGCAGAGCGGCCGCGACACACGGCAAAAAATCGCACAATGGCTGCACCGCTGACCCAATTGGTACGATGATGCAACCAACTTCGTGAGAGGATCTATGAGCCATGAGGGCGTAGCGCAGAGTAGGAAGGGGGTCTGTAGCACAATGAGACCTCAATGGGTTAGTGCCACGTGGGCCTAACTGCGCGCCTTGCTGGCTGCACTGCACTCAACTGGTGTTTGCTATTTTATAATTCATAATTTCTGATTTCTAATTTAGTTTAGCTTAACATTGCTGGCCCATGAGAGTAGGTCATGGGTGCAGCCGATGACGTCATGCCCGCACGGGAGATCAGCGTCGGTGCACCTTGTATATATTGTGTGAACCTCGCCTTCTCCCTTGGGTATTTTAAAGTCAGGCACAATTAGGGCAGTAACTATACAATTTTGGTCACTTGCTACTCTACCACTATACAGATTTTTACGCGCGTCGACGTCTACTACCGCATACCTACACGGTCTAGACTAGTTGCCACGTCGTTTGCTCCTGCGGGTGTCAGGTGCTTACTACTACCATATTGGTTGTGTGCTTTTCCCTTTAGGTTGAGCGCTCGAGTGCTCCCTCTACCAAATATACCCCACACCTTATCGGTATTTGTACGACTACTCCAGTAACACAGGACGAGAGAACGACCATAAATTTTGTTTTACAAGGCTTACTTCAAGATGAACAATTCAGTGCGACGGCGACAATTATGGTCATTGACTCTCCACCCAAAACAATCGCTGAAACACAACAACGTTTGGAGAATTATGAATATTTCCTTTCTCAATAAACAGGCATAACTGGCGAGACAAAAAATAATTCTACGGCCAAGAATAAGTATGGCACATGTTCATCACGCGCACACAGAGGCATAGGACAAGAAAGTTATGGCGAAGCAAGTTCGCGAAATCTTAGAAACGCCATTTATGATATAAACAAGAAACTTGATGCGCTGAAAGATAAAAAACCCGTCGTGGAGGCCGTTAAGGAGGGTCGGCAAGAGCGACATCCGCCAATTTAAATCAAGTTCCAGAGGAAATACTACAAGCGTTAGAGGCTTTGGAAAACCCTCAAGATAGGTCTGCCCAACAAGAGTGTACGTTTGCACTCGATTCAGCCGCCCATCCTTCCATCATCTCCCACTCCACACCAGACCAGGCTAACCTCATTCACTCCACCACAACTGTCACCTCTGCCCCAAAACCATTACAGACAACGAAGAGGGGCACACTCACAATGATCACGAATAATGGGACGAAACTGCGGGTCCCCACTCTCATTAACAACGACGTCCAAGGCAACCTTTTGTCCGTCCATTTCTTTTCTGTTCGATACGTACCAGTAATTTTCACACTGAAACAGGCATATATACGTAGTCGTACAGTACCAATTAAACTTTTTGGTACTGCATCATGGCGTAACAACGCCTACAAAATGGAGCTTACACCCTCCCAATCAACAGCGCAATCAGTATTACAGGCCTCAAAAGCCTATGTCAAAATCTCCGCCAACCCACAACCGCAAACTCTTCCACCGCCACTCCCAACACGTCGTAAAACCCGGCGTAGCAAGAAGAAGAAAGAAGCAGATGAAAAAATGCCCAGTTCTACGGCCAACTTCCTTAGCATCCATCACACACCTCCCGCACAGTGAAAAAAGACACAATAGATGCGGAAACGATCTGCGCAAATGGCACTTGATATTTAATCATGCAACGGCAAAACGCCTGGCCAGCATGGCAGAAAGGGGGATCATTCATGAGCCTACGCTCAGAAACAAATCCAAAAAACGGCTTAGCTGCAGCGTCTGCATCCAAGGACGGGTTAGGAAATGTACACACTACAAAAACAGAAACCCACCAGGATGGGGACAGAGAATCACGTCAGACGTATGCGGTCCAATGCCATGCCAATCTCACCAAGCAAGCCAATATTTCACTATATTTGTAGACCTACAGAGTTGTTATCTTTATATGTACTTCAGCATATGAATAAAAGAGGTAGCCCACATTTACGCGTTAGTATCAGCATTCTTCTACAACATCACCGGACACTATCCAGCCATTTTCAGATCCGACAATGCAATGGAATACCTTAGCAAAGACATGAAAATCCAACTACAACAATAAGGAACTATCCACCACCCATCCATACCATATACACCTCAGCAAAACTCTATAGTGGAAAGATTCAATCAGACCCATGATGTAAACGGCCAGGACAAATCTCAGACACAGCGGAATGGGAGAAGAGCTCTGGGAAGATGCCGTACGAGACGTAACCTTTAAATACAACATCACTCCCCCACCACCACCGGAAAGTAACCCTACGAAGTCCTGTTCAGCACACAGGCAACAACCAAATACCTCTTCGCATTCGGTCTGCTCGGTTATACGTAATTACCTGTTGATTAGGATAAACAAACGAAGTTGGAACTTCGAGGAATACCAGTGCGCTACTTGTATGGTATCACCCTGCATAACATCATGACCTTGAGCATCGGCGGTGGAAGACAAATACAAATTCCGGCAATGAATTTTCGCCTTAACACTAGTCAAAAGGGTCCCTTTGCAACACAATCCGCAGCCTTCAAATCCTTCACGCCCCACAAAACACCATCGAAAATAATCCCCCACACACTATCATCGCAAAGTAGGAAATAAGCCCAGAATTTTCCCGACGCGAGGCAATGGGCCACGGCACACAATTCCAAACCTGATAAGTTGGGCCAACTGGGAGAATTAACAACGGCTCTCACACGACGCCGTTCCCAAGCGATTAATACCTCTCCCCATGACTCACCGATACAAACGGAACATCCATGGTCAGATAGCAGGACACAAAGCAAGTTGCTTGGTGTGAGGCGTAAAATGATTCCATACAAACCCTACAATCAACCCCATACCTCGGCACAACTCTTTCAGAAATTCATGGCATGCCTCATCTTTGGTCCCCCAGCGCAACACAATCTAAAAGTCGAGCATTTTGACATCACTTCTGCTTTCAACAATGAACAATTCAAGCATCAGAATTCACTTTGGGTGAAACAACATCCAAAATGCAATTGGATCGCACAAACACCAAACAATAAGCTAAGACTATACTTATACGGTACACCAGCCGCCCGCCACACCTACCTCACAGAGGCTGGAAAATACCTTACATCATTCGGATTTCAACATTGGGAGTACGACCTAGCACTATTCTGCAAAAGAACCGACATTGAACACAAGATCATATGCTCAAACATAGACGATTTTCTGGTTGCAACCAAACATCAGCATCATGTCGATATCCTGTTTAATCGACTGACACACAAATACGACATTAAGCGCCTCGGAACACCAACAAAGTACCTTGGTTGGCCCATTTCCCACCACGGAAATGGGCCTGTATCTATATCGCAGCCAAACACCATTGAGCAGGTTCTAGAACTACTGGGCTTACAACGCGCGAACGGAAAGAAGCACCCATTCACATCGGGACTAGGGCACCACCCTCCCAACGACAGTGATACCATGTCATCCAAATCCAAAAGCTTTCACTGTCAGGTCATCGGGTGCCTTTGATGGCTAGCCACCGGTACCTAACCGTACATTGCATATGTCACGTCAAAGTTGTCCCTCGCTCTCACGCAACACACTGAACGCCAGTGGAAGCACGTAAAATCAGTCGCTAGGTATCTCAAGGAAACCAAGACCTACGGACTGTTCTACCCACCATCCTCCACCAACAAAGAAACTAATCCAGTCGTCCAATCAACATCGTATTCTATGGCGACTTTGCAGGAGACACGGCTACGCACCGCTCTACCTCAGGAGCGGTACCTTTTTGCAAAATACAGACTAATCGATTGTTAATCAAAAGAGCAGTCAACTCCGGCAGTGTTAACCTGCGAAGTGGAATACATTGCCGCGATATCGGCAGCAGATGACATTATATTGTTCAGATCTATACTCTGCTTTCTTGGCCTTGAAATTCAACAACCCACTCCAATGTACATGGACAACTAGGACGCTTTCGGAGCCACATTACAAAGCGGATCTTCAAAAAGAAGGAAGTATATAGACCTTCGTCATCATTGCCTCCATCATCACATCCAGAAACGTAACTTGAGTGTGCGGCACGCGCCTATATCTATAATGAAGGCTGATATTATCACCAAGGCACAGCGATCAAGTACATTCACGAAAACCCTCAAGAAGCTCCACCTTTGACCGATTGAACGACCTATCGACATCGGGAGACCTGCTAGCACGCAAGGGGTCCATGTGAGAGAGAGAACAGCGCGTTCAAGGCCTTCAAAACGTAATTTCAGCACGGTTAGCACGCGTCTACATCTGTACAGCAGCACAAGCAGCACAATAAACAACCATGCGACGACGATGAACGGACGCGTTCTGCCATCGGTTCCTGCTTGTCACAACTGCGTGAACAGGCCTAGGAGGCCTTCTCTGACGGACACACGCCCAAAACACTATGAATACATGTGTGTCCATCCCCTTTAATTACTCGCTATGGCCAATTTAAGTTACCAAGAGTTACGCATATAAGCTTAATAGCTACCCTAAAAATTTGAAACCGTGCTCTCTATAGCTTAATTGAAGATCCAAGGCCTAAGTAATTTTAGGTGAAATTTCATATTACAGTCGTCGCTTCAGAAGTAACTCTGTCCAGGAAGAAAGATATCATACGAAACAAATTTTACACTGCACTAATCGGTCACAAGAACCTTTTCTTTCACCAGAGAAAACTCAAGGCCTCCTACCGCTACCTTACATCCTTTTTAATGGCTTCCGCTGTAATAAAACTCTGCTATTTGTTTTGTGACGTTGAATCAATTTAAGAACACAATTTTCACAACGCTAAGCACTCCAGTTTACCACAAAGTTTGGTAAGGAAGATAAAGAGAGCTCGGAGCTTCAGCAACCCCACAAGGTACCAGACCTACCGAAACGGCTCAAATTGCCATTCCTAATCAAAATTACAAACAACGTTGTGGACGGCTATACTACGCCCTGTACATGTCAAAATGCCGCTGGGATGCGCAATGCAATTTTCTCCGGTATCGGAAGCTTGCTGCTAACCTTGGGAGTACCAAAGAATCAAAACTGAGCGACATAGTGCAGTGCATGGGTTTAGCGATAGAAGCGCCAACTGGGCACTGCAATGAGATGCTGCCCTCCGATGAAATTCTCGCGCAGCAAGGAAACCGTCAAAGAGTGTCCCAGGGTTCCAAAAATCCATGAAGCACTCAGTATGTGCTCCGGGCACGTTACTGTGCATCAATGCATTTATCGCAATCGTAAAATTCCATCTCCGTATCGTAAAGTCTCTTCCAGGAACTTTCATATCTTGCCATTCCCTTGAATCACACAGAACTAAAAAGAACAAATGAAGAACAGGAAAACTTTCCAAGCAATTTGGAGATGCTCTTCACTTCTTTGACAGGTACATCATGTCTAAGCCTATGGCATGCCCAACCAAATTTCGGCCTGTTCAGAAGTGACCTCTAAAACTTCTTCATAGCCCCACTACTTGTTAAATTGTATAACCAGACGCTTACGCAGTTATCCACAGGATTGTAAACTAAAATCCCTGAAAATCCTACACTCATGTACCTTTCCTCTCAGTATGAAATCATACCCGAGGCATCAACAGCCTTCCAGAACTGCCTAGAACAAATTTGCTGCTTCCAACCAAACCAAATTTGGCCATAATGTTGTGAATGCGGCTTTAAAATCCTACAGTGAGCAGAGAAGAGTCCCGAAAGAACGACTCATAAGGCTCCACCAGAGGGCGAAGAATACTCCTGATGTCATAAAGCAGTACCCAATGTATACTTTACCAAAACTGAAGGAAAGCCGAAACACCACTAAACCCAATTTATGTTCTGAAACCAGTGCTTCGGTTTTGACTAGAACCGGATTTACTCTATAATCCTTCTTTCTGGCACATTACCATAAGAGCACAGTCTTACACTCCAGAGCAAAGATACTCACTTTCTTCCCACAGCGACAACCAATGAAATAAAAAATGCCTCCAAAAATGTGACAATGGAGCATAAAAGTGTGGTATCAAGTTTTACATAGTTCACACCATTCTCTAGCTCATGGGCGTATACCTTTCGTTCAGCTTCATGAAAATGTAACAACAGCTTCATGTAGAGAAAGCAACGCAAATAGAAGAACCAATTCGTATACCGGTTTGGATGTAAATATTTCGGTCCCGAAGTTAATGATGCATTTGTGATTTGAGCATATACAATATTCATGAAAAAAATGATAGGTAGGAAAAAAGAAAGAAATCAAAGCTTTCATCACATAAATCTCTCTATCCTATTTGACCAATGAGCACATATCTTTCTCCACATACTTTTATGAAATCTGTATGTTTCCACCACTTCTCAAATTCCGCCATGTAATATTTTCGGCCTCGCACTAGAACGGTTGGATATGTTGTCCATCAAGAGTTACGAATTCTAGTCGAACGAGAGTATAACCAACAATACTCAATATGTTTTGGTTATCTATGATAGCAGCAGTGGTGAGAAATTGAAGTAGTGTACTGCCTCCTGGGCGGAATATTGGTGCGGGCTACACTCCAAAAGGCATAATTCCTGGCTCGTTGACATTCTGATTCCAGTTTTGCCCCTCCATTCTCTCATGTGTTTGAAAAGCAGTTGCTACTCTCTAAGACTATATTCCCAATCCTAGACCGAAGAAGAGTGTGGGGAAGTACACGATTTGGTTTCGAACTATCTTCTTGGCAGAAGAAGAGTTTTTAATTCATAGAAAACGTTTTCCAGAAGGCAAATATGAACCTCAAATAACAAGAACTGCTATCAATCTACTTATGTTTATATCTTTATGTCCATCATGTCATCCAAGTTATTTTGTCATACTGTAAAGTGTAAAGGTTCATACCCCGAGTAGGTGCTGGATCTTCAATCGCTACAGCGGGAGCTGTCGGACCCGTAACCGCTAGATGCGTACCGGCTTGATGGGTAACCAGTTAAGCAGTCATTTTCGGGACTGTAAACGTGCAGTGGGGTTGTATAGCGCTTAGGTGAAGAAGCTGAGTCCGAAGCTGCAGGCTTCACTGATCTTCTGGAGGATGGTGAAACTGAGAGAGGTTTAGGAGGTTTTGAAGTGCTTCTCGACGAAGCCCTAGACGCGGCTTTGGTTGTTGTTTTTATCGCGGCTTTGGATGCGGCTTTGGATGCGGCTTTGGATGCGGCTTTGGATGCGGCTTTGGATGCAGCTTTGGATGCAGCTTTGGATGCAGCTTTTGATGCAGCTTTTGCTGTCGGTTGGGAGAACGCCTTCTCTGTAGGTGTTCGGGAAGCATGTTAACCCGAAGAAGATACTGAATTGGCACGAACGCATGTGCATTTACTGTGCTTTACGCAGCATCTGCACGTAAAAGTTATTTTCGAACCCCCCGCCATTGAATTGGTCTGAATAGAAGAGACGAGCTTGATAATTCCACCGCTTATCCAAATCGCGTTTGAAATGATGTGTATATCTCAGGAGCCTCTTAACACGGCACGAAGCTTTATGGAACCACAGAACTGTGATTCTTCTTTCCTTGTTCGAGCAATATCTGATAACAGAATGTAAGAAAACTGGCTTGCGCAGAAAAATGGGCATGAGGAATTGAACCCCCGCGTTTTTATAGTGCTCGAAACCGTGTGAATGAAACAATGCTCCTCCGGGTATCCAACACGCATGTACCTTTCCTCTCAGAATGGTATCATACCCGAGACATCAACAGCCTTCCAGAACTGCCTAGAACAAATTTGCTGCTTCCAACGAAACCAAATTTGGCCATAATGTTGTGAATGCGGCTTTTAAATCTTACAGTAAGCAGAGAAGAATCCCGAAAGAACGACTCATAAGGCTCCACCAGAGGGCGAAGAATACTCCTGATGTCATAAAGCAGTACCCAATGTATACTTTACCAAAACTGAAGGAAAGCCGAAACACCACTAAACCCAATTTATGTTCTGAAACCAGTGCTTCGGTTTTGACTAGAACCGGATTTACTCTGTAATCCTTCTTTCTGGCACATTACCTTAAGAGCACAGTCTTACACTCCAGAGCAAAGATACTCACTTTCTTCCCACGGCGACAACCAATGAAATAAAAAATGCCTCCAAAAATGTGACAATAGAGCATAAAAGTGTGGTATCAAGTTTACACAGTTCACACCATTCTCTAGCTCATGGGCTTATACCTTTCGTTCAGCTTCATGAAAATGTAACAACAGCTTACATGTAGAGAAAGAAACGCAAATAGAAGAACCAATTCGTATACCGGTTTGGATGTAAATATTTCGGTCCCGAAGTTAATGATGCATTTGTGATTTGAGCATATACAATATTCATGAAAACAATGATAGGTAGAAAAAAAGAAAGAAATCAAAGCTTTCATCAGATGAATCTCTCTATCCTATTTGACCAATGAGCACATATCTTTCTCCACATACTTTTATGAAATCTGTATGTTTCCACCACTTCTCAAATTCCGCCATGTAATATTTTCGGCCTCGCACTAGAACGGTTGGATATGTTGTCCATCAAGAGTTACGAATTCTAGTCGAACGAGAGTATAACCAACAATACTCAATATGTTTTGGTTATCTATGATAGCAGCAGTGGTGAGAAATTGAAGTAGTGTACTGCCTCCGTGGGCGGAATATTGGTGCGGGCTACACACCAAAAGGCATAATTCCTGGCTCGTTGACATTCTGATTCCAGTTTTGCCCCTCCATTCTCTCATGTGTTTGAAAAGCAGTTGCTACTCTCTAAGACTATATTCCCAATCCTAGACCGAAGAAGAGTGTGGGGAAGTACACGATTTGGTTTCGAACTATCTTCTTGGCAGAAGAAGAGTTTTTAATTCATAGAAAACGTTTTCCAGAAGGCAAATATGAACCTCAAATAACAAGAACTGCTATCAATCTACTTATGTTTATATCTTTATGTCCATTATGTCATCCAAGTTATTTTGTCATACTGTAAAGTGTAAAGGTTCATACCGCGAGTAGGTGCTGGATCTTCAATCGCTACATCGGGAGCTGTCGGACCCGTAACCGCTAGATGCGTACCGGCTTGATGGGTAACCAGTTAAGCAGTCATTTCCAGGACTGTAAACGTGCAGTGGGGTTGTATAGCGCTTAGGTGAAGAAGCTGAGTCCGAAGCTGCAGGCTTCACTGATCTTCTGGAGGATGGTGAAACTGAGAGAGGTTTAGGAGGTTTTGAAGTGCTTCTTGACGAAGCCCTAGAAGTGGCTTTGGTTGTTGTTTTAATCGCGGCTTTGGATGCGGCTTTGGATGCGGCTTTGGATGCGGCTTTGGATGCGGCTTTGGATGCGGCTTTGGGTGCAGCTTTGGATGCAGCTTTTGCTGTCGCTTGGGAGAAAGCATTCTCGGTAGGTGTTCGGGAAGCATGTTTACCCGAAGAAGATACCGAATTGGCACGAACGCATGTGCATTTACTGTGCTTTACGCAGCATCTGCACGTAAAAGTTATTTTCGAACCCCCCGCCATTGAATTGGTCTGAATAGAAGAGACGAGCTTGATAATTCCACCGCTTATCCAAATCGCGTTTGAAATGATGTGTATATCTCAGGAGCCTCTTAACACGGCACGAAGCTTTATGGAACCACAGAACTGTGATTCTTCTTTCCTTGTTCGAGCAATATCTGATAACAGAATGTAAGAAAACTGGCTTGCGCAGAAAAATGGGCATGAGGAATTGAACCCTCGCGTTTTTATAGTGCTCGAAACCGTGTGAATGAAACAATGCTCCTCCGGGTATCCAACACGCATGTACCTTTCCACTCAGAATGGTATCATACCCGAGACATCAACAGCCTTCCATAACTGCCTAGCACAAGTTTGCTGCTTCCAACCAAACCAAATTTGGCCATAATGTTGTGAATGGGGCTTTAAAATCCTACAGTGAGCAGAGAAGAGTCCCAAAAGAACGACTCATAAGGCTCCACCAGAGGGCGAAGAATACTCCTGATGTCATAAAGCAGTACCCAATGTATACTTTACCAAAACTGAAGGAAAGCCGAAACACCACTAAACCCAATTTATGTTCTGAAACCAGTGCTTCGGTTTTGACTAGAACCGGATTTACTCTATAATCCTTCTTTCTGGCACATTACCCTAAGAGCACAGTCTTACACTCCAGAGCAAAGATACTCACTTTCTTCCCACGGCGACAACCAATGAAATAAAAAATGCCTCCAAAAATGTGACAATGGAGCATAAAAGTGTGGTATCAAGTTTTACATAGTTCACACCATTCTCTAGCTCATGGGCGTATACCTTTCGTTCAGCTTCATGAAAATGTAACAACAGCTTACATGTAGAGAAAGAAACGCAAATAGAAGAACCAATTCGTATACCGGTTTGGATGTAAATATTTCGGTCCCGAAGTTAATGATGCATTTGTGATTTGAGCATATACAATATTCATGAAAACAATGATAGGTAGAAAAAAAGAAAGAAATCAAAGCTTTCATCAGATGAATCTCTCTATCGTATTTGACCAATGAGCACATATCTTTCGCCACATACTTTTATGAAATCTATATGTTTCCACCACTTCTCAAATTCCGCCATGTAATATTTTCGGCCTCGCACTAGAACGGTTGGATATGTTGTCCATCAAGAGTTACGAATTCTAGTCGAACAAGAGTATAACCAACAATACTCAATATGTTTTGGTTATCTATGATAGCAGCAGTGGTGAGAAATTGAAGTAGTGTACTGCCTCCTGGGCGGAATATTGGGGCGGGCTACACACCAAAAGGCATAATTCCTGGCTCGTTGACATTCTGATTCCAGTTTTGCCCCTCCATTCTCTCATGTGTTTGAAAAGCAGTTGCTACTCTCTAAGACTATATTCCCAATCCTAGACCGAAGAAGAGTGTTGGGAAGTACACGATTTGGTTTCGAACTATCTTCTTGGCAGAAGAAGAGTTTTTAATTCATAGAAAACGTTTTCCAGAAGGCAAATATGAACCTCAAATAACAAGAACTGCTATCAATCTACTTATGTTTATATCTTTATGTCCATCATGTCATCCAAGTTATTTTGTCATACTGTAAAGTGTAAAGGTTCATACCGCGAGTAGGTGCTGGATCTTCAATCGCTACAGCGGGAGCTGTCGGACCCGTAACCGCTAGATGCGTACCGGCTTGATGGGTAACCAGTTAAGCAGTCATTTCCAGGACTGTAAACGTGCAGTGGGGTTGTATAGCGCTTAGGTGAAGAAGCTGAGTCCGAAGCTGCAGGCTTCACTGATCTTCTGGAGGATGGTGAAACTGAGAGAGGTTTAGGAGGTTTTGAAGTGCTTCTCGACGAAGCCCTAGACGCGGCTTTGGTTGTTGTTTTTATCGCGGCTTTGGATGCGGCTTTGGATGCGGCTTTGGATGCGGCTTTGGATGCGGCTTTGGATGCGGCTTTGGATGCGGCTTTGGATGCGGCTTTAGATGCAGCTTTGGATGCAGCTTTGGATGCAGCTTTTGCTGTCGGTTGGGAGAACGCCTTCTCTGTAGGTGTTCGGGAAGCATGTTTACCCGAAGAAGATACCGAATTGGCACGAACGCATGTGCATTTACTGTGCTTTACGCAGCATCTGCACGTAAAAGTTATTTTCGAACCCCCCGCCATTGAATTGGTCTGAATAGAAGAGACGAGCTTGATAATTCCACCGCTTATCCAAATCGCGTTTGAAATGATGTGTATATCTCAGGAGCCTCTTAACACGGCACGAAGCTTTATGGAACCACAGAACTGTGATTCTTCTTTCCTTGTTCGAGCAATATCTGATAACAGAATGTAAGAAAACTGGCTTGCGCAGAAAAATGGGCATGAGGAATTGAACCCTCGCGTTTTTATAGTGCTCGAAACCGTGTGAATGAAACAATGCTCCTCCGGGTATCCAACACGCATGTACCTTTCCACTCAGAATGGTATCATACCCGAGACATCAACAGCCTTCCAAAACTGCCTAGCACAAGTTTGCTGCTTCCAACCAAACCAAATTTGGCCGTAATGTTGTGAATGCGGCTTTAAAATCCTACAGTGAGCAGAGAAGAGTCCCAAAAGAACGACTCATAAGGCTCCACCAGAGGGCGAAGAATACTTCTGATGTCATAAAGCAGTACCCAATGTATACTTTACCAAAACTGAAGGAAAGCCGAAACACCACTAAACCCAATTTATGTTCTGAAACCAGTGCTTCGGTTTTGACTAGAACCGGATTTACTCTATAATCCTTCTTTCTGGCACATTACCCTAAGAGCACAGTCTTACACTCCAGAGTAAAGATACTCACTTTCTTCCCACGGCGACAACCAATGAAATAAAAAATGCCTCCAAAAATGTGACAATGGAGCATAAAAGTGTGGTATCAAGTTTTACATAGTTCACACCATTCTCTAGCTCATGGGCGTATACCTTTCGTTCAGCTTCATGAAAATGTAACAACAGCTTACATGTAGAGAAAGAAACGCAAATAGAAGAATCAATTCATATACCGGTTTGGATGTAAATATTTCGGTCCCGAAGTTAATGATGCATTTGTGATTTGAGCATATACAATATTCATGAAAACAATGATAGGTAGGAAAAAAGAAAGAAATCAAAGCTTCCATCAGATGAATCTCTCTATCGTATTTGACCAATGAGCACATATCTTTCGCCACATACTTTTATGAAATCTATATGTTTCCACCACTTCTCAAATTCCGCCATGTAATATTTTCGGCCTCGCACTAGAACGGTTGGATATGTTGTCCATCAAGAGTTACGAATTCTAGTCGAACAAGAGTATAACCAACAATACTCAATATGTTTTGGTTATCTATGATAGCAGCAGTGGTGAGAAATTGAAGTAGTGTACTGCCTCCTGGGCGGAATATTGGTGCGGGCTACACACCAAAAGGCATAATTCCTGGCTCGTTGACATTCTGATTCCAGTTTTGCCCCTCCATTCTCTCATGTGTTTGAAAAGCAGTTGCTACTCTCTAAGACTATATTCCCAATCCTAGACCGAAGAAGAGTGTGGGGAAGTACACGATTTGGTTTCGAACTATCTTCTTGGCAGAAGAAGAGTTTTTAATTCATAGAAAACGTTTTCCAGAAGGCAAATATGAAGCTCAAATAACAAGAACGGCTATCAATCTACTTATGTTTATATCTTTATGTCCATCATGTCATCCAAGTTATTTTGTCATACTGTAAAGTGTAAAGGTTCATACCGCGAGTAGGTGCTGGATCTTCAATCGCTACAGCGGGAGCTGTCGGACCCGTAACCGCTAGATGCGTACCGGCTTGATGGGTAACCAGTTAAGCAGTCATTTCCGGGACTGTAAACGTGCAGTGGGGTTGTATAGCGCTTAGGTGAAGAAGCTGAGTCCGAAGCTGCAGGCTTCACTGATGTTCTGGAGGATGGTGAAACTGAGAGAGGTTTAGGAGGTTTTGAAGTGCTTCTCGACGAAGCCCTAGACGCGGCTTTGGTTGTTGTTTTTATCGCGGCTTTGGATGCGGCTTTGGATGCGGCTTTGGATGCGGCTTTGGATGCGGCTTTGGATGCGGCTTTAGATGCAGCTTTGGATGCAGCTTTGGATGCAGCTTTGGATGCAGCTTTTGCTGTCGGTTGGGAGAACGCCTTCTCTGTAGGTGTTCGGGAAGCATGTTTACCCGAAGAAGATACCGAATTGGCACGAACGCATGTGCAGTTACTGTGCTTTACGCAGCATCTGCACGTAAAAGTTATTTTCGAACCCCCCGCCATTGAATTGGTCTGAATAGAAGAGACGAGCTTGATAATTCCACCGCTTATCCAAATCGCGTTTGAAATGATGTGTATATCTCAGGAGCCTCTTAACACGGCACGAAGCTTTATGGAACCACAGAACTGTGATTCTTCTTTCCTTGTTCGAGCAATATCTGATAACAGAATGTAAGAAAACTGGCTTGCGCAGAAAAATGGGCATGAGGAATTGAACCCTCGCGTTTTTATAGGGCTCGAAACCGTGTGAATGAAACAATGCTCCTCCGGGTATCCAACACGCATGTACCTTTCCACTCAGAATGGTATCATACCCGAGACATCAATAGCCTTCCAAAACTGCCTAGCACAAGTTTGCTGCTTCCAACCAAACCAAATTTGGCCGTAATGTTGTGAATGCGGCTTTAAAATCCTACAGTGAGCAGAGAAGAGTCCCAAAAGAACGACTCATAAGGCTCCACCAGAGGGCGAAGAATACTCCTCATGTCAGAAAGCAGTACCCAATGTATACTTTACCAAAACTGAAGGAAAGCCGAAACACCACTAAACCCAATTTATGTTCTGAAACCAGTGCTTCGGTTTTGACTAGAACCGGATTTACTCTATAATCCTTCTTTCTGGCACATTACCCTAAGAGCACAGTCTTACACTCCAGAGCAAAGATACTCACTTTCTTTCCACGGCGACAACCAATGAAATAAAAAATGCCTCCAAAAATGTGACAATGGAGCATAAAAGTGTGGTATCAAGTTTTACATAGTTCACACCATTCTCTAGCTCATGGGCGTATACCTTTCGTTCAGCTTCATGAAAATGTAACAACAGCTTACATGTAGAGAAAGAAACGCAAATAGAAGAACCAATTCATATACCGGTTTGGATGTAAATATTTCGGTCCCGAAGTTAATGATGCATTTGTGATTTGAGCATATACAATATTCATGAAAACAATGATAGGTAGGAAAAAAGAAAGAAATCAAAGCTTCCATCAGATGAATCTCTTTATCCTATTTTACCGATGAGCTCAAATCTTTCTCAATATATTTTTTCCAATCTGCATGTTTTCACCACTTCTCAAATTTCGCCATGTATTCTTTTCGACCTCGCACTAGAACGGTTGGATATGTTGTCCATCAAGAGTTACGAATTCTAGTCGAACAAGAGTATAACCAACAATACTCAATATGTTTTGGTTATCTATGATAGCAGCAGTGGTGAGAAATTGAAGTAGTGTACTGCCTCCTGGGCGGAATATTGGTGCGGGCTACACACCAAAAGGCATAATTCCTGGCTCGTTGACATTCTGATTCCAGTTTTGCCCCTCCATTCTCTCATGTGTTTGAAAAGCAGTTGCTACTCTCTAAGACTATATTTCCAATCCTAGACCGAAGAAGAGTGTGGGGAAGTACACGATTTGGTTTCGAACTATCTTCTTGGCAGAAGAAGAGTTTTTAATTCATAGAAAACGTTTTCCAGAAGGCAAATATGAAGCTCAAATAACAAGAACGGCTATCAATCTACTTATGTTTATATCTTTATGTCCATCATGTCATCCAAGTTATTTTGTCATACTGTAAAGTGTAAAGGTTCATACCGCGAGTAGGTGCTGGATCTTCAATCGCTACAGCGGGAGCTGTCGGACCCGTAACCGCTAGATGCGTACCGGCTTGATGGGTAACCAGTTAAGCAGTCATTTCCGGGACTGTAAACGTGCAGTGGGGTTGTATAGCGCTTAGGTGAAGAAGCTGAGTCCGAAGCTGCAGGCTTCACTGATCTTCTGGAGGATGGTGAAACTGAGAGAGGTTTAGGAGGTTTTGAAGTGCTTCTCGACGAAGCCCTAGACGCGGCTTTGGTTGTTGTTTTTATCGCGGCTTTGGATGCGGCTTTGGATGCGGCTTTGGATGCGGCTTTAGATGCAGCTTTGGATGCGGCTTTAGATGCAGCTTTGGATGCAGCTTTGGATGCAGCTTTTGCTGTCGGTTGGGAGAACGCCTTCTCTGTAGGTGTTCGGGAAGCATGTTTACCCGAAGAAGATACCGAATTGGCACGAACGCATGTGCATTTACTGTGCTTTACGCAGCATCTGCACGTAAAAGTTATTTTCGAACCCCCGCCATTGAATTGGTCTGAATAGAAGAGACGAGCTTGATAATTCCACCGCTTATCCAAATCGCGTTTGAAATGATGTGTATATCTCAGGAGCCTCTTAACACGGCACGAAGCTTTATGGAACCACAGAACTGTGATTCTTCTTTCCTTGTTCGAGCAATATCTGATAACAGAATGTAAGAAAACTGGCTTGCGCAGAAAAATGGGCATGAGGAATTGAACCCCCGCGTTTTTATAGTGCTCGAAACCGTGTGAATGAAACAATGCTCCTCCGGGTATCCAACACGCATGTACCTTTCCACTCAGAATGGTATCATACCCGAGACATCAACAGCCTTCCAGAACTGCCTAGCACAAATTTGCTGCTTCCAACCAAACCAAATTTTGCCGTAATGTTGTGAATGCGGCTTTAAAATCCTACAGTGAGCAGAGAAGAGTCCCAAAAGAACGACTCATAAGGCTCCACCAGAGGGCGAAGAATACTCCTCATGTCATAAAGCAGTACCCAATGTATACTTTACCAAAACTGAAGGAAAGCCGAAACACCACTAAACCCAATTTATGTTCTGAAACCAGTGCTTCGGTTTTGACTAGAACCGGATTTACTCTATAATCCTTCTTTCTGGCACATTACCCTTAAGAGCACAGTCTTACACTCCAGAGCAAAGATACTCACTTTCTTCCCACGGCGACAACCAATGAAATAAAAATGCCTCCAAAATGTGACAATGGAGCATAAAAGTGTGGTATCAAGTTTTACATAGTTCACACCATTCTCTAGCTCATGGGCGTATACCTTTCGTTCAGCTTCATGAAAATGTAACAACAGCTTACATGTAGAGAAAGAAACGCAAATAGAAGAACCAATTCGTATACCGGTTTGGATGTAAATATTTCGGTCCCGAAGTTAATGATGCATTTGTGATTTGAGCATATACAAATTCATGAAAACAATGATAGGTAGGAAAAAAGAAAGAAATCAAAGCTTCCATCAGATGAATCTCTTTATCCTATTTTACCGATGAGCTCAAATCTTTCTCAATATATTTTTTCCAATCTGCATGTTTTCACCACTTCTCAAATTTCGCCATGTATTCTTTTCGACCTCGCACTAGAACGGTTGGATATGTTGTCCATCAAGAGTTACGAATTCTAGTCGAACAAGAGTATAACCAACAATACTCAATATGTTTTGGTTATCTATGATAGCAGCAGTGGTGAGAAATTGAAGTAGTGTACTGCCTCCTGGGCGGAATATTGGGCGGGCTACACACCAAAAGGCATAATTCCTGGCTCGTTGACATTCTGATTCCAGTTTTGCCCCTCCATTCTCTCATGTGTTTGAAAAGCAGTTGCTACTCTCTAAGACTATATTCCCAATCCTAGACCGAAGAAGAGTGTGGGGAAGTACACGATTTGGTTTCGAACTATCTTCTTGGCAGAAGAAGAGTTTTTAATTCATAGAACAAGTTTTCCAGAAGGCAAATATGAACCTCAAATAACAAGAACTGCTATCAATCTACTTATGTTTATATCTTTATGTCCATCATGTCATCCAAGTTATTTTGTCATACTGTAAGGTGTAAAGGTTCATACCCCGAGTAGGTGCTGGATCTTCAATCGCTACAGCGGGAGCTGTCGGACCCGTAACCGCTAGATGCGTACCGGCTTGATGGGTAACCAGTTAAGCAGTCATTTTCGGGACTGTTAACGTGCAGTGGGGTTGTATAGCACTTAGGTGAAGAAGCTGAGTCCGAAGCTGCAGGCTTCACTGATCTTCTGGAGGATGGTGAAACTGAGAGAGGTTTAGGAGGTTTTGAAGTGCTTCTCGACGAAGCCCTAGACGCGGCTTTGGTTGTTGTTTTTATCGCGGCTTTGGATGCGGCTTTGGATGCAGCTTTGGATGCAGCTTTTGCTGTCGGTTGGGAGAACGCCTTCTCTGTAGGTGTTCGGGAAGCATGTTTACCCGAAGAAGATACCGAATTGGCACGAACGCATGTGCATTTACTGTGCTTTACGCAGCATCTGCACGTAAAAGTTATTTTCGAACCCCCCGCCATTGAATTGGTCTGAATAGAAGAGACGAGCTTGATAATTCCACCGCTTATCCAAATCGCGTTTGAAATGATGTGTATATCTCAGGAGCCTCTTAACACGGCACGAAGCTTTATGGAACCACAGAACTGTGATTCTTCTTTCCTTGTTCGAGCAATATCTGATAACAGAATGTAAGAAAACTGGCTTGCGCAGAAAAATGGGCATGAGGAATTGAACCCCGCGTTTTTATAGTGCTCGAAACCGTGTGAATGAAACAATGCTCCTCCGGGTATCCAACACGCATGTACCTTTCCACTCAGAATGGTATCATACCCGAGACATCAACAGCCTTCCAGAACTGCCTAGCACAAATTTGCTGCTTCCAACCAAACCAAATTTTGCCGTAATGTTGTGAATGCGGCTTTAAAATCCTACAGTGAGCAGAGAAGAGTCCCAAAAGAACGACTCATAAGGCTCCACCAGAGGGCGAAGAATACTTCTGATGTCATAAAGCAGTACCCAAT
>JARGSG010000130.1:0-123683 GCA_030374805.1 Gracilaria gracilis | reverse complement strand
GAGGAGCGTCGGTGCGGCGAGGAGCGTCTAGGCCAGACCATCGAAGCGGCGAGCGAACGGAGCAAACGGTAAGCATTGTGGTGACGAAACCTATTGCGAACGCATGAGATCAAGAAATTAGTCCCAGGAAAAGCATAGAAGCGCAGCGAGGTATGCCGAAGAAGATACTGCGCGGTGTTCGGAAGAGATATGGTCGTAGAAGAGGCGCAGAGACTGCGCAAGTTTTAGAGGAGAGCGATAGCGGGGATATGATAGTGAAGGATAAAGAGCTTCGTACGAGTGTCGAGGGAATAACGATAGCAAGGAGTAGTACCATATTAGGTAGTGGGGGTCTTTGAGGAAGAAAGGAAACTAACGTTGATAAATTGCCTAAGGCTAGGGTACCCGAAGAGAGAGGTGGACGAGAAAGGGAGACAGTGAGGAGTGTTCACCAGGCGAGAACGCGAGGAGTGGAGAGTTTGGTTGTTATGACCCCAAATAGAGTGCCAGAGAAGGAAAGCATTGGTTTCGAGCAAGAGAATGCGAACCGAGAGAAAGAAGAAGTGGGGCGTGTGCGGCGAATGGCAGAACGTGAAAACGGGGAGGGTAGGTGTAGTGAGAGAAGAATAGGGAGTGTGGTTCATGGATTGGTGGGTGTTGAAGTTGTAGAAAGGGGGGAGATAAGCGACTAGAACATGTAAACGGGATATTGGTACGACGTAGAAGTGGTGTATCAACCAAGGAAATTGTCGGATGGACAGCAGCAGTGGTTGAGAGGGATTTTGAAGAAGAGGAAGACGTACAAACAGAACGGCGTGGGGAAGTGAATGTTGTGGAGACGGCGCCACTAACACCCCAGGGATGCGTGTAAGGCGTAACACCGTTTTGCTCCGAAGGATGTGGGAGACGAAAGTGACGGCGGTCGTTGAGAAAGCGGAGGTTAGAATTGGAGGGGATGAATGGGTATCTACAAGGGAACGGGAAGGGAATGAGGAGAGCTTAAGCGTATTGCCACGGTCTGCACTCGTTCAGAGTGTGAATTCACTGAAGGGACAGTTGGGAAATATGAAAGAAGATCACTATACATTGATGGTGAGTTTGAAGCTGACGCAGAAAGAGCTGGCACGGCTGAGGGAGGAAAATAAACGACAAAATTTGTTGATCGAAAGTCTTCGGGAGACAGTAAAGGGTAGGAAGCAAGGTGGTGGAGGAGTAAACAAGGTGAGAGGGCGTCGAAAGTATGATATTGGAGTGGAAGAATGTTTTTATGGATTCGCAAGGGCTCCGTATGATGGGATTCTTCATTATGCGAAGTTGGAGGCGTCTGAACTTTGTTTCGACACGAAAAACGTTTGTAGTAGCTGGAAAAACAGGAGAAGGACGGTGGGAGAAAAGTAGAGAGGGGAGCAAGTTTGTAGTTGGGGAGAAGGAGATGGTGCCTAGGTGCCCAACTCAGGTTGCATATGAGATGAGGGCGTACAAACCATCGACAGAGGGTGAAAGTGATTTGTTGTTGAAGTATGTGGTCGAGACAGAAATAATGGGAGAGACGTGAGAGACGATGAGAGAAGCGGGGAGGAAAGAAGAGTGGAGATTGTAAACGCGGACAAGTGTCTGAAGCAGCGGATGAAGCAGACGATAAGCGATGTGATTGGGGTGCGGAAACGGGCTGCTCGGGACAGATTATTCTCTTTACTGGGATAGGATTTGATTGCGAAGCGGGCGGAGCCCAGCCAGGGGACGGAAATTGGTGAGCAGTTGAAGAAGCAGATGGACGAGGCTCGCGAAAAGCTTATGGGAAGTGAAGAAGATGGGATGGACAAGTTGTGTGCGTGGAGAATGAGCCGTTTCGAAGATCTTGCGGACTCTGGGTCAGCTGCACATGCTCCACAGTGGAGCTGTGATGATGAAGACAAGTATTTTAAGAACGGAATGGCGGTGGCAGTGTCGGAGGAGTACATAGAATACGCAGTCGAGACCAAATGTAATGGGGAAAAGCATTACGTGGATGGGACGGTGATGCACTCGCCAGACTTGATGCGTGGATTGGGTGTGTTGTGAAAACGATGAACGAGGGTGTGGGACGTGGAGGACAAAGGCAGCTCTTGTTTTCTACATTGTATGGGAGGTATCTGCCGAGGGCAGTGGAGGGTATATTGAAGGTGGCATGGGAATTGGTGGGGGACGAGCACGGTGAAGAGTTTGAGAACGATGGGTTTTTTAGAGGGGGATCCGAGGTGTGTGTCCGAAATTCGGAGAGAACTGCGACGGTTGGGCTGTGGATTCCATCGAGGGTGAAGGTATATCTAGCGGTGAGGGAAAAATACTTTATGGCGAATTTTACGCGGAGACTTGGAGCGGTTCTTGATTGCTACACAGCAGCGTGCCGACCAGAGAAGCCCAGTTTCAGTCGTTTGGTTGGGTACCAGGGAAAGGGTACGGATGGGGCAGAAGGAGGAGAGAGGAGAGGGTAGGGTGAATAATAGTGGGCAGAGTGGATGTAGATGTTGGATGATGAAGAAGTTGTATATCTTCTTTATCCCATACCTATCTCCTATCTTTCCTGTGGAAGAGGGTGGTAGCGATTGGTTTCTGAAAATCATATGGAATGAGTGCTATGCGGGAGGTGGGAGGTAGGGCCTGGAGGTGGGGTCTCGGTAGAATCTGTTGAGGTAGAATCTATGAAAACGCAAATGGAGGCGGGAATTGAAGGGGGGTGCGGGGTAGTTCTGGCGGAGAACATGAACGTAGCTAAGGATAGAAGAGAAAATGATGAGTCCAAACCATGGATAAACGTTGTCAATTGTGGAGTGGGTGGAGATGGGAACTAGATGGGCGGTGTGGTTATGTTCGTCGTCTGTTGCACATCGGAGGCATACGCAGTTGAGGGTGACATCGACTTCGTCGCTTGGTGGGACGAGCTCCATGAACTGTACGAAGGCGAACTCCTTGGAGGACGGAGTGGAAGAAGGAAGGGTGAAGCGAAGAAGAGAGATGAGTTTGCAGACTCAAACGATGGGGGTGGAGTTTGAGGAGCTGGTGCCTGCGACGAGGACATGAGAGAACTTTGGGGATTTAGAAGGACCGAGGGACGGGACGGCAAATATTGGTTGGATGAGAGGGACTGGAGGATCCTGGAGCGCGAGCTCGTTCCGTTCTTCAATGTAGTGGTAGAGTGATGAGACATAACCACCGGCGACGTAAGCGGAGTTGACTTCGGTGATTCGGGTGCGACGGAGAGTGGGGGAGTTCTATGAGAGTTCTAGGACTTCGAGAGAAAGGGTGATGAATGAAGGGCGGGCGGGGTTTCCAATCTGTTGAAGGATGGAGAGATTGTCGGTGAGGAAGGGGTCTTGTAGAGATTTGGGATTGAAATGAGGATTAGAGTGGAGGAATTTGTGGGCGGTGATGAGATCAGCGAATGAGATAAGTTTTCCATCACGGACCAAATCGAGTTGGTGGGATTGGATGGGAGAAGCGAGGGCAGGAGTGGAAGACGTAATGGAGGGGTTGGTGGAAAGGGGGTTCCAATCTTTGGTGGCGTTGGAGTGATGGATGGCGCGAATGGTTTCTTCATGTGCAGTGGATCTGCGCTTTGAGGTTTTGGAGTAGTGTGACTCGAAGAGGGAGTAAGCGTGTTCGAATATGCCGGCATCGTTGAAGTGGAGGCCTCCGAAGCGGCGAATGTCCTCGACGATGTGGTCGGGGACATGGAACTTGAGGGTGCCAAGGCTGGAAGTGTGGTGAGAGCCGAGGAGGAGTACAACTGTGCGCTTGAAGGAGCGGATTTGGAATTGGAGGTCGGTGAGGCGGGAGTCGGTCCATTCTGCGGAGGTGTTGTATGTCATGGAGAAGAGGAGAAGATCGGAGTACTTGGTGAAAATGGAAGTGATGGGAGCTGCATCGACCTCGTCACAGCAGCGATCGAGGAAGGCGCCGATGAAGGGGAAGACCATGTCGGGTGAGCGGTAGTCTTTTGTTTCGAGCATACCACGCAAGCCGTCGGTAGTGAAGAAACCGTTGAGAGTTTGACCGTTGTCGGAGGAGGAAAAGTCGGTGTGGAGTCCTGTGGCTGGGGAGTGCTTTTCGATGGCGACGAGGATGGTGTTCGCGTTTTTCAGGATGGAGGAGCGGACGGAGTTGAAGGAACGACGGGACTTGGAGGAACGGGGGGTAGTGAAGAGTGATTCTGACTTGAGTCTCTCGATGGCTGTGAGCTTGATGAGCTTGGAGATGCCGAGGTAGAAGTTATGGAGTGGTTCGAAGAAGAAGATCTTGTAAGGGGAAATTTGAGGGGTGACATTGAGGAGAGGGTAAGATTCGAAGAGGGAGAAGTATTTTGCGAGAGAAAGGGAGTGGAGTGCTTCAACGGCCTTCTCCTTGGTGTTTCGGGCGATTCTGGGCTTTCTGGCGAGGAGGACCTTTTCAACATCGTGGAGGAGGTAGTGTGTGATTTGCGGGCATCGAGAGTCTGGGTTTGGAATCGAAGAGGGGGGGATGGAATGTTTAGGTAGAGGTCGGAGCGTGGAACAGTACATCGGTGGCATGGATACTTGGGGCGGGTGCCGTGGGAGATGGCGGGAATGTTCTTTGCTTCTGGGATGTCTGCGCAGTAGCTGGCGATGTTTGGGTGACAATGGCGGAGCACGCAATTAGCGTCACGGAAGGGGAAGCCGGTGAGGCCGGAGGAGAAAAGAGGGTCGAGAAGGTTGGAGATGGCACGCTGGATGAGTTGCATTTTGGTAGAACGGGAGATGCTGGATGAGGTTTTGGGGGGTGGTATCGGGGTCTTGAAAGGGGGTGGCGAGATTGAAAGAGGTTGGAAGGTATCCGAGAAGGGTGAGGTTGTCGGTGATACATTTGCGACGGAAAGAGTCGGAGAAGTTGAGGAGGGTGATGTGAAGGGGGTAGGAGGTGATGGAAGAGGATTTGAAGAAGGTGGAGGACTTGTCGGAGTATACTTGGACGAAGTTGATGATGGAGTCGATACCGGTGTTCTCAGGGGTGTGCCAGATGCAGGAGTTATTCGAAAACTGCATGACTGCGTGCTTGAGGGCTGGGACAGCTTCTTTTCCGAGGGAAGAAGCCATGGGGTGGGCGAAAGCAGGAGAGCCGGAAGAGGTTGTATGGGGGACGTGGTGGAAGAAGGTGTTGTCGGAGTGTGCGAGTGCGAGTTGTCCTTTCAGGACTTGGATAGCATCCTTTCGGAAGATGGTGGCTGTGAAGAGGTGCTGTGGGTCATGGAGGGTGGTGAGGGTGAAACTGGTGTTGGTGACTCGGTGTTGGAAGAGGTTTGTTTGAAGTTTGAGAGACTGGGAGGCGGAGGAGACGGCGTTGTGGAAGGCTGACTTCGAGAAGTAAGGGTCGTGGAGGAGAGAGATGAGTTCCTCTGCCTTGCGGGTGCCGAGGGTGGAAGCGATGGAAGAGATGAAGAGGACCATTCGTTCGAGGTGGGGGTTGTTGAGGAGAGGGAAGGAGGGGGGCGGTGGAGAATGTGGGGAGGGAGAGAGGGAGCAGACGGGGATGCCTACGATATGGTAGGCGTCTTGGGTGTGGACGGAGAGGGAGAGCTGCTGCTGCTGGTAAGAGTCGTCGTCGGCGATAGGGAAGTTATCGGAAGGGCGATATGGAGAGAGGAAATGGAAGTGGTGGTGGAAGTCGTAAGGTGGAATTGTGACACTTTGTGCGTGGGGAGAAGTGAGGGACGTTGCCGCCGGGGGAGAGAAAACGCTTGTTGGCGGTGAGACGGTTGGGGCATCTTCTTTGGTGCCTTTGAATGGCGGGGATGGTGTGAGCGAAGAAGGAGCAGCCTTCAAAGCAGCAATTAGGCATGGCGGGGAGCGATATGGGGGTGTTGGGCGAGAGGGGATTACGTAGTGGTGGGGAGCGTAATATGGCGCACGGAGGGTGGGACGGAGTGATGGTGGAGGTGGCACGTGATGCGAAGGCGTTTCAAAAGTGAGAGAATAAACGGCCGATATCTGATATGAGAGTTGTTGAATAGATGTGCTGTATCTCTATAGAGAGTTCCTATTCGAAGGGTTTGTATTCTTCTAATCGTATTCCATAACTAGCTATCTATTTATATATATCCCTATTGGCCGCCGTATAGTTCTAAAAATGTGCCACATACACACTTACATTGTGTTCGAAAACTAGCGTGAACGGAAGTAACATGCTAGTTTGTCTTCCATCCAAACTAGCAATGATGGAAATAATCGTGAATGATTATTTCCACACAAACTAGCACAAGTAGAAATGTGGAAATATTTTCGGAAATTAATCACATCCAAATTTGGATAAATTCACCGGTTTTTCGATCATTTTAATTCGGTCATTTTTGACACCAAAACTAGCATTCCGATGACACCGACGTTGGAGACGCCGAGGTGGATGTTGTGGAGTGGTTCGAAGGTGAAGATGTTGTAAGGGGAGAGGAGTGGGGTGATGTTAAGAAGAGGGTATGATTCGAAAAGGGAAGAGTACTTTGCGAGGGAGCGGGAGTGAAGGGCTTCAAGGGCTTTTTCCTTTGTGTTGCGGGAGATTCTGGGCTAACGAGCAAGGAGAGCGTCTTGTTATTGTTGGAGGAGAGTAGAGTGGGATTTGCGTGTGGCGAGGGTCTGGTGCTGAGTTGGGGGGGAATGGGATTGAATGTCTAGGTGGAGGTCTCTGCGGGAGACGATGCATCTATGACAAGGGTGTTGGGGGCGGGTTCCGTGGGAGATGGAGAGGATGTCTTTTGCTTCGGGGATGTCGGCGCAGTAGCTGGCGATGATTGGGTGACAGTGGCGGAGAACGCCATGGGCGTCACGGAAGGGGAAGCCGTTGAGAACGGAGGAGAGGAGAGGGCCGAGGAGGTTGGAGATGGCAAGCTGAATGCGTTCCATTTTGGTCTGGCGGGGGATGTGAGAGGAGGTTTGAGGGATGTATTAGTGGTCTTGGAAGGGGTTGGTTGGGAGGAAGGAGGTCGACAAGTATCCGAGAAGAGTGAGGTGTTCGTTGATGCACTCGCGACGGAAGGCATCGGAAAAGTTGATAAGGGTGATGTGAAGGGGGTGGGAGGTGATGGAAGAAGATTTGAGGGAGGTGGAGGACTTGTCGGAGTAGATTTGGACCAAGGGGATGAAGGAGTCGATACCGGTGGAGTCGAGGGTGTGCCAGATGCAGGGGTCATTGGAGGAGTGCATGATTGCGACTTCGAGGACGGGGACTGCTTCTTTTCCGAGGGTGGAGGCCATGTGGTAGGCAAAAGCGGGAGAGCCAGAAGGTGTTGTGTGGAAGAGGTGGTGGAAGAAGGTGTTGTGGAAGTGTGCGAGGGCGAGTTGTTGTTTGATGACCTGGATGGGGTCCTTTCGAAAGATGGTGGTGGAGAAAAGCTGCTATGGGTCGGAGAGGGTGGTGGAAGCGAAGCCGATGTTTCTGACTCGGTGTTGGAAGATGTCTGTTTGAAGTTTGAGACACTTGGAGGCGGAGGAGACGGCGTTGTGGAAGACGGATTTGGAGAAGGGGGAGTCGTAGAGGAGGTAGATGAGTTCGTCAGCCCTTCGGAGGCCGAGGGAGGAGGCGATGGAAGAGATGTAGAGAACCATGTGTTCAAGGTGAGGGTTGTTGAGGAGGGGGAGGACGGAGGAAGAGATGGAGCAGACGGGGGTGGTGGCAATGTGGTAGGCGTTCTGGGTGTGGAGGGAGAAGGGGAGTTGCTGGTGGTGATAGAAGTCGTCGTCGGCGATGAGGACGTTGTCGGAGGAGCGGTTCGTGAGAGGAGGAGGCGTATGGAGGTTGGGGATAGACTTGTGACGCTTGATGCGTGGGGGGAAGTTGGGGAGACGTCCGCCTGGGGAGAGGAAACGCTTGTTTTGGTTGAGGCGATTGGGGGATCTTCTCTGGTGCCTTTGGATGGCGGGGATGGTGCGGGCGAAGAAGGAGCAGCCTTCAAAGCAGCACTTGGGCATGGCGGGGAAGGTTGGGGGTGTTGGAAAAGACTGGCGGTACGTAGTGGGGAGCGCATTATGGCGCACGGACGGTGGGACAGAGTGGTGGGGATGATTGCACGTGATTCGAAAACCTTTCATATATTTAGTATAAGAATGCCTGATGTGAAAGGTGTTGACTAGTGAACCGATCTCCTCAAACTGAAAAAGTATTCAATCTATTTGTATACTCCTATTACTATTCGATAAACAGCTATTTAAGTTTCTATTTAAGTGTCTATCTCGCTATTCGCCCCTGTAAACATGAACGTAGGTGACACTAACACACTTACATTGTGGTGGGAAACTATCATAAACGAAAGACGTATGCTAGTTTCTCTTCCATCCAAACTAGCAAAGATGGAAACAATTTGGAACAACTCTTTCGAAAAAAACTAACACAAGTAGAAAGGTGGAAATATTTTCGGGAATTAACACTTCCAAATTTGCATAAATTCACGGGTTTTTCGTTCGTTTTAAGTCGGTCATTTTTGACCGCCAAACTCGCATTCCGATAGCACCGACGAACTAGACACAAGACCTCTTGCGTTGTCACATTCAAACAGTACAAAATAAATGCGAACCTACGTTGTTTGAAGTCTGAATAGATTGGCTCAATGCCTCCGACGAAGTTTGATATTGATACCAAGTGTGTTCCTCGGGGTTCTCCAAAGTAAGGTTTGTTTTCTTCTTTTCAGAGGTTCTTATTCGTTGAAACTTGTGTTATTTAGTTAGTAAAGAACTGCAATAGTGATAATTTACACTCGTATCTAATATGAGACAAGTAACTGTTTGTGTGGCACCTCGGTGATAGACATGCCCGCCCACAGAAGCATTGGTTCTCTACAACGAATTTTGCCCTATAGAGTGGGCTGTGGTCAGGGACATTTCGATCCGTAGTTGAGAGAAGTCTAGTTCTATACGTTGCTTGGTCTTGGGTGTACGTTTTCGGCTTCGGGGAAGTTGTGTCGCTCATGATATTGTTCACATGGTACTGTAAAGGTGAAAGGAGTGGATGTAGAAAGCGTAGAGGTACAGATTGACGGCTCTTTTTGATTAGCAAGAGAATATGTGGCTGCACAAGAGTCTCAACGCACAGTGATTGTGTTCACGAAGCAATGCAGTAGCATGTAGCGTGTTTGTAAACACTTTTCTGTCTTTTGTTCTGTCTGACTTACAAAATTGCTCTTTGTCATTGGTTTTAATGTGTACACGTCGTCTTGTAATCCGAAACCTACTTCACTCTATAAATGCATTCGAACGAAAAGAGACCTGATACCTTTTGGTATTTTTCTAAATAGATACTAAAAGGAAACAGGAGCACGTGACCGACAAAGTTTTTGAGCGAAGGAGTGTGACGCGAGCGTGAAGTAAAAAATTTTTGTGAGTTGTGCAACACTGCACAGCAGTGCACCTATAGTGGCCGCCGCCACATAATTTTAACTCTTTATTTTAGAATTACACTATAGTGGCACGCCATGCATAGGCACATTACAGTGCAAATCAAATCGGCCTGCCGGCCTAATAAAGGGCAAAGAGCCCAGGTGAGGACGTCGGAGGCCAACCAACAACCCACTTCGTACCCAAGTGGTAATCTTTGGAATCCTAAAATCGCTGTCTACTACGGAGCACGGAGCATCTATAGTATCAGTGCTTGGCCGCACCTGAGCTATAGCTCCTCCCGCGAGGATCTCCTCCACTATTGCTGCGTTTTGCCTGTTTTACACCTTGTGTGTTTGTTTTGTGTGATTTGTGTGTTTTGATCCCAGGAATGACCGATCGCGGACTACCCGGATCCCTACCCATACTTCAGTGCCGGTCGCTTCGTCTTCCCAACACGTGACTTAGCTGACGCTAATTTTCGCCGTACTCACACCTTAGTTCTAGGCCCGTCCTCGCAAGGCAACACCCGCCCTGTGCGGTCGTTTCAGCGCTTTTTCATCCGCTACCGAGAAGCCCTGCATCTGCAAGTGGTATACCACAAATGCCTTTGGCAGGAAAAGCGAAAGCTCAAGAAGACGTTAGGATTCTTCCCCTCGATAGGGTGGCACAGCGAACGGAGCGCTCCGGGAATGGCACAACTAAACCGGGTGTGAATATGAAATCAAACCGTCATGACAAGCGTTTGAGTGTTGATGCTAGGAGTCAGTAGAGATCCACGGGTTCACACGGTCACGAGATGAGTCCTTGAAAGAGAGTATCACTGCAACGACAAGATGTCGGAAACGGACCCCAGAGAACAGGGCAGAAAGGCAGACCCAAGAAAGGGGAGAAAGAGAGAAAGAATAAAACAAACACAGGACAGGGGTGCGTATACGACAATAGGTAGAAACGAGACACACAAACAGTGGTTGTACTCAGAGCGCCACAACGGTGTGTAACTATACATGAACAACACCGTCGTCACTCCACTTGGAGGTGTACCATCCGCGAAGGCGTGACACTTAGAGCCAGAAGCCCTTGCTTTGCAAGGGGAAGTTTACTTGGGAGAGCAGTGCTCAACCCTCTAAGTACTGAGCTCTGCGCACCACTGACATTGGGTGTGCCGGACAAAATAATCTATAACATATCTAAGTAAACACAGCAATGCTGGATGCACTGCCTCCAGCATATCCGCGCTACAAGTGTGCTAGTCACAAGCGCTAAGCGGCGCCTCGAGCCTTGAAATCCACGTGTACATCTGCGAAAACTACTTCAGCAAGGCCACACGCTAATAGCGATGTAGCTCATATATGTATCTACTAATGCATGATGCGGAAATTAACTTTGTCCTCCAAATCGCCTCTAAAAAGTGTTGCTCTTCAGACTTCGCCGTAGTGAAGCTACGCCTATTATCTCGCCACAGAGACGTCAAAATTTTCCCACATTTTTGTACGAGGAGAGGTAAGCTTGGATCGACATCAGAGGTTGGGTTCTAAAAGACTTCGAACGGGCAAACGTTCGAGTAGTTGAACCTTCTCGAAATTTGTTCCCAAAGAGTGGTTCGCCGAATTCCAGCATCTTGCTGCTCATGCGTAAACAATATGCGCAACGAAGCAACTTATTTTCTGGCCTTATCATAGTCTCGAATCAAGAAAAGCAACCTTGAAAACTAATCATCGGTTAAATCTGGAATGTTTTTTTCATGACTGATAAGTCTCGCCGGGTATGCTCCACAAAAACTGTCATATTGTCATGATATTCGGGTACTGCAGAGTCAGAATCCTCCAAAGTGAGTTATTTACGAAACTTTCTGCGCTCTGTTACACTTGTTAGGGTCCTAAAACAGTGCTCGAAAGTCAGAGGCATTAGAAATTTTGAACCCACGTTTGACGAAAAGGTGAATCTTAACATTTATAGCATCAAAGTCGCAGAAAAAAAAGTCATGACATTTTTGCCTAGTTTTGCATAAACATGAAGCATCATTGTTTCCCTGAGAACTTTTTTGCTCCCACTTGGCGGGGAAGGGTTTTTTAAAACAGTTTTTGCAGTTCATTTCCCGTTTTTGTTATGATATAGACGGAGAAGAAATAGAGTTCATATTTGAATGTAGAGGGGTTAGATGCTTGAGGTAGTGCAACGCCCTTGGCTAGAAAAGCGACACAGCCACGAAGATGTTCGGGATCTTCCTCTCGGGGAGGTAGCACAGCGAACGGAGCACTCCGGGAATGACACGACTAGCCGGGTGTAAACCGAGGTCAAACAGTCACGACGAGCGTCGGAGTGTACAGTGCGGACCGGGTACCTTGTAGGGACACGTGCGAAGAGCGGTCTCAAGACTGAGCCTAGTAAGAGTGGAACGGCGACGGCACGAGGTCGGACGGCGAACCGCTTGGGAGTGGGCAAGAGAACAAACCCAAAAAAGTTGAAGGACAACACTCGTCAGAGGAGGTTTTGAGAACTTAGTGAATTTTCCGCATTGATGCGTAGAGTCAATATATGAGCTGTACCGCCGCTGGCCGGGTGTTGCGCTCAGACGGTTTTTGAGGTTGTACACGAGGTGAAGGAAAACAGTTCTTGGAGGCGATTTGAGGTAGTTAGTTAATTTCCGCATCATGCGTTAGTAGATATATATGAGCTACACTGCTATTAGCTTGTAGCCTCGCTGAGGTAATTTACACTCATGTACACCTTGATTGCACGGATCGAGGTGCGGCTTAGCGGGGGTGAATAGCACACGTGTGGCACGGATATGCCGGAGGCAGTGCACCCAGCATTGCTGTATTTACTTAGATATTTTATAGATTATTTTGCCCGGCGAACCCACTATCAGTGGTGCGCCGAGCTCAGTACTTAGAGGGTTGAGCATCGCTTCCCCAAGTAAACTGCCCCTCGCCAAGCAATGGATTCTGGCTCTAACTATCACGCCTTCGCGGATTGTTCACCTCCAAGTGGAGTGATGACTGCGTTGTTCACGTATAGTTACCCACCCTTGTGGCGCTCAGAGTATAACTACTATTTGTCTTTCTCGTTCCGACCTATTGTCGTATACTCGCCCCTGTATTGGGTTTGATTTATTCTCTCTCTCTTTTCCCCACTCTGGTGGTTTGCTTTCTCCTCTTTTTGGGTTTGCCTTTTTGCCCTGTTTGCAGTGGCCCGTTTTCGCCACCTTGTCGTTGCCGTGCTACTCTCTTTCGAGGACTCATCTCGTGACCGTGTGAACACGTGGATCTCTACGGACTACTAATCAGCCTCACGCTCCGACGCTTGTCGTGGTGGTTTGACCTCGGATTTACACCCGGCTTAGCTGTGTCATTGCCGGAGTGCTCCGTTCACTGCGCTGCCCTGTCGACGGGAATATCCCGAACGTCTTCATGAGCTTGCGCTTTTCCCGCCAAAGGCGTTGATTCACAAGTGGTCTTCCGACTTAGAAACGATTAGTTTTATCGGGAGATTCACTCTTGAATTCACTCATGGAGAGGTTAGTACTTTTGCCCATTTCTCCATTTGGAAGTTCACTGGAAATCCCAGCAAATTGGCTGTCGATTATCCTGTTGTACGGTTGTTCTGGTCATGTCGCTGTCAGATCGTCCGAAGACACGCATTCAGACTAGAAGATCGGATCAGCCACTTCCGTCACGGATCCCCACCCGTTCACGGTCTCGGACCGAAGGGATGCCAGCTACTGAAGCTGTGTTGCCGACCACTCGACTTCCGCCCACGTTGTTGATCAACCCTCATCGAGGTGATGGACCGGCTCCTGCCGTTGCTGGTCCCGCTCTTATCGTAGGAGGTACGGTTTCTTCTGTAGCTCCCACTCCGAAGGTGCCTCTGAGGGCTACTGTCAATGACACCCCCCCACTTAACTGTGGAAGAGCAGCTCCGCTCCACGCGGGCTGCCCATGCTACCCTTGTTAGGGATTTGTCGCTACTTTGAAAGAAGGTGGATGACACTGCTTTGCAGGACTTTTCTGAGGATCTCCGCGTATTGTGTGGTGATGTCAACTCCCTCTTGGAAGCTTTTGGAGGACCCGCTAATTTCGTAGAGGACGTGGCTGAGAAGTTTACGCGCCTCCGCGCCAGTCTAGAAACGGTGGAACAAACCGTCCTGGTTGGAGCCAATCGCACGGCTGAGCCGGTTTCTGTTTCACACCATGACAAGAAGGTCGATGGATCCAAAGCACGCAAGGAGCGGAAGAACTACGACTCTGATTCGTCAGCATCTTCTCTTTCTTAACGCCGGTCAACCGAGTCTGATTCGTTCGACTCGTCGGTAGAAGAAGCCCCTCGTGAGCGTTCGTCACGCTCAAAGCGGTCATCAGCCACCCAAGGTGTGATACGCGCCCGCTCGAAGGGAAGGAAGCACTCCGGATTAAAGAAGTTGAAGCCTACCAATCTGCTCTACAAGAAGCTGTTGGCACACCGGTACTACCGTTTGGAGGACTCCTCATTGGATAGAGCTCCCCGTGGGACGGGAAAGGTCAAAGACTGTATCAAACGGGTGCAGCTGTCGCTCCGTAATCAACTGTTTGCAGGCGAGGATCCCATCTTGGTGTTGGATTTCCTATCACGCTTTGTAGCGGAAGCCTACATCTTTGGGATGAGTGAAGGACAGGCGTTTGTCGCGCTGCCCTATTTTCTACGCGGACTTGCGGAAGATCAGTACAACTCTGTAAGAGGTTCATCTCGCGTTTCGGAAGGAGGGGTTACCTGCTGGCCTGAAGCAGTTCAGTATCTACTGAGGTCCTATGCCACTGGTACCGCCATCCAGTCGGCTATCCTCGCTCTGAGAGACACCAAACAACGCCCTGGCGAAACGGAAACCGATTACTCGGTGCGCCTGAATAAGGCCTTCCACCGATGTGGCAATGTTTCCTCCACTCAAGAGCGTTGTACCATGTTCATTGATGGAATTGACCCGGCTATACGGACCCTAGTGGCCCGTCGCGGTGAAAAGAACCGTAAGCTTACGTACTTGGAACTGGTGCAGTATGCACGCGCCGAAGGCGATGCGCTACGCGCACGAGTCCCGGTTACCCGGTTGAAGTCCGCTAAAGCGTTGATGTTGGAATCGGGAACCCCGTCGGCGTCAATGCTGGCTGAAGAACACTCCAATAATGAGTATGATCAGGTGCACTTTGCCGGTCGCGACGTGCTTTCAAGCCCGACAGCGGAGCTTCCCTCAACCACGGATGCCTCGTTTCAAACGGCTCCGGACGATACACTGCTATATGCAGATTCGAACCGAGTTTGACCGCCTCGAATGTCATATGAGAACGGTGGAACCCGGGCTTCACGGCCTGGCTGGCAAGCTTCCCGTCCAGCGGTGCGATTCTCGAATACTCGGAACGTCAATGCCATTGCTGGATTGATCTGTCACCTCTGCTATACGCGAGGGCATACTTCTCCCCAGTGCGTTTTAACCATGCCTGAATGGGCAAAAGTCATTGCCAATTACAAATCCCTCTCACCTGAGGAGAAGGCTTCTGTTCCAATGGCATCGAACATCCGCACGAAGATGGATATTACACGCACAATTGCGGCTCCGATTGCCCAGAACATGGTGACCACTCACCCCCGTACCCCTGTCGAGGAAAGTTCAACCGCTACGGCAGACGCTTCTGCCGCTAGTGTCCAGACATGAATGGTTCAGAACACTGAGCACACGCCTCAGGCGGAATCTGCTCAGAAAAACTAACTGTGGGAGTCTCCTCTCTTGGAGAGGCGCCCTCACAGTTGAGGCTGAAGGCGCACGAGAAGTCCCTGCCTCGCTCCCAGGTCCGAATCCTCTCGAGGAAACAGGCCGTCGAAGACGTGAACTCAGAACCACATGATCTTCTTCGTCGACCGTGAATACGGGTAAGAAATAACCGGTTCCCGGATAGAGTTATGGTGATGGCCAAACGCAATTACAAGGTCTATGCCGACCTTGGCCTTTCACTCCAGTTTATGGTGCGTTATCTCACCGTATTAGATACAGGCGCAGGTCCGAACTTCATTGTTGAGACAGCATTGCCACCCGCCTTGCGGTGACACATTTGCCGTTGCGACATTCCTGACGTCGCTGACGCGATTAACAACCCGTTATCAACGGTAGGATACATCGAGTTGGTAATCCGCTTGGGCTCATGCGTAGTGAAGCTCGACTTTGTCGTTTGTCGGTCCCTGGCCGCCCCAGTTATTTTGGGTTGTGACTTTTGCGACCACTTTGTCGATGCAATTAGGCTCCGCGAGAGGCGTGTTGAAATAGAAGATGATTCGTCCGTGCCGATTGTTCGTCGTCCTTTGAGGCATGCTTCCAAGAAGCATGTACCTCCACCTGCGGCGCAGGAAGCACCACCGAGTTCTCGGGAATCTACGAAGCTTCGTGTTGCCTCCGCGACACGCGTGCCACCAGAGTCTCAAGTCTGGGCACAGGTGAACTCCCGTCAACACGGCTTACGAATCGTCCAACCATTGCCGTCATTGTATGATAAATACTCTCTTGCTATTGCAAATGGAGTCGTCCAAGTGGAACCGGATAATCCGTTTTACGTGTTGATAGCGAATCTAGGCAGAACAACCCAGTATCTGGTGAAGAACCAAGTAATGGGCTCGGTTATGCCGCATCCAACTGCGTTGGTACCTACAAATATGACTGTCGCCGGTGTGCTCGGAGTCATTCACTCTAAGGAGGGGGAGGAGTCGGTATCTCAATCACCTCCGTCGCCGAGTCCTTCGGGTCAGTCACCTGTTAAGACAGAGAAGACACGCGTTCCGAAGAGTTACGACCAATTGGACCCAGTGAAGGAATTGGAAGAACTCGACCTCGGACACGTTCCGAAGACACACCGCAAACGACTGCGCGATATGCTTCGTGAATTCACCACAATGTGGGATGGTTCTCTCGGAGAGATAAATATCACGGAACACCGGATTGATCTCCTTCCGAACTCTCGGCCAGTAGCCTAACATCCGTAGAGGGCAGGGCCCAAGGCCAGGAAAGAAGAGCAAGTTCAGGTGGACAAGATGCTCCGTGCAGGAGTTATAGAACCGGCACATTCGCCATGGGCATCACCAGTGGTACTGGCTTCGAAACCGGATGGTTCCTGGCGCTTCTGTGTCGACTATCGTCGCCTAAACGCTCTTACTGTCAAGGACGTGTACCCTATTCTACGTATGGACGAATACATCGAATCTCTCGGAAATGGTACCGTATTCATGGCATTGGATGCTAACTGGGGATACTGGCAGGTTCCAGTGAGGAACAAGGATCAGGACAAGACAGCGTTTGTCTGCCATTCTGGCCTCTACCGTTTTAAATGGATGCCGTTTGGTGTAACCAATGCTCCCGCTACTTTTCAGCGTGCTATTGATATCCTACTGGCCCGCTTCAAGTGGCGTACTTGTCTCGTCTACCTTGACGACGTCATTGTATTCTCAGATACTCTGGATGATCACCTTACACATGTGAGAGACATAATGGCCACGTTACGGGACGCCGGAGTGACACCCAAGCTGAGGAAATGCGAATTCTTCACGGATACTGTCAAGTATCTGGGTCACATAATCCGTCCAGGACGTGTCATGATCGAGGAAGCTCGTGTGAAGTCGCTGAAACAGGCCGCGGAACCGACTAACCAGACTGAACTGAGATCCTTTCTAGGATTAGTCAACGTCTATAGACGGGTTATTTCCAACTTCGCGGACATTGCGGCAACTCTCAACGCGCTTCTGCGAAAGCGTCAACCGCCGAAGCTGGACCCATTCACGTCTATTCAGACGGAAGCCTTCAACTCTCTCAAAGTGGCTGTAACCACGGCACTAGTATTGTCACTACCGAAACCGGGACTTTCATATACCGTGTACATGGATTGTAGTGACTACCAGGTAGGCTGCGCCTTGTTCCAAACCACCCCAGAAGGGGAACGCAAGCCAATTGGGTACTGGTCCCGTTCGTTGAACGTGCATGAGAAGAATTACTCCGTCTCGGAGAAGGAATGTCTTGCAGTAGTGTGAGCATTATGCACACTACGCCCCTACCTCATGGGTGCTCATTTCACCGTTTACACGGATCACTCATCATTGAGATGACTACTCTTCATATCGGAGCCTTCAGGCCGCTTAATGCGTTGGAGACTGCGCCTTGCAGAATTCGACTTCGACGTCGCCTACAAGAAGGGCGCCAAAAATACACAAGCCGACGCCCTTTCTCGCCTACCCACCACAGGGGAAGCGTTAGCCGTCGATGACGAGGAAATACACTGCTTTGCAGTTGACGACTACACCGCAGGTGAATTGGATGATATCGAAGAGGAATGGCCAGACGAACTGGATTTTGACCAGGAACTGGATGTCCTACTCGCTGTCAGCGAAAGTGCGAACCTACCAGGGAACTTCGTACCCGTCACAACGGAGGAGATGGTAAGGGAACAATTCAGCGATCCCTACTGCACGAAGATTCGAGCGCAACTCAATGGAAGAGCTGATCTCCCCTTTCGGGTGAGTGATATTGGATATCCCTAGGAAAAAAACTTTTTATAAATGGGGCACTACGTTTTGCAAAAAGTAACAAATGGCGTGGAAAACTTTTGTTTTTATTGAAGAGATGGCGTATAAATTCCATGCTTTACGCCATTTCACCGCCATTTATAGCATGATCTAGACAGAGATTTACGCCATTTTTGACACTTTCTATAAATGGCGTACAAATATGGAACAAAACTTAATACCTCGAATACGAGTGCTGAAAACTTATTCATTGTTTGTACGCCATTTATGAAAAGTGTCAAAAATGGCGTAAATCTGTTTCTAGATCATGCTATAAATGGCGGTGAAATGGCGTAAAGCATGGAATTTATACGCCATCTCTTCAATAAAAACAAAAGTTTTCCACGCCATTTGTTACTTTTTGCAAAACGTAGTGCGCCATTTATTAAAAGTTTTTTCCTAGAGTATCTCGTTCGCACGGTAACTGGAAACCCACAAATAGTGGTGCCACACGCCCTATAATCTCGGGTGTTACACTTATCACACTATGCCAAACTTAGTGACCACGTCGGAGGACGGAAACTGTACCTTAAATTGCGAAGGAAATTCTACTGGCCAGCAATGGCTGTGGATTGCTACGCAACTGTGCGGTTCTGCCCCGAGTGTGCTCGGAATCGCGTCAAGCTTCGCCGCCATGCGACGAAGTTGAAGCTCTTCCCCGCAAGGGTGCCACTGGAATTCGTAGCCATCGATATTTTCGGACCCTTCCTCGCTACCAAGCGGCGTAACAAATTTCTACTCGTGATCGCGGATCGTTCCTCGAAGCTCGCTCGTACCGTACCATTACGGAGAATCACGTCATTGACGGTTGCGCAAGCATTCGTCACCTATTGGGCATTCGTCTACGGTGCACTGGTGAATCTACTCTCCGACAACGGGAAACAGTTTGCCTTCCGGTTCTTCGGGGATACATGCAGAATTCTGGATGTCAAGAATTTCTTCAAGACAACCTACCACCCCCAGTGTAATGGGCTGGCTGAACGGTTTAACCGGACGCTGTTAGCAGCACTCCGTTCATACGTAGCCGATCACCCCACCACGTGGGATCTGGTCACCGATGGGCTGACATTCGCATGCAACACTCATGTACACCGTACTACGGGATTGAATCCATTTGAATTGGTTCTGTCTCGCACCCCACCGCCCGTGGCCCTCGAAGCACAGCCAACGCTGGACGAATTTCCTTCGACGAAGGGATGCAGGAAAACCTGGAAGACAGGGCTTACCAAGCTGGTCCCTGCAGCACAACAGTCAATGGCCCGGTCACAAGCCGCGTATAAGCGTGATTTCGATGAGCGAGCCCCTCGAAGACCACCCGCTCTTTAGGAAGGGGACTATGTGTTCATCCGTAAGGAGTACTAGAACCCAGGCAAGGAGAAACGCCACAAGCTCTCACCCGTCGCCGACGGTCCACCGTCGCCGACGGTCCCTTCAAGACAATTGCTGTGGAATCCGACATTATCGTAGTGGAGATGGGTCAGCAACACGAACGCATTTCCTGCGATCCCGTGGTTTTTGCACCCCCGCCTGCGGGAAACGACCCATCAAGTAGACATTCTATCGCAGAAGCGGAACCGGCCAGGAAACGAACACTACGGACACACCGGACCCACCCCCGATCGACCGCCCTAGGGAGTTACCACACCCTAGTAGGGGACTCTCGGATTTGCCGATGTTGTCGGACTCTACGCGCCCTGGCGCTTCGCTGTCTGAAGCCCCGCCGCCTGGAGTAATTATTCGCTGCCTTGGCGCGTTGACACCCACTTCCCATGTCGCTCCACCTAAGGAGGGGGAGGGACTCGTTGATCGTCATGCTTCTGCGCTGTCGCGTGAGGAACACCATGTGGCACGGAAGGGAGACACCTCTAATGCGCAATCAAAGCCCTCTCGGGAGCTCGGCGTCTCGTCAAGATCGCCGCGCATCAACGCAGAAGCGGAATCGTCACCAGACACTACCGCCGTGCGGGACAGGACCGAGGAGACTTAGTCGTTACCGGCGAAGCCGATGCCTACGCCGCATAGCGCGCTTGGAGTGACTACGTCGCATAACGGAGTAGAAATACCGCCTAAGGCGCCGTTGAGCTCGCACGTCCAAAACGGAGAAGAGTCGTCGGAGACTAAGTCGCCCAGCACGCCTGAGGCGGGCCACACCGTGGACACGTCCCTAAATGCCCAGCAGGGAAGTGCCAATCGTAGCACACGGACTACACCTGTAAGGGAGATCAGCTTAGCGAGCGAACCAAGTAGACAAACCGAGCTGACACATCCCGTGCATACGGAGGCGGAACACGCCACGGTGCAGACCAATGACGGCCACCCGTTGACAACGTCAGGTACCACGGCGAGACCGGTTCAATCAGGGTTACCGTTGACGCGAGCGCTTTTGATGCCACACACAACTCCTTCGAAACGGTTGCTACCACGCAAACTTGCGGTACGCCCACCTGGGACTCCAGCGGGAGAAGGAACTCTACCAGAACAAGGGAACGGGAACACCGAAACCGCGAGACGCGTGAGAACCGACCCAAGTAGTGGACCGCACCGCGAAGGTACGGTGCCACCAACCTTGTTGGACACAACTCGGTCTAACAGGAGCATCGACGCAGTGCCACACACGGCAAGGCCACCAGAGTTCTCTCCGACAAAGGATGTCGTAATCACACGGCAAGGCCGGGAAGTCTTCCGACAGGAGTTCGTAGTCGACCACATCGTAGAACAATCATACCACCCGTTGGGGTACATACAGTATCTCGTACGTCGGGCCGAGGCTGACTCGGATGAGCCAATCGAGCATCTCCCACGATCGAAAGTGGTGCAGTACCATCGGCGTACTCTCGCGGGTCTCCCGGCGACAATTGTCAACGACCAAGTGGGATAGCACGCCCTCAAGGGGAAGAAGCTAGCTCACCTAGAAGGAAGTATATGAAGATTAAGTGGAGATTGGTTTTCGGTGGACGGAGTTCGACTGGTGTCGTCTTCGTTCGCCCACGTTTGTTTTTTCGGATTAATTATCCTGAGGGGTTCTCTCCCAGCTCGCTGGTTCACTGTTCTCATTAAAAACGCGTACGCATGCGTTTATCCTTCACAAGGGTGCGCTGTTTCCGTGCGCATCACGCGATTTACCGGTAGGAATACCGTTTGTCTTGTACACGCCCCAAGCGGAAATGTTCAGTTGCCGATGTTCAACTATGTTCGACACCGCCTACCGCGAAGTACTTTACTGTTTACACGCTTTTGCGGTCTTCACAGTATCCACATAATGTGTTGGCATTGATTCCCAGTCGTTTTTGGTAATGGTTCCCGATTCCCGATCTCGGGTATCTTGCGGGTACAGTATTTTCTGGAGGCCTTCTGCGCAATACCCGTAACTCGGTGGGTTTCAATCCGTTTCCTTAACGAAACATTATAGGTTATTCTGGACCTTTATGAACTGTTTGGCGAAGACGGAAGTCAATTATCTCGAAGAACTTCGGAGTTATGGCGCCGTTTCAGTTTGGGATTCTATTTTTAGACCGCATTTCGGTGAACTGAAATGGGTCGCGCTTTTCCACTCAATGGTGTTCAATCCCAACAATCTTCATGTCAAATGAAAGCTCTGGTTTTCAGAAATTCGACCCTGTATTTAATTTGCTCATAGCTGTGCTGGTTCGAACGATATACGACTTTCAAAATTCGGGACTGTAACCCACCCCGATTCTGTGCTGCAGAGTGGAGGGAACCGCTTCAAGCGTGAGGACTTCGATCTCAAAACGAGCTGCACACCTTTTCAGGGCTATGGACTGCGTATCAGCGTGATGGCAATGGTTCGTCTACTTGGCTGGGTGTCGCAAGACCTCATATCGAGGGATACTCGAAGAAATTTGAGAACCACCTGTGTGGGGCGTCCCAGACTCGAATCCGTTATCCCACACTGTGGTTCATGGACCTCGAAACAGGGAGCGGACCGCGAGAGCGAGTTGAAGACTGTTGTGAACAGGAGTGGTCGTCGCTGGAGCGAGGTTTGCACTTTGGAGTGGTAGTCACTTGGTCTTCGCGAGGCGAGATGGAATCCGAAGACTTCGGGGATGCGCTTTTATGCCCACGGTTGGGAGTTCGACCCGCCATCGCGACGGCGTGGCTCACTCTTAAGAAGAGGTATATGAAGGACAACACTCCTTGGAGGCGATTTGAGGTACTTAGTTAATTTCCGCATCATGCGTTAGTAAATATATATGAGCTACACCGCTATTAGCGTGTCGCATTGCTGAGGTAATTTCCACACATGTACACGTGGATTGCACGGATCGAGGCGCGGCTTAGCGGGGGTGAATAGCACACGTGTAGCACGGATATGCCGGAGGCAGTGCACCCAGCATTGCTGTATTTACTTAGATATTTTATAGATTATTTTGCCCGGCGAACCTACTGTCAGTGGTGCGCCGAGCTCAGTACTTAGAGGGTTGAGCATCGCTCCCCCAAGTAAACTGCCCCTCGTCAAGCAAGGGCTTCTGGCTCTAACTATCACGCCTTCGCGGATTGTTCACCTCCAAGTGGAGTGACGACTGCGTTGTTCACGTGTAGTTACCCACCCTTGTGGCGCTCAGAGTATAACCACTATTTGTGTATCTCGTTCCGATCTATTGTCGTATACTCGCCCCTGTATTGGGTTTGATTTATTCTCTCTCTCTTTTCCCCACTCTGGTGGTTTGCTTTCTTCCCTTTTTGGGTTTGCCTTTTTGCCCTGTTCTCAGTGGCCCGTTTCCGACACCTTGTCGTTGCCGTGCTACTCTCTTTCGAGGACTCATCTCGTGACCGTGTGAACACGTGGATCTCTACCGGCTACTAATCAGCCTCACGCTCCGACGCTTGTTGTGGTGGTTTGACCTCGGATTTACACCCGGCTTAGCTGTGTCATTGCCAGAGTGCTCCATTCGCTGTGCTGCCATGTCGAGGGGAAGATTCCGAACGTCTTCGTGAGTTTGCGCTTTTCCCGCCAAACGCGTTGCTTCACACGTAGGATGCACGGCCTGAGCCACCGCCCAGCGGGCACAACGGGAACACGTGTTGCACGGATACCCAGGAGGCGATGCCACCAGCATTGTTGTATTTACTAGATATATTTGGTACTTTATTTGGCCGGCGCGCCCACTGTCAGGGGCCGTGCCGAGCACACTACTTGGTAGGTTGAGCTAGGCTCCCTCAGTAAATCACCCTTGTCAAGCAGGGCTTCCTGGCTCTACCCTAGGAAAAAACTTTTTATAAATGGCGCACTACGTTTTGCAAAAAGTAACAAATGACGTGGAAAACTTTTGTTTTTATTGAAGAGATGGCGTATAAATTCCATGCTTTACGCCATTTCACCGCCATTTATAGCATGATCTAGAAAGAGATTTACGCCATTTTTGACACTTTCTATAAATGGCGTACAAACAATGAATAAGTTCTCAGCACTCGTATTCGAGGTATTCAGTTTTGTTCTATATTTGTACGCCATTCATAGAAAGTGTCAAAAATGGCCTAAGTCATTTTCTAGATCGTGCTATAAATGGCGGTGAAATGGCGTAAAGTATGGAATTTATACGCCATCTCTTCAATAAAAACAAAAGTTTTCTACGCCTTTGTTACTTTTTGCAAAACGTAGTGCGCCATTTATAAAAAGTTTTTTCCTAGGGTAAAGTGACAAATATATCTAGTAAATAGAACAATGTTGGTGTGGTGTAATGCACAAAAAGAGAGAGTCCGAAGCGGGCTTGAGACGAGACGGGAGCGGCGGTAGCGTACAGTCTTGTGACTGTAATGAATCCGAGCGGAAAGAAGCGGCGGAAGCAGCGGGCGGTCGAGGGGAGAGTGGACGATTGGTATCACCAGGCACGTACAGGAACGTGCGGAAGGGTACGAACGGTCTGAGAAACCCAATAAAGGAGTAGCCGTGCGGTCTATCGTTAGTGCAAACTAGCGAAGAAGACGTTCGGCAGAAGATGCTTGTCGTTTACGATTGGGGGCCTCGGGAGATCCAAGCTACAACTAAATATCGGGTCTGGGCCCCATTACTAACTACTGTACGATCGGTCTTATTTGCATTGTCACCACCAAGTCCATACACGTTGCCAACTTGTACGTTCGGCCAACCCGTTCGGCACTCGATTACCAACTTGTACACGTGGCGGTGCCACTGCACCGGCCAACCGTGCACTACCCCTTCGTACGTGAACGGCCATTCGGATATACAGAGCCCCAACCCGGACCCACTATACTACAGCTGGTGGCATCGCGTTCTGAGTATCCGTGGAACACGTGTTCCTTTCACGCCCGCTGGGCGGTAGCTCAGACCGTGCATCCTACGTTTACAATCTCAAAAACAGTATGACGGCAACACTCCGCCAGCGGCGGTACACATCATTTAACGACTTTACGCATCAATGTGGAAAATTCATTTAGTCTTTAAAACCTCTTCTGACGAGTGTTTTCGTTCACTTGAAATCGTTTGCGTTATCGTTTTTCTCTATGCTTATACGGCATTTCATATCTACGAGTTTTACCGGCCACTGCCGTGGTATTACTGTGTGTGTGCATTTGTTTAACAGTTATTGTTCGTTGTTCTTCGTCGTTGAATTAAATGAAAAAGGATGTTTCTTGTATCTTTTATGATATGCAGAAATGTTTCAAAACAGAAACAAGATGTTTTGACAAACAAGAGAGACTAAAAAAATTGCTTTGTGGGCGAACGGCCTAAAAAACATGTTTGATGTAGTTTTCCGTGAGGGTAGGTAAACTGCATGAAACAAAACAGAGTTATAATTTTGCGCGTTTTCCGCACGCGAGAACATGGAAAAAAGGAAAGTGACTGGCTTAAACAGAAGGGATAAAAAGATAACTACTAAACTAAATTGAAATGCTTTCGAAATAATGCAGTTTTAAAAGAGAGTACCACTCAGTTGTAGTAGCGAGCCCTTTGATGGTATTAGAGTGTTTTTGTAATGGTTAACACAAAAACCAAGACTTCAAAGGTCTAAACGATCTAGTTTTGTCTATTCTATGGCTAAAAAGCGACTGATGATGAAAATGTCGGTCAAAATACAAGCAAAAAAGAATTTTGTATGTTTGATCATCTGTTTACCGCTTATGCTGAGTAATCGGGAATTAACTAAGCATTCTGTTTGAGCAGACTTCAAATTCAAATTTGAAATTTGGCTTGTAGTTGAAATGTAGTGCTTTATAAACAATTGGCCTTATATGAGGTCGAATGATCTCACATGAGGTCAGTTTTTTAGTTAAGTTTTTTTAGTAAATATTTTTGCTTTTCTAAATAAGTGTTTTTTCTTTAATTTTTCTCCGTCTGATGGCGGTAACGAAAGAAGTCAATTTCAAGTAAACAGAAAACTTCGTCCTTTACTTTTGACCCACCGGTCTACTTAAAAACTTCTATCGCAATGCGATGGATGTTATTTGAAGACTTTTCGAATCTCAAAATTTGAAAAGACTGTTCAAATAATGGTAAAAGCTTTTTTTTGATTATTTTACGTCGGCCTCATTTAAGATCAGCACACTGGTCCGATATACACTACAGGTGAGCACTGTTATTAGTGTTGGCTCAAAAATAGTGTAGAGACGCCATGTAGTGTGGCCCACACTATTATATGTGCGAACTTCAAATTGACTCACAGAATTAGTGTGAGTAAGATATTACAGACGCAGATTCAAACCGTTTGGGCGCCCTTTTACTATCATAAAGCAACACAGATTGTTCTTGCATTCCTCGCCCAGCAGTTCTCCTCTTGGTGCACTCGAGATCGCCCTGCTGAATCTCACCGCATCACCGATACTAAGGGCATTCGCTCGAATGAATGCCAATCAAAGCTCTCAATCCGTGCTTCCCACAAACGCACCCAATACACCGGACGACCTTACGCATACCCCACCAACCCCGAACACAGACGTAGATCTTTTGAATACCCCAAAGCCAATCCGGAGAGCATGAAAAGTGCTCACCGACACCCAAAAAGCCTCCACAGCCAAGTGTATGATAGACCACACTGCATTCCATGGTCTAAAACAAGTCAGTTCACAAGGGATACACCACTTTCCCCAGCTTTTCCGTGGAAGCACCAAAGCGAATTTTCAGAGGGCCAGTAGATTTTGAAAGAACAGACAGCAATTGGTCAAATGGCAAAACAAAACTTCAAAGCAGAACCATTTTGCTTTCGTGAAGCATATGATAAGAAGTCTGCAGTGCCACTACTGTAAAGCTTCGACGGTTAGAGAACGTAGGGTCACCCCTTTGTTTGCTGCGCTACAAGAAGATCTGCTGGACGAATTCACACGGATGCGGAAAGCCGGGGTAAAGTTCAATGCTAGACGTCTTCGTCTGCTAACATTGAAACTGATAAATCGCAAAACCGTAGGCCCTTACTACAACATAATGGTAGACTCCAGCAGTGGCGTCTTGATCAAAAATCAAACCACACTGCGCTGGGTACAGTCGTTTATGGAAAAGTCGCATATCTTTAACCGTTTTCCGTGCAGGAAACTAATTGTGTTCCCAGCCAAACAGGAATAAATTTAGAGAAAAACGGCATTTTATCTCGGCCAGTTAGCCGGTCGGTTCCGCTCCAATGAACTGCACAAAGACGACATCTTTAACGCAGATGAAACCAACTTCTGCATAGACATGAACAACCATAAGACACTGGCGTTAGTATAAGACACGACGGTACGCTACACGGATGTCATTTTGGGTGATGACGGTATAAAGATGATGGTATTGATCTTTGTGGTCAAAATGGTCGATTGGGAACGCCAATGATAATATTTCAGAAGCTGAAAAGAAGTATCTCATCCGATGGCTCTCGGATGATGTGCCCGTTGTGACGTACCGTACAATTTAAAAAGCCTGGATGGAAAAGCGAGTTTTTTTGCAGTGGGTAAAGGAAAGGATTTTTTTTTGCCGTGGCCAAACAGCCAAAAGCTTGTGCGTTCTATTGACAATGTGAACAGCCATGACCTCATGGGCGACCTCACAGAGGCGTTGGCGAAAGCAAACACATAAATAAGGTTCTTTAAATGTAATGCAACGCACGTGGTGCAATATGTAGACAGTTTTGTTATACAAAAGTTTTAAACGTACTTCAAAGACCGCTGGGATAATTTTAAGCTGACGGGTAGAAAAGGGGCGTTGGTTTGACAGCACAAAATTGTCGGCAAAGCTCACAGATCTTGGGAAGCGCTATTTTTTTAAGTTGGCGACTGAGTCGGTAAGGGCAATTAAATCCTAACAAGACACTGATAAGTTTAGCTACGCAAGAAAAGCCATGATCAGGAGCCGTATGGCGCTCAATCTCAACGGGCAGTGGGAGGAGCGACAGCTCTTTCCGCAGTTGCAAGCGATTGTGAACAAGTATCGAGAAAACTTCGAGGGCGCGATCGTCGGAGGCACTGCGTAGCATGTAATGAGAACCCACACTATTTGGGTGACCTCCAAATAGTGTGGCCCACACTAATTACGCCGTACCATAATTAGTGTGGCTTCAAAAATAATGTGGGCCACACTAATTCATGTGAGGTGGCCGAGAATAAAGGATTCAGAATTAGTGTGGCCCACACTAATAACAGTGACCACCTGTAGTGTTGAACGTTTTGTACACGTTTTGAACGTATGAAACAACTTTTTAAGCGTTCCTGAAAAGTTTTGAACGTTTTAAATCTTTCGTAACATGTCATCTACATTATGTACAAGCTAGACCCAAAGAGGACTTGCTCAAGGCAACTCCGCCGGGTGCAATACTGACACCATTCGCAGTTAATGTGTCGAGTGTCGGATCTCTGTTGTCCGAGATCAACAAGGCTATAGCTCCAGCGACATGGGGAGCGGCCATTGAAGTTCCCGAAACCGTTCCCCCGAAAGATGTGATGGCGACACCTGGTGCAGAGAGGTGAGTACAGTCTTCACTCGCGGTGGAGTAATTGGTGAACCAAGCAGCAGCCGCTGACACGTCATGTGCTTGAACGGCGAATACTCTCTCACTGACTGCAGACGCGGGTGAAAAGCCACAAACGGGCTGCGCTGCATTACCGGCAGCCAGAGTGAAATAAACTCCTTCGGCAGCAGCGGCTTCTACGGCGTTGTTCAAAGGGAGGTAAGATGGCCCGCTAAGTGAAAAGTTAATGATGTTGCCGTTAGGTCCTTTGTTGTTGAGCACATACTCAATTGCCTGGATTGCGATGAAGTACGATCCTGATCCCCTGTCGTTTAGCACCTTCACACAATTCTTTCGTGCTTGGGGGGCCACACCGTACAGGGCGTCCGTGGCTGTTCCGCCTACATGACTTCCGTGACCGTTTCCATCGAAACACGAGCCACCAAAATATCCAAAGCATTTCCCTCCGAAGGTGGGAGCACAACCGGTGTCAAGAATCCACACATCCACCCCTTGACCGTTATTGCTGGTGTCACTGCACGTTCTCATACTGTCTCTGATGGCGGAACCACCCTGCACAGTTACTCCACCATCTGCCTCATCCACGCCCCACAAACTGGTGGACACTCCGTCAAGAGTGACGACAAAGTCCTCTTCAACGAGAGAAATCTGTGCCGCGTCGCGCGAGTTCAAAGAAGGTCTAATGGCGGAGTCAACTTTATCCCGTCGCAAGTTTCTTCCCTCCGGGCATTTGAGATTGACGAATCTCAAACCGCCAATCTTGATTTGTCTCTTGCCAATGGTACAGCCTCTCGTTGCGGCGTCTGCGTTGATGGAGCTCTGAATTTTTCCTCGACATCTGCCGTCACAGTCGCCATTAAGTTGCACGATGAACTCGCCATCAATTCTGTCGCCCTTGTTTCGAGCAATGTCCTCTCTGAAGGCGGCAGCGCCTATGCGGGCTTCGGGTGGTTGGGTTCTAGGATTGTTTCTGACCCTTGCGTCCTCAACAGCGTTCGCCCTTTCATTTGCTCTGTCAGCTCTGTTTGCATTGTCTCTCTGCGCGACTGATGGCGTGAAGGTGAGCGCCAATAAGAGAAGCACGGTGATGAATGCAGATGAGCGTGTCATGGTGAACACGAGTGCTTACCGGCGTGTGTTCCGGCAGCTGCGTAAGGTTAGCGTGGTGCTTGCAGAAGAAGTGTGCGCGGCTCGAGGACGAGACGGTGGCGAGAGGCTGCTAAAGTTATAAGGTTGCTGGTGATTAGGCGCAACGAGGAGGACGTTGCATATATATATCGAAACGAGTGTTGGGATTGGCCAATGACTGTTGGCGCAAGAGCTTTAGTGAGGTGTAGGTGTAAGGTCGGTAGCTTATAGAGTTTTGCATGAAGGGAATTTGCATCGGGAATGCTGTTCTTTGGCGCTGCGAATTTGGCTCGTATGCGAAGTTGACGCGGTTTGGCGGCTTGTTCAGAGTATCATATCATAGAAACGGCGCGAGACTTAGTGTGGTGAGAACGGCGAGCGTCGTTTCGCCACGCCTTTGCACGCCTTTGCACGCCTTTGCACTCCGGCGATTAGTCTATGATATCGCTTGCTGGCGCTGAGTTGCTCAGTCGCACACGCGCTCTCGGTGCCGCCGGAGTGGCACTTGAGCGATTGCGAGCGGCACGACGTGTTTGGCTGCCCGCCGCACATGCCAAGGCGCTGCAACATGGTGCGAATTCGCATGCATTGCTGCGCAGCCGCCGCTGCGGCAGCCGCTGCACAGCAAACAACAGCGCGCCGTAATTCATTACCGCGCAGCCACTGCCGCCGCGGCACGCGAGCTGCTATAACACCCGACGAGCAGCAGCAATGCAACGTTGTTCTTCATTCAGATCACAACCATCTCCACGTTGATCCCGTTTTGAGCTGCAACTTGCTTTGTCAGCTACTGTAGTGTTTAATGTAATGCCACTGTAATGTACATCTGTATGTTTCCGCCGCCCGTGGCGCCACGCCATCAAAGCGCGAGCTTGTCGTTGTTGTTGGCGCATCGCGCGCCCCCCCACCCGCAAATCGGAAAGCGTGGCTGGTATCCGAAGTGCGCTCCCAGCCGTCTCGAGAGAGAGAGAGAGAGAGAGATTGGCGAGGGACAGACAAGAGCGATATGATATACTATCGCTCTCCAACTATGGCTGGGCGCGAGAAGTCATCTGCTTCAAAGTGATGCCGTGAAACAAAACATTCTTTTCATGCTTGGCTGCGATCCGTGCTGCGACGATATCAAAAAAAAAGTGGCTTCATTCTCAGTCAATATGAGCACGGCGTTTGGTGTCATTGCGTGGTGTGCAACGGTAACTTTTGGCGAGCTCGATAAGTGCGGCTGGAATGAACTAAGTTTACTGCTTTGGCACTCGTTGGAGACGTTGACTCACACTTGGTATCGATTTTATAGATCTCTTTTCGTGTACAACGGCGAGCTCCTGCATGGAGCGATTGTTGCGCTCAAGCATGATCAGCACAGCAGCAGAGAAGAGCGAAAAAGTGATTGCTTATTACATCCTTATATACATGCGGTAGAAACGAGTGGTACAACAGTTGCATGTTGAACACGTAACTTATCAACACGAAAAGCAAACTAAACACGCAGCACTTGCACACACTCAACTGAAAGCCAATCTAGAAATATGTGTAGTAGTTTCCGTTCTTGAAATGAAAGCCCTCACGGTATTGGTATCCGTTGCCTGGGTGCGGACCATTTCGGTAGCGGTAGCCGTCTCGGTAATGGTATCCATTGCGATAGTTGTAGCCATTTTTGAAGTGATAGCCGTCCGGGCCGTGATAAGAGTAATGATACCACGGAGCTTCATGCGACTTGTCGATTAGAACGGCGTCTTGCTGGTCGCCGCCGCCGTTGTTGTTGTCGTTGTTGTTTTTGTTATTGTTATTGCTCTTGTTGTTGTTATTGCTCTTGTTGTTGTTCGGCTTGTAGTCTTCGCGAACGGTGCGTTGACGCAGCGCGTGCGAAGAGCGGAGCTGCGACGGCTTGACAGAAGCCACAGCGTCAACGACAGCCGGAGCGGACTCGGCGGCGTGAGGCGCAGCACGAACAGCAGGCGGCGGCAGCGCAGCACGCGGGACGTGCGCCTGTTCCTTGAGCGGAACGGCGCGCACAAGCAAGAACAACAGCGGGACGCAAAGCAACGCGCGCATGATGATGATGATGGCGGCGGTTACGACACAACACGCAAGCACGAAAGCAGCAACCACAACAAAGAGACGCAAGGCAACGGAGCGCGACCAAGGAGAGAACAGCACGCGAGATGACAAGAAGCGGCGCTTTTATAGCGCGAGCGCGGAGCGGGCGAGCGGGCGACGCGCGCGTATCTAAGGCAGCACGGAAGCAATGGTGAGCCGCCGCAAGCGGAGCAAGCAGCAGCCGAAAGCAGATCACGGCCGCCAAAAGTAACCGGCGCTGCTACGTGTGGAACGTAGGGAGCAAAGCGAGCTCGACGGAGCGCTGCGCGTATTCTCTTACGGTGCGGTCGACGTCGCCGCGCGCCACCAGCGAAGAACGCGCTCACCGGTTGCTGCGCGTGATCGCGCTGCTTGCTCGCTATTTTGCCTGCGAGTGGCGCGAGGTTGCGCGCGCCACTAGCGGTGCGTTCGCCACGTGTTTGCCTTCGTCGCCCCCCACCCCACCTTCCCCCCCCCTTCGCTCGTGCCACTGTCATTTTGTTTTTTTAAAACATTTTTTGGGCGCGCTTGTGAACGACGCGTGTATGGCGCGTGTTTGAGGGAACAGCGATGGTTTTCTTATTCCCCCTCAAATTCACCCAGTCGCGCTGACGCGGCTGCTGCTGCAGCGCGCTGTGCTCGCTGTGGGCGCTGGCAAAAAAACCGCAGCCAAAGTGGCGTACAACAAGTTCCTGCACTGTTTGTTGATGCCGGTCGGCCTCTTGCAAGGCGAGAGCGCCACACACACGTCATTTTGTGCGCAGTGCAACGCCCGGCGCACAGCAATGCGCCGGTGGGTTGCACTGGCAAAATAAATTGCGCGACCGTCCGGCTCGGCGCTCTGCCCGCCGGCGGTCTAGGCGCGCACTTCGCTCGACCCCTTTCGCACCCGCTCGCGCGCTACATGGTAGCATCGCCTAGGGCGCGCTGCCCCGGGCCGCCATCGCTTGCGCACATGATCTGCCCCTTTCTCCGCGTGCTACCGCTCTTTTACTGCGCGTACGTTCAACTACTCAAGGACTGGACGGGTTGCTTAGCGATTGTCTCGGCTCACATGCCAATAAATGTGTTGCGGCTAGAGCGCTGCCAAAACATAACTTACTGTCGGCAATTGACTTTGTGATGGGCTTCCAAGTCTATAGACTTTGTTGTGGCTCTGAAAGTCGGTTGACCTCGGACAAGATAAGTATGTATATAACTTCTCCACTTTATTTGTTCATTCTTAATGGTAGTACAGACTCTAGATGATAATCTATTGTAATGATTGATCATTACAGTTTTCAATGCACGTTTACCGCGAAAAGACAATGTGTGTCCGCTGCAATTACGATGCGATTCCCAACTCCTTTTTTCTCTCCTACTATACATTTTGTGGCATACAATTCGGTGCATCGTGATATGTTTGCGATCACGAATTTCTTATTTCCCTCACTGGTTTGGCACAACACTTCTCCACTCTATTTCAAATCCGGGAGACTTACTACTATCACCTACATCCTGTTCTTGTTCTCTTGTCGGATCCGCATGCTTGCGCAACAATTTCTACGCTATACATTCTTGGATTTCTACGACGGTCTTGATTTTACGATTGTATGAAGATTATCATGATAATAACGTTTACACCTCTCGATAAACTGCGTCTACTTCTGGGCTACAGGTTACTCGTTCGTGCTACATCGGCCACATTTTCTCCGCCCATGCAACCTCCTAGATTGCGAAAACAATTTTGTTTCCAACATTACTTCGAGAACCTGTCTCTCTCGCTTTACTTGAGAGAAGAAGTTGCCTCCTTTCGTCCGTTCAATGTGCCACCGTTTGCGTTCTGCCGTACGAGGCGAATGCTTTATACTACGCTGCTACGTTTTACTACTCCTTGCTTATCCGTTTGTTTGACGAAGTGAAGTACCATCCGCTTTGTGGGTGCGGGAAGATCCTTTCAAAGGTCTGTTTGTTGTAGTGCGGGGTTACCTGCTTAATTGAGGGGACCCGTCCTACATCGATCGCCTGGCTTCCAAGGTTGGGCCAGAAACATCTCAAGTTCACACCTCCTCCACCGGTATGGGACTGGCGAAGTTGAAGAAGAAGAAGTTCAAGAAGTTCAAGAAGAAAAAGAAACGTTCCTGCCCCGTAGGTCGCGATATCCTTATCTCGTAGAAGAAGGTTGATCATACACTTTCTTCCGTCACTCCCCGGACGCCTCAATGTCGGGCACAAATGAGGGTCTCCTTGGCAGGCTTCCAAATTTCAAGGTCCCCACCGACTACATTCTCTGGCGTCGCCGTCTTCTGGCGTATCTCCGCAGAGACGACCCATTTCTGTCCGGTCTTGACCCACGTCCTGATGGGTTCAACCCCACAAACCGAGCAATGAGATCTTGGTTCGAAAAGTCAGTCAAAGCGAATGTAGTATAGTGGGTCCGAGTTGGTGCAGAGTGTGTCTGATCAGCCGTTCACGTACGAAGGGGTAGTGCACGATGGGCTTGTGCAGTGGCACCGCCACGTGTATGATTTGGTGATCAAGTGCCGGACGGGTTGGCACAGCGTACAAGTTGGCCACGTGTACGGACTTAGTAGTGACAGTGCAAATTAGACCGATCGTACAGTAGTTAGTAATGGGGCCCAGACCCGATATTTAGTTGTAGCTCGGATCTCCCGAGGCCCCAATCGTAAACGACAAGCATCTTCTGCCGAACGTCTTCTTCGCTAGTTTGCACTAACGATAGACCGCACGGCTACTCCTTTATTGGGTTTCTCAGACCGTTCGTACCCTTCCGCACGTTCCTGTACGTGCCTGGTGATACCAATCGTCCACTCTCCCCTCGACCGCCCGGTGCTTCCGCCCCTTCTCTCCGCTCGGATTCATTACAGTCACAAGACTGTACGCTACCGCCGCTCCCGTCTCAAGACCGCTTCGGACTCTCTCCCTTTTTGTGCATTATACCACATTGGTCTCCCGACCTAGAAGTGGAATTCGAGACCGTACGGAGCAGCAGAACCGATCGTTGAACCGATACGTACAGTATGAGTCATCGTCCGCACGGAGAAATGGGTGAAGGGTCTTTGGTCGAAAAAGACTCCGCAAAGTCCGTACCGGTCGCAATTCGCGCCGCTTCGGATGCCGCTTCGGTTGGCCGCCGGAGCACCCGAAGTAACGCGACGGCCTACGTCACGCCTTCAGAGGAGCCCGAACGGATTATCCGAGACGGTTCCGCACGTAATAGGTCTAAGTCCGCACGGAACGAGGACGAGGCAACTGCCCTCGCCCCTTTTCCCGGAACGGAGAAGACGCCGCGGGGCGAAGCTGGCCCCGCGCCGCGACTTCTTACCGAACGGACTACCGCACGGGAACTCTGGGCAGGGATTGCTCCCTACGCCCTGCAGAGTCTCCGAACGGAAATTGAGGTCCACGTCCCCATGGCAGTGGAGACGTACCTTAAGGACCGAATCCCGGCGCTTCTGCACCAGGATATTCCACCGATCGTACACGATATGGTCAGGAATATCCTGAAGACAGACCGTTCGGAACCTGCTACGTCAGCTCTGAACAGTACACTGGCCGCACTGGTAGCTCAGCTACCGACCCACCCACCCAAATCTTTTATTGACCGTACGGACAATGCACCCGCTAGCGGCGAGAGGCAACACCGACCGGAACTGAAGAAGGGCCCAACGAGGGGTCCGACTGGAGTGTACCTCCCGCCAGTCAACCCGCAGGACGATCCGAACGGAAGCTCAGGAGATTCCTCCGACGAGAGGAGGAATCGCCGCCGCAGAGGCGGTAGACCGAGCGGAAGTTCCGATTCGGATGGCGCGCCCCGTAAACGGAAAGACCGTCGCCGCCAGAGAAGGCGAAGATCAGCCAGAACGGACTCGGACTCTTCGGAGTCATCGTCGGATGACGACCGCACGGATTCGGAAGTCGACCGACACTCCCGCAGCCCTCGACGGAGGGGGAAGTCCGATCGGTATCGTTCCCGTTCGGACAGGTTGATGCTAAAACGCATCAAGCCCTTGAACGAGAAGTTCGCCAAAGTGGTGGACTACCGTACGTACAGGTTGCTCAGGAGGAGCCAGACGTTCAATTCGCGGGTGGCGCGCAAGATTGCGCGCTACCAAAAGAAATTGAATGTCCAGATGAAGGGTCATTCCTTTTCCGGGACGGATCCGATATCGGTGCTCAATTTCTTACAGCGGTTTAAAACCGCTTGCAACCATAACGGACTCACTGAGGGGGCAGCCCTCTGGTGTTTCCAGTTTTACCTGACCGGACCGGCGCACGCTCTGGTTCAGTCTCGGCTCGAAGGTGAGTCTGGCGCTGTCGACCGTACTCGGGATGAGTCTCTCCATACGTACGAAGAGGTAGTCAACTTTCTGTTGACCACGTACGCAACGGATGAGATCATTGCCGACGCGGCCGCAGAGGTCACCCTCTACCGCCAAGCGTCAGGCATGTCCGAAACGGAATTCACCCAGAAGCTCTGGACGAAAGCCCTCCGTTGCGGAAATGTCTTTACCGATCGGAATTTGAAGGGGATCTTCGTCGAAGGTCTCCTTGCCGCCATACGGTCAAAGGTGAGGAATCACCTCACCTCGCATCCCAATATCGGATACGATGCACTTGCCCGTTACGCGGAATCGTACGGAGACACCCATCGTGCCTCACGTAGACAGTCCGTTCAGGTCGATACTCAAAAGCCAACCGTTCGGAAAGAGTCCTCTCGTACCGCCCGGAAGGTTCACAGTATCGATACCCCGTCGGAATCGATCTATTCCGTATCGGATGAAGACGAGGAACATGTTCTCGCGGTATCCCGCGCGTCTTCCATGCCCCCGCCTCCCACTACGCCCTCGGCTTCAACGCCGGCTCAGTCCGTTCGGTCTTACCCCAGTCCTGCCAGCTCCAGGGTACAGCAACCCCAGGGGCAGGCACCAGTTAGACCGTGTCGGATTTGCCTCTCGCGGGAGCCCAACTGCTGTCAGTTGCTCCCCCCGGACCTAAAGGAGAAGCTGCTGGCCATACGGGAGACTAACTATCAGCAACGCCGCGAGGAAGGCTATTACAGTGCCTACCAGACCGGACGGAAAACTGATACCCCGAAGGACGATGTAGGATATCGCCAGGGCGGACAGCCTCGCCAGACGTACTCACCAAGACCGACACAGGCCGTCACACTGGTCGAGGAGCCTGCTCCCCACCAGGAAAACGACCAGGAGGAAGCGTAGAGGCATCGCCTCCTCCACAGAGGCCTAGCCTCGCCCCGTCAGCGACAGACCGAACGGACTCCATCCGAGGGGAGTCCCCTGTCCTGACATGTGACCTGACCGATACGGACATTGAAACCGAAACGGTCCTCTTTTCTAGCGCGAACTACAAGGTGCACGTGTCGATTGGCCTCAACACGGCACTGATGTATCCGTTAACGGGAGTTCTTGATACCGGAGCCGGACCCTGTCTGGTTCACGAACGCCATCTCCCTCCGAATTGGCGCTCGAAACTCCGACCGGACGTAAGACCCCGAATTACGGACGCATCGAAGAACCGAATGGACGTTGTGGGAGTTCTTCCCCTTATGGTCCGAATCGGTGACCTCAATGTACGAGTACAGTTCTTGGTGGTTTCTAACCTCTCCACCAGTGTACTACTCGGTACTTCTTTTATTGACAAGTACGTCTTGGCAATACTACCACCGAAACGGACAATACTCTTACGACACTCCAAACCGGTGTCTATACAGTCTTCCGCCTACGGACCAAATGGACCTTCCGCGCCGGAACCAGAACCCGAACGGGAAACTCCATCTAATAAGATACACGTTGCCCGTTTGGTTCTTCTACCCCCAATGTCGGAAACGAACGTCTTGGTAACCACCAAAACGTCCGGCTTGGTCTTTCTACAGTCTCATCACCGTACGGGATCGACGCTTGAACTCACACTCCTTGCGGGTGGAGTTATGGAGCTCCGACCGGACGGACCCTTTCTCGTTCGCGTGGCGAACTTTTCTGACCGCTCGGTCCGACTACACAAGAACACCGTTATCGGACTTGCTCTTCCATCTCCTGTAGCGCTCATAACTCCGCAACCATCGTCGCGGAGCGACGAGTCCAAGGAGGGGGAACACATTCCGATTTCGGGTAATAATTCCGAACGGGAACACAAGGATACCGAACAGGAGCAAGAAACCGTACGGAAAGATGAGAACGATTGGACCACCAAGGTACAGATCAGTCCTGAGTATGTCACCGAACGGGACAAAGTCATTGAACTACTTCGACCGTTTGCGGACATGTGGGACGGCCATCTCGGAACGATTGCGGCAGCGAAGCACCGCATCCATCTGGAACCAGGCTCGAAGCCCATATTCCAGATGCCGTACCGTGCCGGACCCGCTCGGAGAGAACTCGAACGTAAGGAGGTGACAAAGCAGCTCGCTGCTGGTGTCATAGAACCGTCATCGGCAGAAAGGGCCAGCCCGGTCGTATTCGCGCTCAAGAAAGACGGAAGCCTTCGCTTTTGCGTCGACTACCGCCGTTTGAACGCTACGACCGTACGGGACACATACCCACTACCCCGAATGGACGAGTGCATCGACTCTCTTGGGGATGCACAAATCTTCTCCACTTTGGACGCCAACAGTGGTTATTGGCAGACCGAAATGGATGAAGCCGACCGGGACAAAACGACGTTCACGTCGCATATGGGACTGTACCGTTATCGGAGAATGCCGTTTGGACTCAAGAACGCACCGGCTACTTTCCAGCGTGCTCTCGATATTATCCTTTCACGGGTAAAATGGCAGTACGCACTGGTGTATCTTGATGACGTAATCATCTATTCCCGGACGGTTGAAGAGCATTATGACCATGTGCGGACCATACTGCATATGCTCCGTTCGGCTGGTGTTACTCTCCGACTGGACAAGTGCTACTTTTTCAGTGGCACGGTGGAGTATCTAGGCCACGTAATCCGACCGGGAAAGCTTCAAGTGTCTCTCAAGACACAGAATGCTATCAAGCAGGCTAAACCGCCTACGACCCACACGGAGCTCCGATCGTTCTTGGGGCTCTGTAACGTTTTCCGTCGGTTTGTCGCAAACTTCGCCCGAATTGCGGCTCCATTGAATCGCAAGTTGGAGAAGGGGCAACCCACGAAGTTTGAGACATTGACCGATACGGAATACGAAGCCTTTGACGAATTACGTCAGAGACTGATACGCCCGCCCATTTTGGCCATTCCCCGTCAAGGGTACCCGTACGTTCTGGATACAGACGCATGCGACCGACAGGTAGGATGCACCCTGCTACAGAAGCAACTGGACAGAGGCTTGTTACCAATCGGTTATTGGAGCCGCTCTCTATCCAAGACCGAACGGCAATACTCAACTACCGAACGGGAATGCCTTGCGGTCGTCTGGGCAATACTGCACCTCCGTCCGTACCTGGAAGGCCAGAGGTTCACAGTCCGAACGGATCACCACTCCTTGAGGTGGATACTGAACCTTGCGGACGCTTCCGGACGGCTGGCTAGGTGGCGGTTACGTCTAATGGAGTACGACTTCGATGTTGTCCACCGTCCGGGTATCAAGCACCAAGCGGCTGATGCACTTTCTCGGATCCGAACGGATGGCGAGCACGATACCCCATTGGACGAAGAGGTCCCCTGCTTGCTAGTGAATGACCGTACGGACGATGGCTACTTTATCACCAACATTACCGTTAACGGTGACGAGTACAGCGACGTCTGCGTCGACTGGCCAACGCCCGAACGGAAATCTGCTGGTATCCCCGAGGTGCTCGCTGTCACCTCGGAGGAAACCAATATCGTTCCGGTCACGGTCGAAGAGCTGGTACGAGCTCAAGCAGATGACCCTTTCTGTGAGTCCGTACGGAAAGACATCGGCAACGGTGTCACTCTGTTCGACATTGACCGAAACGGACTTATCGTGCGCAAAGCCCCACTGGACGGCGCCATCCAGAAGGTCGTACCTGCATCACTGCAGGCACGCGTCCTCTACTTGGCACACTACCCCCGTCTCGTTGGCCATCCGGGCTCCACTCGGATGTATGAAAGTCTCCGTCGAGACTTCTACTGGCCACATATGGCCAACGATGTATTCCAGACCGTACGGGACTGTCGCACCTGCCCGGCGACGAAGGGAACACACTTCAAGTCGCAGAAGCTGCTGAAGCTGTTCCCCGCCGCCGGTCCGCTGGAATTCGTCGCGATGGACATCGTCGGCCCATTCACGAAGTCCGTAAACGGTTACCAGTACATACTGGTTATTACCGATCGGTTTAGCAAGATAGCTCGCTCTATACCTCTGCGGTCAACCACAGCTCCTGTAGTGGCGAAGGCCTTCCTGGAGAACTGGGTTTATCCGTACGGAATACCAAACTACTTGCTAACCGATAACGGAACTCAATTCGTCTCTAAGTTCTTTGAGACTGTATGCACCGCTTTGGGAACCAAACACGTACTAACGACCGCGTACCATCCGCAAACAAATGCTCAGGCCGAACGGTTTAACAAAACACTTGTGGAGAGGTTACGCCACTACGTAGCGGACCATCAGAACACTTGGCACGCGTATGTGCAACCTCTTACGTACGGTTACAACCTACAGATCCATCGATCTCTCGGTATCGCACCGTTCGACGTTGCGCTAACGCGTAAACCCCCAAACGTTCTGCTCGATGAGCCCAGTACGTCACTGGACCCAACGACGCCTACACAGCCCACTGCCGCTCGGTTAAAACGCTACACGCTCAAGCTCCTACAGGCCACGCTGCAGACCGCTCGGACAAAGATGACCCGCGCCCAACAGCGCTATAAGGAAAACTTTGATAAATCCGTACGGTATACGCCGAGCTTCACCCCTGGGGAAGAAGTGTTTGTTGACCGACCGGACTATAAGAACGCAGAGGAGGACCTTACGGATCAGGAACGTACGTATCGGAAACTCTTACCGAAGACGGTTGGCCGTCTAAGGTCGTATCCGCAACGGACGCCACTGTCACTCTGAACCAAGACGGTATTCACAACACCGTCAGTATTGACAGAGTGACAAAAGCCCCAACTGCACGGCCAACAACCGCACCGGTTACTTCCGAACGGACACGCGGCACAGTAGGTGCCGATCCTGAAGGACCGTATGCGGACGAACCTGTCGACGACGAGCCTACCTCACCGCCCGGAACAGTTCCGAGCGTGGTGGAACGAGTCGTCGGCCATCGCGACACCCCGAACGGACAGGAATACCGCGTACGATGGCACGGGTACCGCACCGATCAGGATACCTTCGAACCGCCAGAACACATCCCCCAGCACTTTATCGCCCGCTATTGGCGTCGCCGAAACCCTTCGGTAACGGCGACATCTTAAGGAGGGGGAAAGGGGCGGATCCAAGATCCGAGATCGTACGTACTGGCTCGCAAGCGGTGAACCGTCACGGGACACCAAAAGGCGCCGCCACTACGTTATCATTGGGCGACAAACCGCCACCAACGTACGCCTATTGGTCAATTACTTTCCGATTTTTACAAAACGCCGCCTTTTTCGACAACGGCACACGCAGAACGACACGCTATTGGCCCACAGGTCATCACAAACAATCACAAGTTTACTCAGGAGAAAAGAAAGCTACGAGTACGCACGGTCAACTAAGTAGTCTTCTTCCAACCGGGTTTCGTAATACCACGCCCACGGGTACCCCACGGAGAGGTACCACGGCCCGCAGCGGAACCACCACGCGAACTCGAACCGGTCTTTGTCGGCTGGAACGCCAAGGCGGCCCCAGGCCACGGCGAAGTGGCCACGACCTTCTTCTTCCCACCCGACTTATTGCCCGATTGGCTTGCGGGTACAGGCGCCGGCTCTATGAGGTCCTCCTCAACCGTAACGGTCTCCGTTCCCTCCTGGTCTCCACTCGGAGACGGCATGGGAACATCCCGGACCGCAGGGGTTACCTCCTCTTGCGGAGTCTCCCCTTCGGGAGCCGCGTTCGTACCGCTCGGCCCTGCACCGTCACCGGACTGGCCTTCACCTTCAGGCTCTTCTCCGGGCGGAAGATAGGGCGCAACCAGCTCGACACCCTTGAAAAAGGACTCCGCCGCCTGGCGCATGTTCTTCACGATATGGTCGACGATACGCTCCGCATCGACCTGTTGCGCAATGCCCTCATAGGATTTGGTCACCAGCTCCTCTAACGGCGGCGCGAACGTCGACATCGGCGTCCCATCCACACCGGGCGCCATACCCAGACCAGCCGTCACGGACTTCTCGTAAGACGCGAGGACCAATAAGGAGTGGGCCCGGAGGTAACCGAGCAGGTTAAGCTGCGCCTGAGCCTGCTCACGGAGAGCAGTCTCGGCGTTGACCGCACGGCGCATCCATGCTCGGGCCGCCAACAGGGCGTCGTCAAGCGTCGCAGGTTCCTCTTCGCCGAACGGAATACAAGCCGCACGGAGAGCCATGAAGGACTTGTGCGTATCACCGTCCGAATGCGGGCTGGCGCTGTCCTCAATGGCGAACCCGGATTTGTCCCAAGACTTCCGACCGGATCCTGCCTGAACTCCTGCCTCCACAACGGTCTTCGCCTCAACGGGTGTCACCATTGGAGTCGGCAGCGGCGCCACTTCCTCGAAGTCCTGCGCCATGAACCCATGCGGGAAGAAGTCCGGAACGGTTTTGAAGGGCCAGGGGGGGGAGACTCTCCGGACCCTTCAGGACACGAGTGATCGGCGTCGCGACCGATCCGGTCGAGGGCATCGCCGGGAACGTATCGGAGTAGTAGTCGTACCACAGGAACCCCGGAGTGTTGTCCCAATCGGTCTCCAACGAGTACTGTAACAGTTTCTCACCGACCTGCGATGGAAACACGGTGCCGCGGAGAACGTTCGGGAGTCCCATCTCGGCCAGGATACATACCAGTTTGTACGGCATCGGAAACAACCGCCCGTACTTGGTTTGGCCGTCCTTGTGGTGCAGACGCTCGTCCCCCGCACGGGTGAAGACCTCGATACCTTCGTGGGCCGCCTGGAGGAACGCCATAAAGGCAAACACCGCCCACTCGGCATATACGACCTGACGGACAACACCCTGAATGGGTGAACCTTTGAGGAGCTCTTCCGAATGGTAAGCCAACACGGACGGAGTCGGTACGGATAGGTTGCGAGACACATCGAGGCTGGTCCACACTTCGTTTGTGGAGCAATACAAGTCCGATCGGCGATGAACAGGGACGTCAAAGAACTCGACGTTGTGCCAACTGTACAGGAACCCATGGGACGCTCGGATTCTCGCCTCCGTTGCGGTATTACTTCCCCACCGTTGACGGTCCAGCCAGTACAACTTGTCGTACGGCGGTTCGAACATCACCAACCCAAGCGGATTCATGTCCTTCTCGGGGAAGCCCGAATCGGATGAGCAGCGGTGGAATAAACGCTGCAACGCCTCCTGATAGGTCTTCTCCTCCGGACAGCGCAGGTATAACATGTCACTCCGCCCGTAGGTCTCTTCACTCTTCCGTCCGGTCACACCAGGCAGGTGGTTCCAGCGGGCTTGCCAAGCTTCGATGCTTGTCCGTTTCGGATTGCGAATCGCCATATCCCGCATCGGTAGCGCCGTCGGAATCGACGCGAAGCGCTCGCCGTCGAGGAACCCCTTCTGGACGTATTCCGTGACGGATAGCGGGACCTGCTTCCTCCGGCGAGGAGCGGTAAGACCGCGACGGAAGCGATGGTCATACTTCTGACCCGGTAACGGAACCGAACGGAAAGGTGTCGACGGTGTACCAGAGCCGCTCGGAGTCGGCGCCATTGCGTGCGTAGGGTTGGATACGGAGTGAACCGATTCGGGCATGTCAACGCTTGGCTGGCGCTCTTATAGGGGGAGGTGAACACGACAACGCGGTACGTGAGGTATTACCAACCGTTTGGAATCGCCACGACGACTATGTCATCGTACAGGCACCGCGCGGACGAAATGTCAGTGCTGACCAATTTATTTTTATTGGAGAATCAGGAGCTGACGTTCCGCCACCCACTGCACACGAGATACGCTATACACTCGCTTCGTCGCGGCGTCGCATCGCGTCCAATTCGTACGGTCGCTCGCCCGTATGGTCACAATGAGCACTGACGGTCCTTCGACCGCCACCCCATTTACGAAAAAGGACCACCGCTTCGGACACGGCGTATTCGTACGGACACGCGTTCGACCGCTAAGGGATCATCCGCCGTACGCCCTCCGTCGAGACGTGCGGCGCGCGCCAATACGCGTACCCGCCAGACACCCTCCATCGAGACGTGCCGGGTGTACCGAATGGATCCCCATCGGGCATTCTCCTTCGAGACGAACCGCACGGAAAGACACGGATACACGCACGCCTTCGCTGCCGTCAGTATCCGTCTTCACGCCCGCTCGTACTTAACACGGCAAGCGTCCCCAACGGTTCCGTCCATATGGTGTCTCCTCCACTTAGGGAAATCGGGCATGGCTTCGCCCCGCCCATCCTGGGCAAATTTTCCGAAAGCGGACGCTGTGGCTCCCCGTAACCCGTACGGAATCCACGCACGCGTGCTGCGTGTTACCGAATGGATGGCACCAAGCGCAGACCTCGCGGTAGGCGGGGCTGACGACTTCGAAGCCCTGCCGGACACGCTCCGTGTGGTGACCGACACGGACGCCCTGCAGAACAGGATGCACATTTCCGATCGGGCTTGAACGTAAGAGGTACCGAGCTCGTTGACGGTACTCGAACAAGTGTCTACGGTCTGCACAGTTATTACGGTTGCGTACGCCCCGGATCAAGCCCCGTTTGTCTTCGATCCAGCGTTCGCGTGCCAGCGCCTTTCGTTCCGCTCGGTTTGGACCTTACCACACGTACACACGCTCCTCTCGTCGCTCCCGCTCTGGAAATTTTGGCATGACTCCGCCCCGCCCATTCCGGGCAAAATTTCCGAACGGACGTTATGGCGCCCTCTAAACCATACGGATAGACGCGTACCGACTTGGCGACGTTACGCGGCGCTCCGAGGGCGGAGCGCAAGTGCAGGAGGGGGATCTGTAGTATAGTGGGTCCGAGTTGGTGCAGAGTGTGTCTGATCAGCCGTTCACGTACGAAGGGGTAGTGCACGATGGGCTTGTGCAGTGGCACCGCCACGTGTATGATTTGGTGATCAAGTGCCGGACGGGTTGGCACAGCGTACAAGTTGGCCACGTGTACGGACTTAGTAGTGACAGTGCAAATTAGACCGATCGTACAGTAGTTAGTAATGGGGCCCAGACCCGATATTTAGTTGTAGCTCGGATCTCCCGAGGCCCCAATCGTAAACGACAAGCATCTTCTGCCGAACGTCTTCTTCGCTAGTTTGCACTAACGATAGACCGCACGGCTACTCCTTTATTGGGTTTCTCAGACCGTTCGTACCCTTCCGCACGTTCCTGTACGTGCCTGGTGATACCAATCGTCCACTCTCCCCTCGACCGCCCGGTGCTTCCGCCCCTTCTCTCCGCTCGGATTCATTACAGTCACAAGACTGTACGCTACCGCCGCTCCCGTCTCAAGACCGCTTCGGACTCTCTCCCTTTTTGTGCATTATACCACAGCGAAGAGCACCATCACACTCTGCCTCGGTGACTCTCCGCTTGCTCTTGTTCGAATGTTTGTCGATGATGATGACAAAATGGCCAAAGATCTCTGGAATGAACTGCAGCGCGTGTACACAACCACCAACGCGCAAGCTGTGCAGAACATCCGCCATCGTCTGGACACTTTGGTATACAAGGACAGCGACGACTGGAATAAGCACGTCGCTAAGTTCCTGGAAGTAGTTGGGGAACTTGCCACCTTCGATGAGGAACTTTCGGAGAAAGACAAAGTCTCCAAACTCATTCGAAGTCTCCCCAACTTCTTTGCTCCCTTGGCCATGATGTCAAACCTAACCGATGTCGGGTTCGACTCCATTGTGAACGCCGTCGAAGCTGAAGTGGCTCTTCGCAAGAACCCTAACAACCCGACATCCTCCGCTCCTTCGTCCACCCCCACTACCCAGCCAAAAGCCAACGCGGCAAATAAGGGTGGTCGGAAGCAGCGAAACCGTCGTAACAAGTCCTCGGCTACCAAGAGCCGCTACGATGACAATTGCTACTACTGCGGTCGTCGTGGACATTACGCTCGAGATTGCTACAAACGCAAACGTGAGGAGTTTGACAATAATGATAACCAGCAAAACTCCAACGGACGGCAGCAATCTAATCGCAACAACGGTGGTTATCGTCGTTCACAGTATGGGTCCCACAAAGGAGGACAACGTCAATCCAACTGGAACTCAGGGTTTGCACCAAGGGGGGATGGAAATGATAATCGTAACTCAAATCATAACTCCAAACCTCGTTCATATGTGGTGCAAAGGAATGATGATCCGCCTCCTTCACCTGGCTTCAACTGCAATATGGCCAAGTTCAAGAGCAAGATCGCTCTTCTTTCTCAAACGAAATTAGACTCAGCCTATATTGACTCAGGGGCAACTCATCACTTCTTCCATTCGCGCAAGTCGTTCATTCGCTACGAACGAATTGAGGTCGAGACTGCTCAGGCTGCCTCAGGAACAGTTCGTCTCGTTGGCAAAGGTCATGTCTGGATACCTTTGAACCGTGGTACAGTCATCGAGGCTTACCACACGCCTGCCTTTGAGTCGAACATCCTTTCTGTTGGCGTTCTCAGTGTAGAGTTCATGGTGATGTTCACTTCCACCATTCGGCCATTCAATGGATGTTTCATCATGGATCCTAACCGAAACTCTGAAATCATTTGGGAAACGGAAATCAACCAAGGCCTCTTCGTCATGGACCTCGCTGATAACGACAAACAAGTGATGGTCGTGAACGCAAGTAACAGCAATCAGGAGCTGGCTTTGGAATGGCACGGTCGAACTGGTCATCTTCACCCAAGTAGATACCAGAACCTTGCCAAGTCTTTTGACTCTGTGCCTTACTTTCAACGTTCCATCTTGGAATCGTTGACGTGCGTCCCTTGCCTCACAAGCAAGGAGAAATGGAACCCAATTACCGCCCGGTCGCGATCCGTTTCGACGTCAAGTCCCTTGGAACTTATCCATATAGACCTGTCGGGAAAGATTTCGCCATCTCTCTCTGGTACAATCTACGCCATGGCCATACTGGATGACCACACTTCCAAGTCGGACGTTTTCTTCTTGATGGACAAGACAGGTGCTAGTGTTTTGAAGCACCTGGCTTGGTACAAACGCAGATCGGAGCTAGAACTTAACCACTCGTTTCGCTTGAAGAATGTTCGCCTGGACGAGGCCGGCGAACACAAAAGCATCGAGTAGGACATTTTCTCCTTCGATCATGGCATAGTCTTGGACTACTCCCCTGCCTACGCCTCCGAATCTAATGGAGCCGCGGAGAGGCTTATCCAAGAACATTGGACCAGAGCTTGTGTGCTTCTCTTCGCGAGCAAACTGCCCATTTCCTTCTGGGCCGAGGCAATGAATCATGCGAACTGGCTTCGAAATAGGGCTCCTTCTTCAAAGATACAAGGACGGATACCGATTCTGGAATGGAATCTGTCCATTATAATCGACTTTACGAACATTCCGAACTTTGGTCAGCCTGGCTGCGCCTTTTTATATCGGTCCAAGACCGTGGCATCAAAGAAGTTCCTCCCCCGTCCTGTCTTTGCGCACTTCGTGGGCATGCAAATCGACAGCACACTTGCCCGTGTGTTTGTGCCGGAGAAGAACTCGGTCGTCACTTGCCGTATTCTGGACTTCAACGCGGTCAACTCCTCTCTTCCTCCAAACATCTCCACCCTTCTGGAGGGTATAACTCGCCAACAAAAGACAGAGGAGACGGACCATACCTCACAGACCGATACCGGTCCTGATTTGGAAGACCACCTGGTAAAGGCGATGACAACAATCGCGCATAACTTTCCAAATGTATGGGTCTCCAAGAAAACTGTGTGTGACCCCAACGTTTTAAGTAGTTGCAAGGACGCGTGCAGAGATCCTGGTTGGTGTGAGGCCATCTACCGCGAGATGAACGCACTCACCCGCCGTAACACTTGGGAACTTATACTCAGGGAATCCTGGATGAAACAGGTTCCTTATACTTGGGTCTTCAAGGAAAAGATGTTGGATGGAGTCGGGAAAAGGTTCTTGAAGAAGGCACTCTGCTGTCTACGGGGAGACAAACAGAAGCCCTTCATTGACTTCGATCCGTTCAACACTTATGCACCAGTAGCCTATCATGAAGTACTACGCATTTTTCTCTCAGTTGCCGCAGCACGAAACCTTTTACTGGAGGGAGCATACATCTCAAACGCCTACTTATGTGGAAAACTGGATGTTCCGATAATTATGGAACAACCCTCTAACTCCATTGGCATTGTGGAGAAGACAGGCCATGCCTTGAATTCCAGAATACGGCAAGTGACGGCCGACTTTTTCTCCGGGACAAACACACGGGCGAGTGTGGTGTCGCTTTGCATGCTTAGAAAGTGCGCGAAGACAGAACGGGGAAGGAACTTCTTTGATGCCAGAGAAGAGACAGATTTGCAAAGAAACCGTGTCTACAGACCTTGCTCTTCGGTCGCTGATATTATGTTTTACTTGTGAATTGGGCTTAGTAACTTGATGCTTATAAATGGTGTAGGAAGAGTAGTCGCTTCGCCTTGAGGGACGGTGTTGATGCCGGTCGGCCTCTTGCAAGGCGAGAGCGCCACACACACGTCATTTTGTGCGCAGTGCAACGCCCGGCGCACAGCAATGCGCCGGTGGGTTGCACTGGCAAAATAAATTGCGCGACCGTCCGGCTCGGCGCTCTGCCCGCCGGCGGCCAACTAGGCGCGCACTTCGCTCGACCCCTTTCGCCCCCGCTCGCGCGCTACACTGTTCAGCGCACTGTGTCGCATCTTCTGTGGAGATTCTTCACTGATACCCTTGGTATTTGGCAATTCAGATGGATATTTTTCTCTCCCTAGCAATCTCAATCAAATAATCACCAAGATACTAGCGTCTAACGCTAGCCTTATCCCGCCATACTCACACAACAACCCGAAGCCGTCTGCTATATAATATATATACGAAGGTAATAAGCATTACCAAGGGTAGATAGATAGCCGTTGCCATGCACTAACCAGCTGCCGCAGCTCAAAACCAGTTTCACGTTCTGTCTTCCCCCCGACACTGCAAATGCGTCAGCACCGTCCCTCTCATGCAACCTTGATCTTTTGTCCCTGTAGAACGCTGTTTAAAGATGGCGTTCCTACCAGTTCCTACCCGCTCACAGTATACCTTATAACGCAGGCACCGAGGAGGTTTGAAACGATAAACCTTGAACGCGATAGATAAAACCTTCCACGCTGCCCCTGCCGGGTGGGCAAGCCCTCATTGTTTCCCGCTTCCGTCACATCCGCATCTGCTCTGTAAACAACGAAGAAAAAAAAACGCATTCGCACGTGCGCGCACAAATTCCAGTCGCGCTTCATGTTAGATAGATATCGATGTCATCCTTCGCACACAGATCGTTTTGCATCGTATTATTCGTATGTAGCAAAGCTGAATTCTGTTGGCACTTGTTTTTCACCTATGATAAAACGCGCCCTGCTGTGTGTCAACAGCGCATCAATTTCGCCCTCACTATTAAACGATCCCCTTCCCTTCTTCACTACATCATCTATCTTTCCAGTGTGCCGCCGCTCCATCAGTTACGCTCCCGTACGCCCCCTCCAGCACTGCCATGCTCTCAACACCATTTCCTTTCTTTCTACCACACTTGCTCTAGTTCATACGCTCAATTCTTTCTACGCAGCACTCAAAGAGCAACACATTCACAATTGACAGAGCTCGTGCAAGAACACACAAGCTCTTGCACCAACTTGTTTATGCAATAATATCAAAGAACTCTACGCATGGTTCTCAAAACATGTATAGCTTGCCATCCAATGTCCGACAGCACCAACTAGCACCGCCAAACTTGGTAGTATTTCTCAAGTGATAATTAGAACGCGGGCGGGAACACAGTTCCTGTAGCCAAGAAGCTCTCCAGCACCTGTTTACGCCTTCCAGCAGCAGCGTCAGACAGAGCACCTGGCGGCAAGCCAGGAGCACCCGGAGCGCCAGGAACACCATCCGGACGTCCTGGTCCTCCATCACCTCCATCGCCTCCAGTTCCGACAACAAGCACGGCAGGCGCAGGCGCGGCCGCAGGCGCAGGCGCGGCACCGAAGGATGCAATGCCTAATTCCGGGCTAGAGTCACTACTGCTCGACGCGGCGATCGGAACCAGTGCGACGGCAGGGTTACTCGAACCAAGCGCAATGGCAAACGATCCATCACCGCCGTCGCCACCGGGGCCACCAGCGCCCGGTGCAACGCCGGTTCCGCCAAGGCCGCCGGTTCCGCCATCTCCTCCAACGATACCTGTTCCTCCATCTCCTCCGGGGCCTCCTGGACCGCCAAAGCCGGCGAAGGAAACGCCGCCTGTGCCGCCGTCACCGCCGTCTCCTCCCACTCCAGAGTTGATTGGGACGGCGGCAGCAGTGCCGACGATGACGAGACCATTTCCTCCATTGCCGCCCTCTCCGCCTAGCGGATCGTTCGCGCCGGCGGAGCCTCCATCTCCTCCGTCTCCTCCGTTTCCTCCCATGCTGTTTTCGGCGATTAGAATTCCATCTCCGCCGCGTCCTCCGGAACCGCCTGCTCCGCCGTCACCGCCGTTGCCTCCGTCACCGCCTCCGATGGCGACTGGGACGGGGGCGCTCCGTGCGCGGTATAACAGGGAGAGGAAGAAAAGTGCGAGAAGGGTGCGCGATGTGTACATGCTCGCGGGGCGTAGATGGAGGAATTGAATCCGAAAGCAAGTGAGTCGTGTGAGTGAGTGAGTGAGTTGAGTGAGTGAGCGAGTGAGAGTTGTGTGGGTTGTGAGCGCGGCGAGTGGGGGAAGAGTTGGGGATGGCGGAGTGAGGGAGCGGTATTTGTAACGCTGTTAGACGGCTTTCGCAGCGCGGCGATGCAGTCAACGCTGTGCAGTAACTTTACACGGCGGACAAAGGGACGCGCGCGTGACGCGCACACATTTGGTTGCGACTGGAAGGTGCGCATGTAAGGCGTGACGGGCGCATGGTTGTAGCAGCGGCAGTGCGGGCGCGCAGAGCCATGGGCTAAGCGCGTCTCGTTTGGGCGTGCATTGCTCGTGCTTCAAATCAGCGCGCGAAGACGGCGCTACACGTGCCGGTGAGCGTGTGACATTTGACTGCCAGTCCCGCAGTGACGGCGCGTTCTGAATTGATTCGGTGAGGAGGTAGCTAGCGCGGTCTACCGCCGGTATGGGCTGCAGCAAAGCGGCCGCTGCGATGCGCACGCGCGACAAGCACTCCCGCGAAGGCGGCGACGGCAGCGGCAGCTGTAGTAGCTGATGCATGGAACAGCACATGCGATGAAGATGCTTTGATTCCAGCGCGCGCCGGCGGATTGAGGAAGCGCTCAATTCAGCGTAAACGAAACGACAACGTGATCGCGTTGCCACGGCGCACGCAAATTAACGCGCCACCGCGCTGATTTTGCGCCCCTCCACCCCGCTGCCCGCCTTGCTTCTGCTCTGCTGGCCGCACGTGTGCCACCTGCACACGTGGCCGCGTCATTTCTCGCTGTCCACACCGCCGTAAGCTGTTGACGCGCGCTGACGCGCGCTGACGCGCGCACTCGCGCAAGTGGAACGGCGCTGTCTCTCTCTCTCTGTTTATGAGTGCACTAGCTCAATTATGGCTTGGTGCAGAACGTTTCTGTTCAAAGAAACGCTCTCTCACCAGAAAGGCCAACACGGCGCTGTCAACACGGCCAGTTGCATTCAGCGACAGATAAGCTCAGCGGTCTCTCTCCCGCGCTCCCGCGCCGCTCCCCAAAACATCACCGAGCCCGCCATCACTCACGCCCGTCATCATGATGTGCCGCATAAAGCCGCACTGCGCGCTGCGACGCATTCCACTTGGTGCGTACGCTTCGTCCCGCGCCCCGCCATGGCTTCCGTTCCGGCCATAAAGATCGCTGCGGCGCCGCGCACAATGCGTCTGCGAAACGCCTTGCTCTCCCCGCACCCCAAGCGACTCACTCCGCAGCCGCTTCACGTTCTCGCCCTCTTCTCGCTCCTTCTGCTCGCCATCCACCACGTCTTTCAGCCCCGCTTCGCTCCAAACCGACCGCATCTCGTCACCCTCACGCACGGCGGGCTCGGCAACCAGATCTACTTCTTGCTGGAGTCGCTCTTGTTGTCGCGTCATGCCCACCTTGTGTTCGTGCCCCCCACGGTTCCGCAGCGCAATATACCGGGACTGCCGCATCAAGCACGCGACCAGCCTGCGCATCTGTTCTGGAATCTTGCCACAATGAACCACTTTACCGACGTTGCTCACCCGCTTCCCGACGCTTGTCGACGCGGTTATACTGCCGTTTATATGGCTCGCAGAGGTTCCGGCCCCATCGCTCCTTCACGCCGACTTATTCGAACTGCCTGCTTGTACTCTGGCGGATCCCGCCCGCAAGAGACCGAGGAGCAATGTGGCCAACGTGCCCTCGACGCCGCCACCCTTCACAAACGCTATCTCAACTTTACTGCGGAGGGCGATCACTCTTTGATCCACGAGCTTCGCAATTTGCAACGCGGCTGCGTCGTTGTCGACGGCCATTCGTTTTCTCACTCTGGCACTTTGGCTCAGGAGTATCTTCACAGCGCGTTGCATTATGTTCAAGCCTCGCCTTACATTGCCAACATGCTGTCAAAGTGGCAGAGAAAGCGGATGACCGTTTTGCATATCAGATACGATGAATACCTTTGCGACAAAGATAGACCGTACCTTTGTATCAGACGCACATTGTCCACCAATAACAACGATACCGTCGTGTACGTCCAGCCACGGCAGTTTGTTGCAGCCGTTTCACAGCTCATGCGTTCCAAGCACAGTTCGCACATTTACATTGCTGCGAGTCCTTATACCCCACCTTCCATGCTGTCCGCTTTGGACTACTTGTTTAGCAACCACACAAACGTCCTTCCTCGCGTGTCTGGATTGGACGAGACCACGGAAAACTTCTTGGAACGAGAATTGGCAATTCAAGCTCACGTGTTTGTTGGCGATTTTGCTAGCACTTGGTCGGGCACTGTATACTACAAGCGTCGCACGTTGGGAAAAGCTACCGAATGGAGTTGCAAATTGGCCAACAAATGTGACGATCTGGCGCATTATCGTTACAATGAGCGCCTCGAAACGCCGCAATGGTTCGAGAAGCAGCACAGATTCTCCCCGAGTGGGTAAAAGCCACGCGTTAACACGTAGTTTTTTTTTTTGTACACTGTGTGTATCAAATGCCCTCTATAGCGGATGCGATACCTTTGATAGCCTGTTCTCGTTGCGCTTCGCCGTAGCCCCATTTGGTTGCAAACGCACCAAACGGACCTTGATCTTGTCGTAGTCCCCTGACAAACTGGTTTGCAACCTGTTTGACCATCTCGTTCTCAGAGACCACTTTTAGCAAACTCACTGCTCGTCTGGCAGTGAGCTCGCTTGCTTTCAATAGCTCCGCTTCTCCACGCTGTCTATAAAACACCACCATTGCATTCGGCATGACAACATTGGTCACCAGCAACTTTCGCAAATCGGCTCCCACATCATCATCTGTGCAAGCAAGCTCCTTCACAAGTGAGGCGAACTGCTCATCAAGAGGCTCATCACAATGCGGAACGTGCGGGTTGGAAAGCACGGTGACTAACACTCCACGCGCGCCATCGGCCGTTTGCAAGAGCTCTTTTACCAGTGGAATGTTCGCCGGTTGCGATGGTTTCTGCACGCCGAGCAGCTCGGCCGAATGGTCGACCGTGGCTGGGAAACGAGCTGCTCGGATTGTTGGAAGATCTAATGTCATGCGTGACGCGGTGCGGAACGTTTGCAAAGATAGAGCTGGACGGCTAATAAGACGGATGGATGTCGGTGAGACAAAGAGCGTTAGCATCGTTGATTTGCTGCTGGAAAGATGTTTTGCTTGGCAGTCGAGACTATTGCCGTTTGTTCGAGAAGGAACGGCAATATTCTGTAGTATCTACACCTTCGGTAAACATCCGTGGTGGCTCGGGGTATTTGAAGTTTGAAACATTTGGCGAAAGTTTATATTTTGTACTTGCATTGCTGTACTACATGTGCCGAAATAGCAGGTGGCATGTTCTCCAAGCAGGCGGTGTCTGCGTGTGCTCACTCTTATTACTCTTACAACCCTTGGGTAAAGTTAGATAAGTTTTCTAATTGTGCTGTTGACCTCATGGACCCATGTTGCAAGAAGGTAAGATATAAGATTATAAGTTATGCTCCCAAATGTGATTCGGGTTTGTTTACATAACAACTTTTTAATGAGGACACTGTTCTGTCCTGAGGACCACCAGTACACGAACATGATGTTGAGAATTTGACAAACGACGACGGCAAAACGGGTGCAAAACATTTGATGCATCCGTTGAACAACGTGGCTAAAAACGCTACGAAAGACTTGAGAGAGAGCTCAAAGCAGGTGGCGTGTTGTGTAGAGTACACGTAAAGTTTAGTGGAGGGGATAAGATGTATGGTTGAACCCTAAATGTTTAGTTGCCAATCGGGACTCAAAAGCTGTAGGTAGGTAGACTTGACTACAGAGAAAGGAAGCTCAGTACGATAGGCCGTGAGGGCCCGGAGGCTCCGGCTCGGGGTAAGTTTAGAAGATATTTTCGCCTCTTTAACCCATCGGTTGGCGACCAACACAGGAAGGTAAAACAAACCCTACACCCTACACAAACGCGTAGATACCTGCGGTGGCGGCGGGCGTCAATAGGAACGTGATGGCACGGACGGACTAGCTTGCATCCTTATCTTTATCTACAAATCTACTACCCTTGGTATATATATACGCAAACGGCGTCCATCCGGCAGCTCATCACGTCACGTGGCACACGCGCAGCGCGCAGCACTCAGCCGGCAGTCCGGCGCTGTCCACGTGACGTCAGGTCGGCGCTCAAGCGGCTGTGATTGGCGGCGCCAGCGCAACGGACATACGTGGCCACGCTCGCCGACATTCCCGCACCAGCCGCAGCTGGCGGCGCGCGGCGCGCAGCCTGCGCCACGCTTCCGGCGTCCGCGCGCGGCGCAGCCGCGCCGGCAGCGCGCCCGTTGAGAGCAGCGGCGCAGCGCCCGCCGTGCGCGCGGCGCGCCAACCGTCGACGGCGTCGCACGCGTCTGGTAGCGCCGCGCGCGGCGCGCTCGTGCCGACCTACCCGCGCGCGGCCCGCGCTTTTGTGCGCGTGTGTCGGTGCAACGTGGGCGCTCCACCTCGCTCACTTGTCTGTCTGCCCGCAACGCTGTTTGTGCCATTGGGCGTGGCGCCCCGTCCCATCTGTATAAAACCGGCTCTCGCTCTCAGTGTGGGCTCGTTCCTCAGCCCGCCTTCCTCCCTTCAAGTCAGTTGTCGCCAAACACCTCTCGTGTGCACTCGCCCGCTCATTCGGTACAAGTCACTGGTCGCCCGCTGGTCCTGCGCTTCACTTTGCTCCAAACTATTCCCCCTCCTCACCTCCCACCCCCCTTCCACACCTTTTTGTCAGTCAACCGCGCTCATCAGCATGTCTCGCTCGCTTTTGGTGCTCGCGCTGAGCGCGCTCTTCGCACTGGCGTACAGCCAGTCGCTTCAGATCTACCAAGCCTCTGTGCCGGGTCCCATCTCTTCGTGGCCGGCTGGTCCCGCTCTGTCCGGCGACGTCACTCTCTGCCAGGATGACTTGCCGTCGCCCTTCACCGTCGTCTGCTTCCCGCCCACCGGCGCATCTATCTCCTACGCCAAGTTCTATGTCAACGGACAGATGGTTCGAACTGAGAGAATGGCTCCGTACGTGCTCTCTGGTGATACTTCTCGCTCGGGCGCCTTCCCGTGGACAAACCCGCCCGCCGTCAGTGAGCTTACTTGCAGACTCAGCACCGGCCAAACTGTCACCTCTACCATCCGCTTCTCATGCGGTGACGCTGCTCCCGCCACTGCTCCGCCGGCTACAATGCCTGCTACCACCACCATGGCTCAGACTACTACCGTCGCTCCGCCCACTATGCCCGCTACGCAGGTAATGCCGCGTAGCGGTGGAGGCTCTGGTTGCGTGTATCTGCCGGCCACCGGCTTTGACACCTCGGATGGAGATTGGAAGGCAGGTGGCGGTGGTATGGAGTACAGGATGAACGACCCCTCCATCAAGGTTGACCCAATTGGAAGAGGCACTATGACGTACTCGTTCACGGCTCCTGTGACGGGCCGCTATGCTCTCACCCTGGACATGCTAACCAGCGATGGCACTGAGCATAATGATGTGTGGATTGAGATTGACGGTGTTCCATTCACTCTTGTGAAGAAGAATTCGTCTCGCGATGGAAAGTCTGGTATGAACAAGGCGTATCATAACAGGAATGGACGTTCGAAGATTGTGTACACAGTTGATTTTAACGCCCATGTGTTCTCTACGAAGGGTGATCTACAGGCTGGCAAGTCGTACACCGTGAAGGTTGGTGGACGAAGCACCAAGGTTAGAGTGTATGCGATTATTCTGTTCCCTTGTGCGGAGTTCGGGTGTGCTCCTGGCACAGCGTGGAACTCGGCTATGAATCAGTGTTCGGCGTAAGATCGTGCCTAAATCATAGAGACTTGATTAGAACTTGGCTTGTTGGCTCGTGTAATGCATATACATAGAAGCTTCTCTTAAACAAACTGTACATATTGATAATATCTGTGATACAAAACAGCTTGAAGATGTCTGCCGTTCGATATGCGAGCGTTCGCGAACGATATAAAGGCGTTCGAGAACGATGTGGGGTGCATGAGATGCTTTTTAAGGCTTATACAGTATATATGCGCCACGCTTTGCAGGGATATCAGTTCACGGTTCCAAAACGGAAAAGTACAGTAGCTAGGTCGTAGCAGCTGGCCTTTTGGAAAAGGTGTTTGCACGCGCCATTGTACCAGGGTATATATAACGTTACTCGTGTGGATATGAAAATGGAACCCATGCTAGATATTTTGCCAGTCGTCAGGGGCCAGCTTCATGTACCGTTGGTATAGATATATGCACGGTACACGGTAGTTTACTTGCGGGCAGGTGCATTCTCTGTCAGCTGCTATGGACATTCGGTTGATGCCCACTAGCTGCAACAAAGATCGGGCTGCGTGAATTCTTGTCTACGAGAGGATCCTCCAAACAGCATCGATGACGTGTATCTAACTTTACAGAAGCGGTCGCGTATCTTTACAGTGTAAAGTTTACACTACGTTTTTTCAAAAAGAAAGAAATTATTTGAGTGAAACTTTTTCCCGAGCAATTGATCTGTGCATGAGCGCGTCTTCGTAGTTCCCAGAACGCTCACTTGAGTGTGCGCTCTACGCGAGTGCGAAGCCCTGATGGCCGTCTCTGTCCAGATCACGCCCATATACGGCTCGCACACCACCTCACACGCCGTCTCCCACCTGCTCACCATCGATGGCTTCAATATTCTGCTCGACATTGGCTGGGATATCTCCTTCGACCACGAGCACTTGCAGAACCTCCGCGAAATTGCTCCCAAGGTCGACGCCGTCCTGCTCTCGCACGCAGACGTCTCGCACCTCGGCGCGCTTCCTTATGCGTTTCGCTACTTGAACCTCAACGCGCCTGTGTTTTCGACCTTGCCGGTATGGCGTATGGGGCATATGTTCATGTACAATGCTTACCTTTCCCGCTCGGCTCAAACTCAATTCTCGCTGTTCAACTTGGATGACGTCGACTCTGCGTTTGAACTTGAGGACCACTTTCATCTCCTCAAGTATCAGCAGCGTCATCCCCTCAGCGCGTTCGGTGGGGACAATGTCATCATCACCCCGCATGCCGCTGGGCACATGCTGGGCGGCGCGATTTGGAGCATTCAGAAGGAGACTGAGACCATTTTGTACGCTGTTCATTTCAATCATCGTCGCGAACGTCATCTTAATCCGACAACGCTCAACTCGTTTTCACGACCGAGTCATCTGGTAATCTCGGCGACTCGCGCCGATAGTAAGACGGAATCTACCAAACCCGCCGCTCTTGTGGACCTCATTCGCTCCACAATTTCGCGATCCGGAAACGTGCTCATTCCAGTGGATACGGCTGGTCGAATCATAGAACTGGCCATTCTGCTGGACGACATTTGGCACAATGATAGCTTTCTGCGTTCTGCCACGCTTGTCGTCCTGCATGACCTCTCTGTGCGCACATTTGAGTTTGCGAGGAGTATGATTGAATGGATGAGTGACGAAGTAGTACGGAGGTTTGATGTGTCACGCGATAACATCTTTGATATGAAGCATGTAAAGTTGCTACAATCTGTTAAGCAGTTGGACCAGTTTTCAAAACCGCTAGTAGTGTTAGCTTCTTCGGTGTCTTTGGAGGTGGGTGCGTCGCGACATCTTTTCACGCAATGGTGTTCACAACCCCAGAACTCAGTAATTCTTGTCGATCGTCCACCGCCCAACACACTGTATGCAACACTGCACGAACACGTCACAAAGGGACAGAACAAGAATTCTTCTGATGATCCATTTCAGATTCCAATTACTGTGCGGAGGAAAGAATATCTGAAGGGCGAAGAACTACAGAAATGGCGTGAAAGCGAGAGACTGAGAAAAGCGGCCGAGTTGGAACAGAAACGAAAAGAAGAAGAAGAGCAAAAAAAGGAGGAGCTCGAGGCATTGGAAAAGGCAAACAGAGAGAGCGCTGCGCTGGATTCTGGTAAAGCGGATAAGATGGACATGGATGATCAGAATAGAACGGAAAGCGGTGAGCTAGCGGGAGTGAACAGCGATTTGGTTCCATTGGGAGACGAGGAGAAGATCATAGAGTTTATGAGATATTACGATGTTCGTCCGAGGAGACGCAATCTGGGTACATTCCCCTTTCAAGAAGCTCCACGACCTACATGGGACGAATACGGGCAGATAATAGACACCAGTTGTTTTATGATCGGTGAAGACCCGGGAGAAGGGGCGCCGCTTAGAGAAGCGGAAGAGAAGAAGCAAGCAGATGTGATGAATGACGTGGATCTGATTCGGGAGGAAGTGCCAGCAGAGTACATTGAGGAAGCTGCGACGCTAAATGTTGCGTGCAAACTGCATGTGGTGGACTTTGCTGGTCTGTGTGATGGGGACTCTCTGAAGCGGTTGATGAAGGAAGTGGAACCGCGACATGTGACGTTGGTGGGCGGGAGCGAGGAAGAGACGAAGCATTTCAAGCAGTATTTGGAGGGGCAAATATTTGCGCTTGGGCGGCCACAGAGCTCCGGGTTGGAAGGAAAGGAGCGTTCGTTCGTTGTGGCACCGCGTGACCTGGAAAGTGTAGACATTACAAGCCGCACCTCGGTTTGTGGTTTCTCTTTGCAGGACAAGTTGATCAGTGGTCTACGGTGGGAGAATGTGAATCTGTCGCATATTGCGTTTGTGGATGCGGTGGTGATGCAGGAACGAGACGCGGGTGGGAAACAAATGCTGACAATGAACGGGGCGAGAGAGGACGAGGACAGCGGGGTGATGGTGGACGTTGGAGAAAAGAGGAGTGTACAGGTTGGTGGAAGGGGGAACGGCGATGAGAATAGCGGCGGTGGTCACGGCACACTAATGATTGGGACAGTAATGCTGAACCAGCTGCTGGACAAGCTGAGCAAGGGCGGGCTGAAAGCGGAGTTTGCTGGAGGAGCGTTGTGTGTACAGAATGCGGAAACAGGGGTTGTGGTGCTGGTGAAGAAAACGGCAGCGCAGCGCATCGCACTGGAAGGGGCTTTCTCGGAGGAATACGTGAAGATTAGAGACTTGCTGTACGAGGAGTTGATCATTCCCAGATGAGCGCGGGGCATCTACGTGGGAGAGTGTGCGAACGTATACGGCGGTAACGCTCCGTTTGTTTACAGAGGAGGAGGAGGAGGAGGAGGAGGAGGAGGAGGAGGAGGAGGAGGAGGAGGAGGAGGAGGAGGACGGTTGGGGATGCAAAGTTTCGTTTCGCGAGAGCGATAGCGAGAGCGATAGCGAGAGCGAGAGCGATAGCGAGAGCGATAGCGAGAGCGAGGGCACGGCCAAACGGGGGGCGTACGGCTCATGCGCACGCGCAAGCGTGTGCACTGGCGGTGGAACGTAGCCCGAAGCGCGCGTTGGGGTGAGCTATGGCGCCATATCTGACGCGACGCGACGCTTCTGGCTGCGGCGGCGCCGTCGTGAGACGGCGCGCGCCACGCGATGGACGTGCCGCCAACGGCCAAGTGGCCGTCCAGACGCCTTTGCGCTGAAGGTAAACGCGCCGCGCTGTAAACGGCCATTCAGCTGACGCTGTGTAAACCGGTCGAGCGCCGCCTTTTTGCGCCTACCGTTGGTAGATACAGCCATACCTGTACAACTTTCAACTTCTGACTTGGTGGTATAATCGGCGCGATGCCGTCACGCACCACTCTTTTGGAGTGGGATAAGAGGTTTACATATAACATATCTATCTAGACGTTCGCCCGCTTGCGCACGCGAGCGCAATTCATCAGCGTCACACGGTCCTCCAACGTTCGCTGCACACCACCTGTTCCACACGCCCCCAATTACGCCGCTTTCTCTCGTTTCCCCCCTCTATATAACCGCATCGCCGACATCTGTCATGCACTCGCACCCGTCTTCAATCTGCTCTCTTCGCGTTCGACAACCCTCTAACTCTGCTTACCGCTACCAATCATGTCTACCAACATGTTTTCGTTCATCTTTCTCGTCTGCCTGCTCTCTCTCACTCAAGCACGCCCCATCTTTTGGAAGAAACCATGTCTTTCGCAACCGAGCTTGACATGCCATTTTATTCCCACCACCGGCAATAATGTCACAGGAACCGTGCACTTCAGCCCGTTCTTCATTCGCCAAACAAAGTCGAAGAACCGCTGTTTCGTGCGAATCACCGCCGCCCTCACCGGACTCACTCCCGGCGCGCACGGTTTCCACATCCATACCTACGGCGACATCCAATCGCCAGACGGCAAGTCCGCCGGTGGACACTTCACCGATCCGTCTGGAAACGATCTTCCGCACGCTCTACCCGGTGAATACCCGCGCCATTGGGGCGATTTCGGCTCCATCGTTGCAGAAGATGACGGCACCGCCGCTTACGATCGCATTGACTACATAGTTAAACTGGGAGGAATCACTGGCAGGGGCATGATCGTGCATGCTATGGAGGACATGGGGGGTGAATCTCAGCCGTCCGGCGCTGCTGGTCCTCGCCAGGCTCGGTGTGTGATCGGCTTTGCCAACCCTGACTTTTTGCCGCAATCGTCGTAACATCGCTCAGTGGCTAATTCTATCTTGTCCGTTCCCATTATGTTTTTCGAACTTGCTATCCTCTGTTTGTGCGTGATTGCACGGTGTGTGCGATCGTTAACCCCTAAAGTAAAACTTTTTAACTGCAGGTTGACGTTACATTTCCCTTTTTCCGTGATGGGCCCGCGCCTCTCAAGAGGCGCGTTCAAAACAGCTTGTTAGATGTTTAGCCTCGACCTGATAACTGTACCACACGGCTGTTGACCGCACGGCTGTTGACAGCGGTGGAGGATGGCGGTACAGTCTCGCGATACTTTGCAAACCTTGCTGCTGCTGTGGCTTAGCGCTGGTCTCGATATCTCTAGAGACTATCTAGTAGAGAGACGTCGACTCGGAACGCCGGGGCGCGATGCACACGTACAAACACGAAACGTTGCGCGTGGTGGACCACTTGTATGATAAAAATTATGTTCTCGTTTAACTGCTTTATTGCTTCTCTCGCTGATGTCACGTTCGTTGGTTCCAATCGTTCGACCGATGAAGCGCCCGCGCTCGCCGTGACGCCTCTTTTTGTTGTCGCTGACACAAGCTGTGTCAGACCACCGTGTGGTGTAAGCCACCGTTTGCCGCCGCACTATTGATTGAAACTTTCACAACGATATCGGTATCACTCCAGCAGGCGAATATCCGTACGGCTCAACACGAATGGTGCTCACCTGCCGAATCCTCGATGTGCTGTCAATTGCGCATTTTGCAACATTGCAGCCGCGACAGCAGTCTCGTTTTGAACCCATTCCAATGCGGTGTATCAGCTCGGCTGCCTCGCATACCGATATGCAACAATTCTTCGTTGAGTCTGCTCCACTTATCGTTCTGTAGTAGAACGATCCCTTTCTGCACTTGAATGCTTTGTGCACCGCGCTACCCAACATTCTAATCTTGATCCGCCCCCGCGCATTCTCCCATTCCTTCCTTATCATTCCTACTTTCCGGAACACGCCAACGTCCAGTTCGTGAATGCTTACAACACCATCATGCGACGCAACCGGATATCTCAGCACACCAAGTGTTCTGAACGAGCATATTAGTTTTATTTCATCCTTCATATGCTTCTGGATCAACCACAGCGGAATCCGAGCCAACTCGGAACCAGCCTTCTTCTCTTTCTCTGTCAGCATTCGCTCAGCTTCACCGTAGAACGCCATGAAGAAAGCCGGCAAAAGCAATTCATCACCTTCTCTTCTGTATGATCTACAAGCCGAGAATACGAACGCAACGCAATGTTTCAATAGTTGAGCGCTGTGTTTCCGAGGTACTTGGACCACTTCCAGCCGCGTTATTATCTGCAAAACGCGTTTCACCAACTGAGGGGCACCAACCGTGTCTTCTTTGCCCGTTTCGTACAGCTCGAAAGTTTCTTTGGCCGCCTTGTGGTTGGGGTCGAAGAACAATGTCAACGAGTTCGGTAACTGATACAACGAACGCATTTGCACTTGATTGAGTGGTCGACTGAATTGTGTGGCAATCTTTTTCCAGGTGGAACCCATAATAACGCGCACATCTTTACTGCTCATTCCGATTTGCTTGTCACTGTACTCTTCGTACGGTAGGAAGAAGAACTCTTGTTCTTCGTCATACGTTTTTCGAATGGCATTTAGAACGGATGCAAGTTTGAGTTTGTCTCGAATGAAGTAAGCCCGCTGGTGTGGAAGACATGTGTTTTTTAATAATGTGGATGGAGCATAGCTCACCCTAATGGAGGCCAGCACTTCAACAATGGCGGCTTTGTAGAAAGGATGTACAAATGATTTTGGGACCCCTCGACGTTGTAAAGAACAGCATTTCCGAAATGATTGCAGAAGAAGGGCTTCGAAGGGCACGCAGAGTGTCAGTATTGACGGGACGAGAAGCAGAAACACGAGAACTGTTGCAAGTTCTCGGAACATTTTGTTCGCGGTGATCAGACTATGCTCAGAAAGGAGGTCACGCTTCAATACGAAAGCAAAAAGGTATCTTCGCCGTTTAAAGAGCCTAAGCCGCATGGCTGAGACTGAGCAAACGCTTGGGTTGAGTTGGGAACCATATTCCCTGTGCGGCAGATGCCTCAATTCACTTCGTGCGTTGTGTAACCCGATCGGGATAATATATAATTGAATGGCGTTAGTGTCAAATCAGAGGAGACTATAGATGATGGGCATAGTCATTTGCCCGGACGAGCTCGAGTGTTTGCGTAGTTGTGAATTCAGGGATCTCGTGTTCCCGTGGGCTGCAGGATGTGTCGCTCACAACATGTGAGCCATAGATACTGTACATACATTTAAGGGTCAAAAGGACTGTGTCTCTGTGTTGCAGCGCTAGTCTCAGTGGCAATAAGGGGTCTGAATGCGCTGTTGCATGTCAACCATGTAGTCATTCGCGGGGTCATTCGTTTTCACTCAGGTTGTGGGAAACGCATGATTTTGTGGATCGATAAGGAAGAGGCTGTGGGAGATATGGGGAGATTGGTGGAAGGTCTTGCGCCCTTTTCGGGCTCCCACCTCTAGATACTACATGGATTTGTTCTCTTGTACTTGAATGTGAATAATTCCCGTGATATAGAAATGATAAAGCAGTGGCCTTCGCAACAAGGGGTAACGTTCCTACCGCACCAAACTATAGAAGAACGACAACAACAACACACGATTTGAGACACTGCTTTTTGGTCTATTCAGAGAGAGAATCTTGTGTCAACATCGTGGGGAGCTTCTCGGAAGCCTTCTCGATACACGAAACGATGCTTTAGAAGGTGATGATGGTCCTTTTTGTTGTTTCTAACAAGGAATGCTCACAAGTCACGATCGGAAAAACACAATCAGCTGTGTAGTATTGCCGTTTTCCTTCAATGACTCCACCAAACATGGGACCTGAAAAGAAACTCAAGAATTTCACGTAGGGGATGTTGGACGAAGCTGGAGTTTGGAAGGTGGTGAGAACCTCTTTCTCCGCTGAATGGTATGGCTGTACTCTCAGAAGTGAAGGGGGGCATCATAAGCTTCTGTGTGTCTCTCTCCACCACATGACATACGAAGTGTTGCTTTCCATCTACATGAAAAGTACTCCAATCGCGATTGACTTTCTCCAATCAAGGCAAACCTTTCTGTTTCTGTCATGTTTGGACAATAATAGGAATAATACAACTTCTCTTCTTTCTTTTTACTTACACATTACAAACGATACCCCCCCCCCAAACATTCTTTCTTTCCGACGACTCCTCTAGAAACTGGGCATGTATGATGTGAAATTCTTCCCATGAACCAAATTCTGCGCTTCCCAATTCAGCATGGCTCTTCCAATATACATCTGTTGACATGTGTGCAACACCGAGTCTGCTGAATCCGCAACACCTGTCTGATTCTTTTTCGAGTTTCGACCACTTTTTTCTTTCAAGGCTTTTAACTTTAACACCAAGGATTACTCTGTAGACCTCAATCATGCTACAATAGAAGAAATTCTAACACCTTAACCTACGCAGGTCCGACCATGTAGGAGCTGGGTAGAGGAAGAAGAGAAAAAACAACTGGATACATCTTCACTTCATGAAGAAAAATCACCAATGAAATGAAACAGACTTCTGCATCCTATGAAAAGAAGATAAAGTCGAAACATGATGTAAACTTTAGATGTGTGTGGTCCACTAATGAAAACAAAGTTGAGAACATGACGAGAACTTTTGTCAGGCGACCTTTCTGCTTTGCGGAAGAGAAAGGACATCTTCCACCCCCAGAAGCTTCTTCCTATTGGTAGTTACTACCTGTGTACCGTTGTACCAAGGGTACTAGATTTAGCCACTAGCACGACATGGACATCATGATGATCCACGGAGACGATGTGCCTTCCTTTCAACCAGACTCACACGACTCACCGTGTCGATTGAAAACGCAAATAATAGTACCAGAAAGTAAATATACAAGAAAAACAGTATGTATAATACTTACGAAATGATTCATAAACGAGCTGTCTTCATTGGTACCTATCAGCAAGATGTCCTGGCATTAGGGATATGGAGCCAAGGTTATTCGCGTTTTCTGATCCTCATGATGACGCAGCCACTCTCAATAGAAGCTTGTTCTTGTGATGATGGTATTCCCTCAATATCTACTGGGACTGTTAGGAACGTTACCCGTGAAACGCTGTAAGGGTGACGCACATCCACCGAGAAACGGTGAGTGCTTACGGGCCAAGTCCGAGGAGATCGACTATATCGGTATGAAAGGCTTCCACTTACGGTACTGCCTTTTTCATGCCATGCCGCTCGTATTCAGACAAGACAGCAGAAGGAAAAGTTTGGACAGAAGATGAGCATCGCGCAGCGCGTCGGAGATGGTGACGAAGTGGAGAGAGAAAGCAAGAATTCGCAAGGGGACAGCTTGACGTGGAACTGTGCTGAAAATGGCTGACAAACTGGGAATGAATTTTGGCAGACTTTTCGTGGAGTTAAAAATGGAAGTGTCATCAGCATCATGATTCATCACTGATGATTGCAGGGTCGTGGTGAGATGAACGACTGGTGAGCACATGTTGCCCCTCGAATAGAGGAGGAAAATGTGGAGTAACTCCATTTTGAGTGAAAGCGCGGGTGTTGTGAGACACGGTGCAGAGGTGAGCGTAGAAAGAAGAGTGTTAAATGTAGATAGATGTTGGAATGGAGATGAGAATAACATGGCTGGCTGTGCTTGTTGCGTCTGGTGCTACCGTGCAGAGAGCAGACATGCAAGTGTTATGCATACAGAACAAGAATGGGTCGAATAGATATCGGTGTAGGAGTTGTTGTGGTGGAGTTTGCAAGCTGCTACGTTTTGCTTGGTGAGAAAGAAGCAGCGTTGAATTGAAAAACAGTAAAAGGTTAGGAAGTGTTAGCCTCACTTACGGGCAATGTGGAAACAATTTGCACTTGTCATGTCAGTACATGCCATGGGCTGAGAGTCTCAAGTGATTTGAATTTGGTTTGGTTTGCAAGTTGGGAAACAAAGCAAATAGAGTATCTGACAGATATACATGTATGTAGCATGTATACAGAATAGAGTTTATGCATGCAAAGAAAAAGAGCATTCATAACGATGATGAAGCGAAAGCAATGATTCTGCGCGCGCGTGCTGCGCACGAGGCAAATGTAAGTACGCAAGGTGTTCAATAGCAGCCCTCATTGTGGCGCGCTCTACACGTTCACCGCGCTTTGCGTGGCGTTCTGCCACGGTATCTACCAACGGTATCATACCGCAGCAGTGATTCGATGGCTTGGCGCCGGTGTGTGTCTCCTCAATCGCAATAATCGTGCTTTATATATCATTTAATTCGCAAGTGCATGATGGCCAAAGGAGGCAAAACGTGGCGCAAACATGGTCGTTGTTCTTAACTTGGCACAGCTCGGAGGTGAAGCTCCGTCTCGAGGCGACTGCCACTTTGATGCCGACGCGCCAAGGGGCAGTTAATCACGGCATGGTTAAACGCTAGCTTTTATAACCTTAAGTAAGTAGGTAAGAGACGACGACGGCGGTGGTAAAGTGCGAGGCATTGGGCGAGTGTGGCACGTGCCAGCGCTGCGGCGGCCACGTGCGTGCAGGCCATTGAGAGTGGGCGGCGCAGCGCCTCACCACTTGGCATTCGCGTTTAAAAAAGAAGCGAAAAAGCCAAATTCGCGCTATCAGTTCAAACCAGTGTTCTTCGTCTTCCATAAATTTTTAGCCCCCAACAAAAACTTATGGAGAGGTCGAACGTGACAGTGACGCCAGGACGACACGCATGACAGGCAGAATATTATTAAACGTGTCGAAAACATTGAAAGCAATCGGATGAATAGGAGCCAACATATGAAAGCCTCGAGCTTTCTTACGCACTCTTGGTCAGCGAATCTCTCCGGTGTCCTCGAAGGACAGGCAACGTCACCTGGCAAACCTCGTCGGTCAGATTACCCTGCGCTGCGGCGTTCCGACACCACACCCCATATGAGGACACGGTTTTAAAACCGATATGGGCCAACGGTGCACCCGGCACGGCGCATATCCAGCAGCCAGTGGACTCCATTCGGGAGAAACAGACTGATTGACACCAGCGCTCGCTAGTGCAGTGTAGAGTCTCCCGAAGTTCCAAGAACCGCGGGCGCAAAGTCGTAGTATGTCATCAATTCCAAAGCATCTTATTTCCGAGGCCCCGCGCTTCCCCGATTGAAACTGCTCTTTCTGGGTGTCCGCAACGCATAGCGCCACACAGCAAGCAGCGCACGGTAACTACAGTCCGCCGCCCCTCTCTTTGACCACGGCGAGCGCACCTACGAAACATAATGTCTACACAACAAACAAGTGGGGCGCGCGAATCCCGCTCAACCACAAGTAGCCGAAGGGTTGGCCGTAAGAAACAGCTGGTGGACTACAGAGTGCTTTTCACTACGAACAGAAGCCGACGCTACCTCTTCAGACGCAGCGCTGTACACTACTTGCAACGGTTGTGGCTGGAAGAGTAGGGCTGCTACACCGAACGCCACACCACAATTGGGGCATCACCTTCTGAAGTGCTCGTTTACGTCACCCAAGATGCGCTTGCTAAACTTCTGAAAAACCCCATCCTTGCTAAGAGCCTATCGAGAACTGGGTAGTTCTGCCGAAATTTTTTGGTGTGCCTGTCACCCCTTCGAAAAGGCGAAGGAAGAAGTTCAGAGGGGTGTCGCGCGCCGAGGGGATCCAAGCGATCCCAGGACAGATGAGAGATCAGACCTGGGGAATTCGGTCCTTGAGTTGCATCGGGGAGCGCGCCTTGACGGATAAGCGCAGCTGTTTTAAACGGGATACTAAACAAGATTAATTGTGAATCATATGTTGCCGTTTACAGTTTTAAGCAAAAGCCCGGATCAATGCGAGCTACGCGAATTAATCAGGCTATTAGGACCCTCGGCTTGAGGAGGATGTTCCAACGATTGCTCGTATGGCGGGGGAAGGATGTGCAGGCATATTATCAGAAGCAGTTGAAACACGTCAAATGCTCCATATCGGCTTCACTTCGGCAGGCATACGGCACATTAATCTTTGACGGCTGGACTGACGCCAGCTGCGAGAGCGTCGTGAACGTGCTACTTACCATTACCGGTGTCGACAAGACGAGAAAGTCGTACTTCTTGCGTTCAATTTATACAGGCTCAGAGAGTTGCGATGCCAATCTATACGCTAACATTGTGGATTCGGTTTTTTTCCGATTTCGGAGATATGACGCGCGTGTGCGCGATTGTGAGTGACAATGCTAGTTCCTGTGTGAAGGCGAAGGAACAGTTTGTTCAAAAGCATAATCATATAATCGCAAATCAAGACCAGACCCATGTTGCGAACCTACTCATGCAAGATATAGGACAACTAGATTGGGTGAATGATATCCTGGCTTCCGTTTCAGGAGTTGTAAGCGATTTAAGAAAACACTCCAAACTTTATTTCCGGTTCAAGCAACTGAAAGAACAACATAATACCGAACTCCGTAACCAGGGGTACACTACTACGAACAGGGAATTAGACAGCTACGGACGCATCGTACCACTACGCACTGCGGTTCTGCCCATGAGGATGGCACCGACGCGGTTTGCTAGCTCTGAGGGAATGCTACATTCATTTCTGAGAGGCAAGACTGTGTTTCAGAGACTGGTGGACTGTGCTGATTTTTCTACGACTTTGTACACTGCAAGAGGTGAGCAAAAACGCGACATGTTTGTATCAACCGTCAAAGATGACGCCCTGTACGAGAAGTGTTTAGATGTGTATCATGTGTTCCGTCTCATGAGACACTACCTTCGAATTTTTGATGATGACAGTTCGGTCATATCTGAGGTATACCCGTCCACTAATCAGCTTGAGCAGCAGCTGCTAGCTCTGCCACTGACGCCATTCTTCACGCAGGAGCGAAAGGACCAGGTGGTTCACGCGTTCCGCAGAAGACGCAATGGTGAGGCCCGCAAGATTCCTCTTTTAACCTCTCTACATTCTGTGTCTTATTGTTTGGACATTCGCAGCATCAACGTAGATATCGCGCCATTCAATGCGGCGATATTGAAACATTTACGGGCATATGTTGCGTCGGATGTGTTCCCACCGACGCGTAAGCTGCCGAGCTCTGGAGGAGTGGAAGCTGCAGTTCATGACTTGTTTGAAGAATTAACCTTTACGCGACTATCATGGAGGACTCAAGCGGATAACCCTGGTCAGCGGGATGTTCTAATGGCTTTTAAAAACATTCCTGTCGTATACTGGATACAATGCAACAACAGGCAATTGTTAAGAGAATTCGCGCTGCGGATACTGTCCGTAAGCCCGTCCTCATCGAGCGTCGAAAGGAGCTTCAGCCTCCAAGGTAGGATACGCACACCCACACGCAACCGTTTGCACCCCATGAAGGTGGAAATGATGATGTTCTGCGCCTTCAATCGGGCGTTAACATCTACAAGTCGACGGGCTCGGAGTTCAGTGCGTAGGTCCCATGTAGAACTATATACATCGTCGTCAAGCACTGTTGCGCAAACTAACACGGATAACCTGGTGTCGTACTTTCTTGTTGAGGAGAACGTAGATATAGATCAAGAGGAAAAGAACAACGATGAAGAACTACTGGACTGGGAAAATGTAGAAGACGATAGCGAAGGACTTCCCGAAACAGGAATAATGCGGTCTCTATTTGAGTAGAACTGAGTGCAGGTTCATGTTGACTTACCCGGTAAGACAACTGCTAGTGCCGTCGATGCTGCAGGTAAGGCTGTTCAGCTCAATGAGTCCATCTGGCAGGAGTTTCTTGTGAGTTCTATTGTTCGCGATAGGTCGTCGAGTGGAGGAAAACCCTTGCATCCCTGTCTGCGCGTCATATCTCCTCCATCGCTTGGAGTAAATGCAGCCTTTATTGATGCTGTAAAACAGAGTTGCGCGCCGTTGGCATCTTTCTGGACGCGACGAGTTAGAAAAGGAAACAACCTCTCCCGCCAAGTCTAGAGCCGCTACTACAATTCGCGATCACTTCATTCAATCTGCGCTCTATGACCGCAGTGCATTTTTTTGCCGACGAACGCTTGTGCGAGGTGGACAAAGATTTTGCAGCTTATGCGGCCACTGCAGCTCGACTGGGAGGTGACTGAGAAAAAGCCGACGAGATTGTGTAATAAATTCGAGGCAATGTCTGCAAGTGCAGAAGAGACAGAACTAAATACTATGAACAAGAGACTGGTAAAGAAGGGAAAGGCATCCGATGCATTACTCACGACTGGTAATTACCGTCAATCGGTCTTCGAAACGCACGTAGATTCGCTCGGAGCATCTGAAGTAGACTGTGCTTGTTCTCCGTTATTAACATTACCACACTCCTCGGGGGCGTTGTCTTCTTTGGAATGCGCACTGATCGAAAGAATTAAATACAGTCAGTACTAGAATGCTTGGTATGCATGTTATGTCAGGACGTACTTGAATTTAGATAAGCACCCTCCATTAGAATGACACAATGTGGATAAAGTTTTACGACCACATAGACATTTGTTGTCAACCACGAAACCGGGAAGAAAAAGAGGACTGTTTGGTGGTACATCATCATTTGTGGTCGAGAGGAGCCTGGTTCTGTACTTTGAATGAACACGGGGGTGCTGCTGCTGCTCAGATCGGGGTTTGATACTCATGTTTCTCTGTTGATGATTAAAAGAAAGTATGAGATACTTTGGACAAGATGGGGAACAAAATGATTCGTCCTTGACTATCAACGTGATGGAAATCGGGTATCGCAGCTTTTGGAATCCGTCTTGGGTCCTTGGCAAGGACTACTTGCCATGGACTCCTTGCTTCGGGCTCTGGAGCCTCAAGTCTGAATGACAGCCACTTAGACTCGGTGAGCCAGTCCAGTAGAGATATGCAGATTCTGCCCTGCAGAATCTGCAGTGCAATTAAGACCTTGGTATTGGACGAAATAGCCACACTCCCCACTGGCGAGTGTGGCTATTTCGTCCAGTCGCCAGTGGCGAGTCGCCAGTGGCGAGTCGCCACACTGTGTTGTAAGTTGTAACAACACTGCTGTTTCTTCAGTCCGAAGTTCAGACCAAGTAACTCTGTAGTTGCATACGAAAGAAAAGAACATCACGCTTTCTGCTTTTGTGAAAAACTGTATTGAAAAAGAAGCAGAAGGCTGTGACAGGCAAAGTTTTTAACAGAAGGGACGTGACGAGAGGGTCACGGAGAAAAGTTTTGGAAGTTGTCTAACGCTGGTTCAAACGCGTGCGCTGTTAATCAAAAATTAATGGCAGATTTGACGGCCAACGATCTCGTGCTGCAAACGCTGTGCACAAGCGTCGCAGATCAAGGCCGCAATCTGCGCTTTCCCGCCGCCGCGCTTGCGAAGGGCAACGCCCCCGCGCACGTCTCTCAAGTGGCGGACAGCGCCGCTGTTGCCGATGGGTTATGTGTATGCGCTGCTATAACAAAAAACGCGCCCGCCTTTGAAAGCGCACCCGTTTTGAGAGGTCGCGCCCACCATTTGTGTGTAGCTTTCGCCTGGCGCGCGCGTGCACACCACGTACGCCGCCCGCACGCGTCGCTGTGATGATGCGCTGATTTTGGCCATTTTCGCGTATATAGCAAGCGCGCCTTCGCCGCTGCCGGCGCCCCCCTCGCTGCGAGCTACGAGGTTCAAGCGAGCTGCGAACCATTTGCTTTTGCTTCGCTACAGCCTTTTCCTGTTCTTGTTGTTCTTCACTGTCAGGCGCATTTTGTCAAAAGCTAACGCCCTCCTCGCTTATCATGTGCTACAACAGCCTTCGTACAGTCTTCACGCTTTCACTGTTACTCGTCGTCATGTGTGTCGCCGCGCCCGCCCGCAGCCGCACCACCGCGCGACAGCAGTACACAAATTACGCCGTGGGAGGTAACGGCGGACGAGGCGGCAACGGAGGAAATGGTGCCCGTGGTGGCAACGGCGGCAACGGTGGCAACGCCTTCGCACTCGGAGCAAACGTGGTGGGCGGAAATGGCGGAGGTGGAGGAAACGGAGGCGCTGGCTCCGTTGGAGGTCGCCCAGGACAAGGAGGAACGTCCTTCTCTACGTTTGGTGTGAACGGAGCCGACGGTAAACCTGGTGTGTCCACGTCGTTCGGCTTCGGTACTAACGGAGCAAACGGCGCGGACGGCAAGTTTGGAGGCAGCGGCGGTAGTGGAGGTAACGGAGGCAGCGCGTTCGTGTTTAGCGGCGGAAATACGGGTAACGGCGCGGGAGCTAACTTGCAAGCGCAAGCAGCTCTTAACAGCGCTAATGCTGCGGTTCAAGCAGCTAATCAGGCAGCTAATCAGGCGCTCAACTTTGGCAACCAATTCAGACCGCCGCAGTTTACTTTCCCAAGATTACATTACGTATGGAATCCTTACCTGCATAGGTATGTGCCACAATACTGGTGAGCACTCGGATTTGGAGTTTGGATGTGAGTTTGTGTGTAGAAGTAATGCAATCTGTTTGATACATAAAAATGTCTGTGCATATTGAATCATGAATCGGAAGGTAGGGTTACTTAGGCTGATGATGAGCCTCTCGGCTGGAGACACGCGTCGAAAGTCATAGGCGTATCTAATTCGCAACGTGCAAACGAGAGTGGTTAGTGTTAGAAGGGTGAGGCAGCTTTGACGGCCAAGTCATGACAAGGAAAGATTCAGAGCGGGCACGTGAAGTGGCAGCGTAAAGTGAAGCAGAGCGATATCAGTGCTCATGATAGATAGCACAGATTCGAAAAGGACCTAGGTGGCGGGGTAGCGTTCTACCTTGATACTTTTTGACGGTGTGTGACGGGCGGAGCGGGGACAGGTATCTTAAACAATGGCGGAATGCTTATATAGTAGCGGGCAGGTAACCCTTTAGCGGGCAGATAGCGTGCAGATAGCGGGCGACGATGCCGGGGCACCAAGAATGAGAGAAAGGGTTGGGCAACAAGTTCACAACGAGGCGCGGGGGCGACAGCCGGCGGACGGCAGCATGCGCTGACGCACGCCACACGGGCCGGGCGGCAATTGACGACGTGCAGAACAAATTGAGCGAAATCGGCGATATCGCACAGCAAAGATGATACGACAACATACAGGCAGGCGGCGTGAGCAGCGTCAACCACGGGGCAACCAGCGCCGAATTCGAGACGGTGGCGCGCAAATTGGCGCGCAGCGCCGTCGTTAGCAGCGCCCGAATTCACGTGAGTCAGCACTCAGCAGCAGCAAACATACGCGTCTACCGCCTCGCGCCGTGTCCACAGCCGTGAACATTCGAAGCATCGCACCGTGTACACTGTAAGCAGTCGAGAGCCGGCGGTTGACGTGCCGCCCACCATCAGCTGCTGCATGGCGGGGAAGGGGGGGTGGGACTTGGCGCGCGCCCGTTGGCGGTGGCGCAGCCGCGCGCGGCGCTGGCGCAGTGCCGCCGCCATCGGGCTGCGCCACGGTGGCAAAATGGTTTTTTCGCTGTGGCTGCACCGGCGCCGCCGCCGCCGCACACCGCCGCAGCCCAACGGGCGCCTGGCGCGCATCGGCGCCCTCCGCCGCTGTTCATATCATACGCGCTCACGCAGTGCTCCGCTCACGTATTGCACACCAGTCACAGTCAGTGCTAGTCACATGTGTGTGTTGTCATGCTGCCCTGTCCTTATCATCTACCGTTGCCCCTTTCCGCCTCGTATGAGCGCAAATTCACCACCCCCCCATAACGATCACCTGATGTCGTTACCAGAAACGTGCTCCGCCAGCACCTGTTTACACTCGCTACAGAGCACTGCGGCGGCCCGTTCCAGCCCTCTTGTCCACCGGCCTCGTTTTGCGCAACGCATGCCTCCACTCCACTCGCCAAATTCGCCCCTTTGCCCCCATGCAACCATGCACGTCCGCACGTACGTTCACCCTAGGGGTGACCAAACACCCCCTCCCGCACCCTCCGCACTCTGTCACAGCCAACACTGTGCATCATTTAGCCACCCCCTTGTTGACTTTGATTCACTGCTTTGGTTTGCCTCCTGTACTCGTATAAAAGCGCTCGCCGGCTCTCCCGCATCCTGATCCACCATTGTCTTCACACTCGACTCGTCCTCACAGCATTACCCCGCTCGACTCAACATCTCAACACTCTCTTTAGTCTCAACTTTTTCTACTCTAATCCGCAATGAAGCTTACCGCCGCGATCGCGCTCTCTGTTGCCGTGCTTACCCAAGCCGCCGTCGTCCCCCAGAACATTGGCTCCGTCGTGCGCCAAGAGGACCTCGTGGCGCCGCCTGGTGTCCCTCAGTTCGGAGGAAATGGTGGTAACGGTGGTTCCGGTACCGTCGAAGGCCCCGGATCCGTCGGAGGTAACGGAGGTAACGGCGGTCTCGGAGGAGAAGGCTTCTTCGGAGGCGGCATCGGTGGAAACGGTGGAAACGGTTTCTTGAACGGCGCCGGAGGATCTGGCGGTAACGGTGGTCTCGGTGGCGAAGGTGGAAACGCTATTGCCACTGGCGACGGTGGTGATGGTGGTGACGGTGGTAGCGGTGCGGCCATCGGCGCTGGCGTTGTCGGCGGTGAAGGTGGCGCCGGTGGAAACGGTGGCCTCGCTGGCATTCTGTTCGGCAACGGTGGTAACGGCGGTAACGGAGGCGCCGGTGGTGTGCTCGGAGATGGTGCCGTTGGCGGAAACGGTGGCGCTGGAGGCTTCGGTGCCGACGCCGGTATCTTCGGTGGCGATGGTGGAAACGGTGGAAACGGTGGACTTGGTTTCGCTGAGGGAGCTGGTGCCGTGGGCGGCAACGCCGGTGACGGTGGAGATGGTGGCAACTCTGAGGCTGGCAATGGTGGAAACGGTGGTAATGGTGGGTTCGGTACTGTGAACGGCGATGGTGCTGTTGGCGGTAACGGTGGAAACGGTGGAAGTGGCGGGTTCGGTCTCATCTCCGGCGGCAATGGAGGAAGCGGCGGCAACGGTTTCGCCTCAGGGAATGGAGCTGTTGGCGGCAATGGTGGAGCTGGTGGTGACGCCGGATCAGTGATTGTGTAAGGAAATGAAGGCAGTGTGGCACTTTGCGGCATCACTGCTAGACGGTGATGACGATTACAATCGCGCAACGAACTATTCTTGAAACGAACTTGCCATTTAATTGTGTTGGGAAGTAGCTGATGGAGGATTTTGCTAGGAAGAGCTCAGTCAGAACAGGCAAGCGCATTTACTACTGATAAAATCAACTATTTGTGTAGCAAAAAGGTTAATGAGTTACCAAGTCGTGGGGCTGGATGGCTTGCAAAGAAGCAAGCGAGTAAGCAAGCATGCAAGCGAGCAAGCAAGCGAGCGAGCATGGTGTGCATCACGATAATGAGCACGTGGAGCATAATTAAAGGAGCTGGGGGGGGGGGCAGAGTCTGGTGGCGCCATGCGCGCGCGTGCACTGTTGTCGCGCCGTGAACGCGACAACAACATGTTGCTGGCGTCAACAAGGCATCCACGCAATGGATGAACGCTGTTTTAAAAAAATGTAAGCGCTGTTTTAAAAAAAATGTAAGAGTTGTTAAACTACGTGTACACGGTAGAGCCTACTGCTTACATTTGTCATACGTGCCATGGCACGCAGCCACGGGGCCGCGTGGCCACGTGGAATTGAGTGGCGGGCAACGCAGCATGGTACAGAATCTACTACTGATGATGCTCAACAACGAAGACAAAGCGAGTGAAGGGCAACGCGACGCGAGCCAAGTTGATGTGAATTGCAAATATTTTTGTGGAGGCAAGCGGCGCACCATTCCCGGACACGCGTTGCGCGGTGCGAGCGCACGGCTGTGCCGCGCGCGACGCGCTGACGGCTGCTACGTGTCGCGGCGGAGCACGAAGCGCCACGCCGCCCGTCGCCTTCGCCGTTGATCGCCGCGCCGTTGCGTATCGAAACGCGCCGCCGAACGCGCGCCTCCATACGCCATGCGCATTCGCCGCCACTCCAGCCGCTGCCGCAGCGCCGCTATGTGCTGCGCGCGCCGTCTGTTTTTAGACGCCGCTTTAGCGAGTCTGCCGCCGGCCTCTCCCTCCCCACTCGCTTCTCGCGCGGCGCTTCTTGTACGCCGTCGCGCCTCGTTCCCCCATGGCGCGTACGCTCGTCGTACGCGTCTTCGTCCTGCTCCTCGTCGCCGCTTTCACGCTCACCGCCGCGCAGAATCGCTGCGCGCGTCAGTTTGAGCACTCTTCGCGCGAGCCGCTTGACAGTCCCAACGCCTGTCTTCCGTGTGCCCCGCGCTTGTTTTCCTTCTCCGACCTCTCCTTCACCTGTGCAGAGTGTCCGCCAGGATTTGGCGTCGATCCATACGGTCTGCTGTGCGAACGCTGTCGCCCGGGATTCTTCAAGGCCTCATATGGTTACAAGCCTTGTCGACCGTGTCCGCCTGGAACTTTCTCTGCCAAACAGGCTACCGCCTGTCAAAAGTGCCACCCTTCTCTGTTTTCTACTGGCGGCGCATCTATCGCTTCGTGCACCTACTGTCCCGTCGGTCACTATTGGAGAACCGTGCGTAGAAACAAATACCCCGAATGTGTCCGCTGTGCTCCGGGAACCACCTCCGATGGAAACGCAACCTCATGCCGGCCATGCCCATCCGGCACCTACAGTCGCGTCGAACATGACAACACGCAGCGATGCGCACCATGTCCTCCGGGCACCTTTTCGAAAGGAAACACCCCTACGTGCACGTATTGCAAACCAGGTACCTACAGTTCCGCACGCGGCGCCCATGCCTGTAGCGAGTGCCCTGCCCGCAGTCATGCTTGGGTGAGGGGCATGTCTTTTTGCGTTCCATACTGTGGTCGGGGCACTGTGAAGAATGGAATGCCGTGCGTTTGGTGTGAAAGGGGACATGGTCGTGATGGAAACTCTTGTGTGCCCTGTCCGTGGGGTACTCATAACCGTCGAACTATTTCCACCGAATGTTCCGAATGTCCCGTTGACATGGTGCCGTACAGGAACGCTACATCTTGTAAATGTGCGCCGGGCTTACTGTCTACAGTGTCATGGGGTCGTCTCATCTGTCGCCGCTGTCTCGATAAGCATGCGTACTCGCCTGACGGACGCAACTGTGTTTGTAGCAATGGAATGAAGATCGATGAAGGCGGACGTTGTCGATGTTTTCCTGGCCACAAGTATGTTAACGGACAATGCGTCAGGTGCTCTCGGAAAGAGCTTCAAAATCTGTACGATCGCGGCAATCAATGCGAGAGTTGTGCACCTGGTCAAGGAGTGTATGACGGTCAATGTCAAAAATGTCCGCCTGGCACCGCGAATGAAAAGGTAAACGTGGCACCTTGTTACAAATGCCCGCCGGGAATGGAGGTCAGACGTGGCGCTTGTCGTTGCAAGGCAGGCAGTGAGCAAACGGGGCCAAGATCTTGTCGCCAGTGTGATGCCGGCTCATTTTCTGATCACGTCTATGAAGGCTGCACAGAGTGTCGACCGGGCTACTACTCGCCCCGTGCTGGATCATCGGCTTGTAAACGGTGTCCATTTTGGCTCACATCATGGTTTGGAGCCAGAAATTGTCGATCACATTGTCCAAGACATTCGTACATGGTTGATGGGAAGTGTGTTTGTTTACCGGGACTCTACTGGGATGGATGGCGGTGTAGGTTTTGCTCGTATGGACGGATGGCGGACAAGACGGGCCTGAAGTGTCAATGCAGTGCTGGGCGTGGCTGGATTGATGGTCGTTGCACATCTTGTCCTGCCGGGACATATAGCAGAGGGGATGAATGCATTAAGTGCGCTCCAGGTGAGTACAGTCGTCGTGCCACGCCTTGGAGTTGTTCTAGTTGCCCTCCAGGTACGGAAAGTCTGGAATGGGGAGCGAAATATTGTACAGCAAAATGTGGATTTGGGTGGTTTAAGGACATGGATGGCAAATGTACTAGTTGTCCGAAAGGAACGTTCGTAGAGAACAGAAGATGTAAGAGTTGTGCGAAGGGGTTAGTTTCGCCTGGAGGTTGGACAGCAACCTGCGTTGCCTGCCCATCTGGGAAGAAGCCTGATGGGGCCAGAGGCACGTGTGTATAGAAGTATATGCCTGAGCCTTTTCGCTTTTGTGTATCTGTCTACTAGAGCAGTTGAGCGTATTGTGGCTTGCGGATGTTTTCGATATCTCTGGGTTTCAGACTTCGAATCCTAAACGTTTTGTTCAACATTCCCCTTTCACATTACTCTGTAATACATACAGTAGATATCACGTGGGTGCGGCGCTTCCATTACTGTACTCCCAACCCCCTGCCCCGCCGTGATGGTCATAAATTCCAATCGCATAACGAAGACCAGGTCAACGTACCAGCGGCTCTTCGTTGTCAACACATCCACCACCTCGTATCAGTTGACTCGTTCCTTCTATCCACAATCGCCTCTACGTATCAACGCCCATCGATGTCATCCGATAACTATCCCTGAACGAACGAGTCCTTCACACAAACAAGTCTTGCCAGCAACGAAATTTGGTTGCTACGGTGCGGTGTCGAGTTGTCTTAGCGCGGAGCAGAACCCCCTTTGACCATGTGATCGCTGCCACACAGGGAATGGAAACGTATCAAGGATAGTAGAGTGCCATCGCGGCGTCCATTGTCAGCACAATCTCGTGATTATGATAATGGGTTTCCCCTGCACTCTCGCCGCCAACGACTTCTACGTAGCCGGCTTTTGCGCCACCCTGGCTCAAAAATGGCCTCACCCAAGGTTTCACAAGGGATTGCCCGTTCTGCTGTATAAAATGTTTGCTTCCTTCCTCGTTCATGACGGTGAATCTTTGGCAAAAATGGTGCTGTCGTACATTTCTCTCTTGGCAACCTTTGGCTTGCTTGCTGCTAAGGAATTCCCAACCCGTGGAGGCGCATTCGCTCTCACAAGCCAATGCAACCTTGCGCCTCCACCATCATCTGTTCCTACCTGCCGGAAAAAAGTTGTTGGTTGGTGGTATGACCCACAGATGGAGGTATGTTTCGCTTTTCATCACGTTTTGAAAGCTTAGTGCTCGTACTGACCGTAATACATGCAGACATGTACAACATCGGAGTCATGCCAGGAGGCCCCATTCACTGCTCTTAACGAATGTCTCGCTGCATGTCGTCCAAATCTATGCCTTCAAAAACCAGAGACTGGACCTTGCCGAGCGAGAACGATTGGCTTTTACTTTCAACGTGGTCGTTGTAAACCTTTTGTTTGGGGTGGCTGCCGTGGAAATGTTCCATTTTGGTCACTCTCGGAATGTCAATATCGTTGTGAGAACAAACCTCGTGCAACCTTCCTAGGCTTCGACCATCGTTGTAGCTTACAATCAGAACGTTCTGCGATTTGTCTCACTGGCAAGATGGTTATGGAGGCCTTCTTTTACAACCACTATCGTCTGGTACGTCCTTTTCTTTTGCATTTGTCTGAGTCTTGGCGATTGTGATGTTTGTACTAACACCCGTTCCAGACATGCGAGAAGGGTATCTGGAAGGGCTGCAGTGCATCAGAACCGTTCTTTAGCTTAAGGGAGTGTAACAGCGCCTGTATACCGCAGTCTTTGTTGCCGCCAAACTAGTTGGGTTAACAAATTGTGTCACTTTACAAGCGTTGGAATGGCTTCGAGGTGTTCACTTGGTAGATATTACATGTCCAGCAAATGACACTCATTACCATGTGCTCCTCTCCTGTACTAGACACCAAAAAGAGTCATATCATGATGTATATAGTTAACTTAATCTTAGCCCAACTGAAAAAAGACTCACTATCCAAGTCGATGTTCCTCCACGGCGAACATGCTTTCTCGTGGTGTTCGCTCAGTTTTCATCCAATAAAGTGCAACAACAGGTTGCAAGGAGATTCAATGCTCTGGATTATTAACCAGTTTAGGAAACCAACGGTTATGATATCATATTGCTCTCCTAACTCTTGCACTTTCATGCGACAGAAGATTGACATTGCAAGTACTGCAACTTTCGAAAAACTGTTTACTGGCAACATTCAAACCCTGTACGAGTTTGCGATGGCTCCTACCGTTTTCGTCTTGTCCCACCCCTTCTTGTTCACGACCCAACCTCTTGCACTTCGCCAACAACTATGGAAGTACGCCTCTTCCTTGGGCTCCTCCTACTCTTTCCACTTATTCAATCAAGCCCACTTCCATGTACGACAGTGACTGCAGTAATACGGGAGCAATTCGATAGATTTGTCAACCTGCAAAGGCGAGGGGTCCCGACAAACTTCGTGATGACCTTCTATTCTGCCTACATCACCAGTTTGGATCATTTCGTTGCTGAAGTTTTCCCCTATGAGAAGGCATTGGGACCGGTGTGTTTAAGTGAGATTGAGCTTGGAGCCTTTCACGCCTTCGAGAACAGTTCATTAATCTACGGTGAAATCGAGAAGTTGCACAGTATCGACCCACAACTGTTTTACTTACCGGAAAGTATGCTTTCAAACTCTGAACTACTCCCTTTTACACATGATGAACAGTCTCTTGTCGACGGTGCTTGGGACTTCACTTTGGAAGCACTAGAAGATCCGCCTAGCGCAATGGTGGAAATGATTCGGAGCGTCCTTCCCCCAGGACTCAAAATTCTCTATGACCCGGAGGCAGAGACCGTCTGTGAACGTTTTCTTTCTTTCAAGCAAGGTATTCCGGACTACAAACTTGTAACTTCAAATTATTTCATTGCTGATGTGGTGGCCAAGGTTATTCGTGGGTATCTCCTAGGAGTTCCTAGCGATTCATGTCTCGGTATTCTTCAGCACGCTGTCGCGTTTGTCTTCAACGGAATTCGTTGTGAACGTGTTCAAAATGAGCAGTTGAAGGTGAGTCTGGTTTACCTATCATTCTACAACGAAGCTTTTCGTCACCACACTTCTTCGAAAGACGTGTCCAGTGTTCCCGGAATTCCGGTTTCATTGGTACAGGACTTGCTGGATGACGACATTCGTATTCTTTCCAGTTTTCATAGCTGGGGTCGGCTTGAGCACATCTTCTACGACGGCGCTGCCATGCGCAAAGTTCACATTTCTGAAAAGCTCTTCTCGAACGAGATCTTGGAGAACATTACGACCTCGTTATCGGTTTCACTTCCACTTCCATTTCTTCCATCTCCAGAGCCCATGTTCGAGGAGGCCATGACGCAGACACTACAAGAAACAACGTACCGCTCCACGTATTCTTGCTCAGAAGCTTACTTCGCATATCCGTCTCCTCCAGCAACCAGTATGGGAGAGTGCTGTGCTGACATCTGCTTGGATCAGGCGCTTTACCAGTCGGTTGGGATCAGCTCGACCTCAGAATGCTGTGGGTACTGTAACGAGGCGTCATGTCCTCTCGATGAAAGCAACCCACTAAGTCAGCTGGCTCCTATCTATCTAGAACCATACGGGTATGTCCCTCCTACTACGACTCCCATTGATATCTAACTGGTTACTGTACCTCTTGGAAAGCAATCTTTCAACTTCGTGTTCGCGTTTTTACTCGCACGCACCCGTGGTCTTTGCTGTGCTCAAGTTACGTAACACTGTTAAAGGTGGTGTATGGTGGGCTTACGTAGATCAGACAAACACAATTCGCAGTATCAGGCATATGTCAGGGTTTTGTTGCTCGCTCCACGCTGTTCGCCGGTGTCAAATTTCGATCATACGGGATGTCCTCCATGCTATACTTGATGCTCTACTTCGTTCGTCAAGTTCGTACAGCACGTTTGAGGTATCTCCCAATCATGGCGGAAGCAGAAACGATACTGTCGTTAGCTTTTTAGACAATCGGTCATGCGTTCAGAGTACGCTACAAAGTAAACGCTACAAGCCACTCTGTAACTCTTTGCGCACTGAAGCCCTCTACGTGTAGATTGCTCGTACTTCAGTCATGGATGGACTAATCTTTGGGGCGTAGTAGAAGGCCAATCAGAGGGCTAACCATTCAAACCCTTGGTGCGATGTTCTGCGCGGGCCTCCACGACGGTGATAAGGTTGTTGCTTCCATTCTCAACGGTGCAGGAGCATTGTCTGCACCGCAGACTCTTGAGAACGTTCCTGCTTTGTAGTTCGAAAGCTTGTTTGGCAAATTGCTGATTAGCTTTTTTTGGCCTCCGGCCCCTCAGGCGAGTGCTTGACCGCAGCAGAGCTTGCCAAGTCCCTGTTTGTCTGTCGGTGCACGTGCGAGCGGACTGCTGGGTTGTCTTACCCTTGGTAATCCTTCTTCCCCTCCTCACTACGCAACAAATGGCTTCCATGAGGTATAAACTCTCCGATGTCAGCTACGCCACAATCATTCTACATGCTCAGCAGCACCCTTCGAACATAATTGGTGTGCTACTAGGAACAATCACCACAGAATGTGTCGAAATTGACACAGCACTACCTCTGATCCATTCTGATCTTACAATGTTCACGTCGCCCATGCACGAAATGTCTCTGCTTTTAAGCGAACAAAAAGCGCGTCAACATAAGAAACAAATCGTCGGGATTTACTACTCAAATGCACTCATAGACGATACTAGCATTGCCGAAATCCCTACACTTACTGCGAACGCCGTTCAAACACGGACGGGAAGCACATGTCTTCTCATGATCGACGCGAAGAACCTGCTGAAGGACACACGAAAAGAACGGCATGCGTTTCGAGTGTTCGTGAGAAACGGCGAAGTAAGCGGTACTTGGGGTAGAAGTGAAGTGCCTCATGACACACTGCAAGTGTCTGATCGTGCGTTGAAGCTGGTTGATGCGCTGCTCGACGGATCGATTCTCAAAAACGAACACCTGTTTGTCGCTGACTTTGAGGATCATTGTAACGACCCATGTGTAGACTGGATGAATATCAAACTCAGCTCTCGTCTGAACGCGCTGCAGCTGTGAGCATCAGTTGGGGAACACTTTAGAGAAACAGTGTTGTTATTCATGAATGAACCTGTTCGTGTTTGAAACCCAATTTTACATCTGCTGATGTTTCGCGGTCGGTGTGGAACCAAGGAGGAGTATGACGCAATGTCAGGCAAAGAACTGGCTAGACTTTATCAAGAATTGTGACGTGGAAGGAGCTGTATCTATCCAAGAGTAGCGATCTTCCGCTGAAGACCTCTGCTGGCCTGCCCTCACAATAAGTCACTGCTGGTCACAGTAACATATACAGAGCAAGACAGCGAAACGATGCAGGATGTGCACATCTAACTGACCTTGATCCTGGGTGCTCTGCACTATTGTTCCCATCACCGCAATTCTGCGGCTAAAGTCTTCTGGATGTCGTAGTACTATTCTAGACATAGACAAGTGGTGATTCCCGGCTTTTCAAACCGTGAACATCTTTCATTCACTTTACTGCGCTCTGAAGAGCGTTGCTTCCTTGTTTTCACCGAATTTTCCACAATCAACTAAGGGATGCTTCCAGAAAGGCATATTAATCTAACCGTACTTGTCGTCTACATAGGTGCAGGATGTCGACCTCTGCTTCTTCAGAAACATGGCTTTTCCCTATTCATTCCTGAGTTAATCTTTGCGGAACACATTTTGCCGGGCGTGAGCAAGATGCGAGGCTGGAAAAAGTCTAAGACTCGCAAAATACGGCGTTGAGTTGGGAGAGGAAGTTGTGTTTGTTCCACTTCTCTTGAAACAGAGCTCGGCGAACCAATTGGGGCTTATCTACAATGCTGGCAAAACAATTGAATGAGCGGGAATTCTTGTGAATGCGCTTGAGAGGTTTGCGAGCCGTCGAGACGCGCCTCAACGAGACAGCTCCAAATCTGCCGTATTGAAGCCGGGCTTCATCCTTCATGTTCTACACTCATTCAGTCCCAAAGGTTGGGGAATAATTCAAGCGGTTCTACCGTCGTACAAACTGTGCAGTGCACGAGCAAGAGCTGTGATGGCAACATAAAATGGTATGACACCCACTCGAACCCCAAGTCGTAGAACGATAAACGTGTTCCCGTTCATCCACTCATTGTCTGTACCTGTCCAGCTGATCGACCAGGACGATTGAGAAGGGTAGAAACCTTGGACAATGATTTGTCCAGAAGATATTAAGTGAAGCAGTTTACTTGGTTGCGGTGATTTGGCCCAGTTGCTGCCCAGACCAGGCAATTGCCTTTGCATGTGGGCGTCATCGGACAATGTCCCGTCAGACATCGACCTGCGAGGTTCCCATGGTGAGGTGGTTGTTTCACGGTTGGAATAATGTCTCCCATTGCTTTAAATGAAACCCCCGAGGAGGCTGATTGATCTCCTTGAGTGGTTTGTAGCATTCGGAACATTTTGTTATCTAAACCGATTTCTTAGTATCCGTATCGAAACATGGTGATTCGCATGCAGATTCCCCGTCTGAATATCGACCCGGATAAACGCGGTGCATTCGCACCACCGCCATCGTATGTAACGCCAAGTAGAGGAAAGCGTTGGGAGAAAGATTGGGAGATGTCAGATGAATTTGACAAAGTTCGCGGTGCGTGGGGTCGCCGCAGTAGATGGCATCGCTATCATCCGAATTGGGCAGGGCGTGGGCTTGGGTGGTTTAACCATCGAAATGTGTACATAGAAAGGGGTTCCCTTTTCCTGGTAAGCAGAGAAGAGCAACCCACTGACGAAGTACTGCGCGTAATGAATCGGGACAGGCGTCTGCTTGGATACCGAAGGTATTCTACGGCTTTCATTAGGACTCGAGCGAAAAGGAAGTACGGGTATTTTGAGATCTACTGCAAGATGATGGATTCGGCTATTAGTTCAGCGTTTTGGTTTGGAAGGAGACGGGACTTTGAGATTGACGTTTTCGAGTACTCGACCAGCGAAAAGCGACCAACCAGTGGTAGAGAGTTCAAGAACTTATTCATGATGAACACACATGTATTTACTGGTCCGAGAGAAGAAGATGACATTGCAAGCCCCATGGAAGTAGATGTAGGGCGAGACTTGAGCCAGGAATGGGTAAAGGTAGGTCTCTTGTGGACCAGGGAGCGTATCGTATGGTACCTGAACGACATTAAGGTACGCGAAAAGCCGAATACCGACTGGCATTCCAAGCTCCACTTACAAATGGATTCGGAAGTGTTTGCCGATTGGTTTGGTCTTCCTGGGGAATATGGTGACAACAATCTTCCCAACAAGCAGCAATCGACTCGATTTGAAATTAAGTATGTTCGCAGTTACCGTATGGTTAATCAATAGCACCAAGATGTTAATTGATTAGGCGGTATAAGTGGGTCGGGGTGATGGTGAAACGAACAACGGTTCGCAACTTGAACCAGGGGAGGGTTGGATGAGGTGTTTCGGAAGCTGAACGCTTACGCGATCATACATTTGGGTACCAAGGGTACCCAAGATCCTTTTCAAAGCCAAAATCTGTGACGAATCACTGATCATCATCATCCCATCATCACGAGGAACTTCTCTACACGATGAACGGGTAGCTCGAGAAGCCGAAGCTTGTTTCTACATAGGACATGTGTCTTCGTTGCATCGTATTGCCTCTTACATTGACAGAAGGATGCTATGATACGACTGTGGCACTGAAGTCAAATAAGTCTCGGACACATCGCTCTTCGGTGCCCTTTGACTCATGTCTCAAGACGAGAATTGGTTGCACACTGCTACATGCTACGAGAAAGCCAGTCCAATCCCTGAATCGACGCCTACCACATTAATTCTAGGCCTTTCTGAAGAGAGAAAACCGAGCTTAACTGCAATTTACCAAGGTAGAAAGAGTGATACAAAACCGTTGTCCATAGATAAGAATGAGAAATTTTCCTGCTGCAACCCTTGCTTCGTCTTCAGCAGTTTCTGGGTACTGTATGAATCCGCGTTGTAGCACAGGCCTGTAATGGCCTCAAAACGGTGCCTATGAAGTTTGGAAAAAGGAGAAACATGAAAGCCGAATTCGTTTGTGGAGTCGAAGACTTGGATTCTATATGGATGTAGATACTGAAGTCTGCAGTATCTACGCTCTAGTAGAGCAGCACAAGCGGGTGAAGACGGGGGTCGTATCCACCTCCGTACTCACTTATTCTTAAGTCTTCATATGACGGCCCAGAGAGCAGCATCCCAGTGCAATCAATGCCTAGCATTGAAAGCAAGTACTGTTCCTTCCCAAAAGAAGTGTTCACCAACAGCTCAATTCAACAAGGTTGCCCCTCCTCGTGATTCCTCCAAGCAATCAACGTACCTGTAACTTGTCTAGAGAGGGAGCTGTGACAATTTTGACCGTCTTTTATAATCCATGTGATTCGTCGTCCCTCTTGAAACACCTCATTGCCTGGAGTGCGTCTTTCTTGACAGTAGGTGTCTGCGGCACGAAACAAACCGCGTCAACCCTCGGCCAGCGGTTGGATTTATTTATAGTCCTAAAAGGTTGATAAGCAATCCAACGAAGCGGCTCTACTTTCGTTGTCGTAGTTGGAAACCCATCGAGAGAAGAAAAGGGAGTTTCGCATTTCGAAAGAGAAACTCATTGCTTGTCAGCATCCTCCACTCTCGTACCAGGCACCTCGCGTGCGAAAGCATCAAGAATCCTTTGCTAATGATGCCACATGGAGATGCCCTACGCGCAAGGACTGTCCCTCGCTGGAAGAAACGTTCACAGTTACAAGAGTAAAGTTTAGACGATAAGCCCTGCTCATGCTAAGATTGCGTGTAAGCCGATAGCAAGGCAGCTTCAGGATACACCAGCCAAACCCTGCCTCGATGCAAATGCGTCGGTACACTACTTGCTGATGAACCTCTGCCGGAGGCAGTAGATAGATAGTTGCCGGTAATTTCGTTCGGGCTGAACGGTAACGCTACCTCCAAGTGGCCCTGACCGTTTATCGACAAGTCCCAAATCGTCCCAAATCGCATTGCGGCATCTCCACGTTAACGGGCCCTGTATCGGTGTCTGGTATGTGCGGCACGCTCAAGTTTTTCTCACAATGCATCATGTAAAGCGCGTACATTCGTTAAGTTGTCTTCTTCCTGCAGATAGACCTACAAGGCCGTAGAGTAGGTAACAATCGGTTTCTCTCCGAAACTACCTCAAATCGGCAACATATTCTGAAGCTCTGATCACAACCGATCTAAGATATGGCAAAGCATCTCATTCGAATGACTCAGGCCGATTGAAGTCCCGATTCCATAACTGTTCCCCTCTCTCTCTCTCTCTCTCTCTCTCTCTCTCCAGTACAAAAGATGCCGTCATCTCGAAAATCCAAACCGGTAGCAATTCGCATCAGCTTGAACAGCAATAAGAACAGCATCTGTTCTACTTTTTCAATAGGTTCCAATTGCAAATCGCCAATATGGATAACAAAGAGATTCTGCAGAATATGTTCTCGTCTTTCGTTAACCGAAAGACTCGATTGCATTCACCTGGTATCCGTCAACATAATACGCTTCCTCCGCTTCGCATTCCAAACCTTCATCAGCAACCTCCCAATATGGCAGCAGAACCCAATCCAAGTTTCTCGAGAGTGTCGTCATCCCGCCAAAACAACCATCGGGGAAGGGCACTAGCCAACAGTTTGCCAATGGCTAGAAACAGCAACGATTCTACTGAAGCACTTGCAACTGACTCTACCACAGTTTCAGCCTCCCATCATTGTAATAAATGCACTAAAGCATTTCGTCAAAGATCACAGCTTGTGCGCCATTACACAAGAGTGCATGAGAAACGCAAGCCGTTCTCTTGTGCCCATTGTGACAAAAGCTTTGCCAGTGCTTTCGACAGAAAGCGCCATGTCGAGGTTCGTTTGTATTCAATTTCTTCTCTTTCTCTCCACATGAAAGCTCACTAACTCCATAGCACGTCTACCTAACCCTCCATTGTTTTGTTTGGAAAATATCGAAATTGTATACAGGCCGTTCACGGACGGAGATGCGTGGAGTTCTTTTGTGATAGGTGCAAATTCCGCAGCAAGTTTGAACGTGATTTGACAGATCACATCAAAAGAGTTCACGAGCGGGATGCATGTCGTATATGTGGAAAGGTCTTTAAGCGTAGCGCCAACCTCGTCGCTCATGAAAGGCATTTCCACTCGAAGATGCGAAATGACCCCTCTGAGTAGTAGATTTCAGGCATATCACTACCCAAAAGAGCCAACAGATTGATGCAGTACTTCATAGCACTGAAAATCAACCGGGTTATCTAACTATATCTCCTTTATAACTTATTCCTTCTTACAGCTGTTTGTGCTAGGATAAGGTGTTTTGTCCATTTGAAAGAAATGGTATTATAAAAACTTGGAAGACTTGAGTTCCTCTCGCTTTCATATGGCATAAATGAAATGATCTTACTGAGATCTCCTTTGATATTTCGAATTATGCTCTCGTTTAAACTACGAAAGAAAAAACATGGTTTCATTCGTTTCATACCTATCATAGGACTACAGATTCGGATGCATTATTTACTCCCAACCCGACGCAAGTAAAAGAATTGAGTCTCCGAGATTTAATTAGACTATTTCTATACAGGTTCTCAGCCTTCATGGTGAGAGGGGTCTTCTATAGGGAAAGCTTTATGTCAACTCAGTAATTGAAAGTTGATGTCCGCAATAAGAAAGAAGACGTAACGCGATGAACTTCTAACGCGGCAAGAAAAATGAAAGAACTCTAAGTTTGTAATGATTAGGGAAAGGCCCACAAAGTTTCAGCCCTTCCTGACCAGAAGGAACTGCTTACCATTGGTATTATAGAATAGAAGTCTCCCTTTTTCGGAATAGGAACTTAGGAAAACAGGAAGGTTTGGATCGATAAGGAAACAGGGAAAGTAGTGCAAGATGTTCGCGCCCTTCCGGGCTGTATTTGTTGCATAGAAGCGTGCGTCGGGACTGTTGTTGGTGGGCAGGGTTTCAGAAGGTCAATGATTACCATCGTGCTCTCACTCTGCGGTGAACGCCTCCCGTGAGGCTGTTAGATGCCTGTGCGCCGCTCTAACCGCCCCAATCAAGAAATTAGCGTTACTTTGCGAAATGCGTGTGTGTGTGAGTTGTTGTTGCATGTTAACTTGGCAAGACTGCATACAGGGTACGCCAAAATATACTAAAGAGGCAACTCAGGGCCTGAGTCAAGCCCCACGCCCGTAAACTGCTGTGACATATTCTTTACTGTGGACAGCAAAGTTCTATTATTAAGCTGCAGCAAAGCTTTAAAAGTTCCCTCTCTTCAGGCGAAGTACTTCTGCGGTTTATGCCGAATCGTATTTCTAACTGACTATTTCGTAGCGTGCGGTGGACCTGCGAAGAAGTCTCGTCGCGAAGTTTAGAAGGCTAAAAATGTGTAAACTGTCGAAGTGAAACAAGAAGAAGAAGTTCTTCACATTCGTCCCACAGCTGCACTGCTTTGTTTCCTTATCCGGACAGCAGCCTGCGGGATGTCACGAAGAACTTGCAGCTGTGTCATAGGGCGTTACTAAAGAATCTTTTCCTGCTGTCTCGGAATCAGGGGCGACAGGCCATAATAAAGAAGAAAGGATCTTTGCAAGGGGTAAGGGTTAGAAGAGTGAAACACCATTCGATGGAAGCCAAAGCTCGAAGCATCTAACAATTAAGTCGGCTAAAACGGCTAACCTTCTAGTCCTAATCCTATCAAGTACACCTGTACCCGTTAGCTACAATATTTACAGGAGCAATACTCTGCACAGTATACATATACTGTATATGTACTCTGACCAGAGAGCAATCGCGTATTGCAGGAGTTCCGACTGGTTGCCGCAGTGAGGAGCATCCGCGTTCCGTTAAGGTGAAAGGGAGGGTTAGCCCCCTACCCTTGAAGTACAATTCCTCGTGCATACTCTCGAATATCATTTCATGGACATGCAAGTCGCTCACACACACACATACGGATACAGCAGTGCAATTACTACTCAATGTATGAACGTTTCTGTTAAAAGAATCGCTCTCTCGCAAGACATTCGCCTCCTACGATTGTAAGTTGTTGTTTAGATAGAGAGGAGTATTCGAGACCAACAGCAGTTGATATATCGATTCCTGCGTGAACGTGCGGAGTTTCGGTGCAAGAGTGACACGTCAATGATGTTTCCCTTTCGCATCCCAGATTGGGCCCTTGTTTGCCATTTTCTTTGAGTTTCCTCACCTCATTAGTTCTGCAGTTTAGCATCCTGGGAGCGATAGATAGAAAGGGCCAAACCTTTCTCCGGTCTTCTTCATGGCCCAGTGCTTGCCTTTAATATGAATGAAAGAGAAATAATTCTCTTGCCCACGAGCCCAACAGATGACCATCACGTCCCTGTGCTACTTTTCGGAAGGCGGGTCTGGTTTATCAGGTTTGTTGTCAACGCAAAGAAGAGAAATGCCCTCGTCCACAAACAGTTGTGACACTTCCCTGGTTCGGTACGATGGATTTTCAATAGTATGAATTCCTCATAGGTCGTGCTTACATTACGACGCAAGTGAAGAAGAATCGTCTCACCAGCGAAACAAGGTAGTCCTTCTACTGTCCACAACCTGCATCACTCAACGAAGTTCGAACTAATAACCTTCTGACAGCATATATCATTCCTCATTTCTTCCTTTGCGGGGGTTGTTTTGCCTGCTTCTGTTGATTGCAGATATTCACTGAATCTGGTTTGAAGCAGAAAGAGAACCATGAATGCCTTCCTCCTGCTCACAGCCGCAGTATTGTTGGCTTTTGGTAACGCTCAAACCAATTGCCGGCCTCAAACATTGATTGATGAAGAAAATCGTTCTCCAATGGTCATCTCTTTGGATCTTCACCAAAACTCTTTGCGTCGAAGGCGAGGACCAAATTCTTTACCGCCACTTCTGCAACGATCAATAGTAGAATGTGAGTCCACTATTGAAGTTCTACAGGTACCCGACAATACAACAGACTACGAAGGTGTTCCGCTGGGAAGTATAGTAACTATTGTCGAAACAGAGGTTCCCCTTCTTGATTCAATCCAAGCAGCCCAACGTGCGCTACCGGCCTGTACAGGGATATTCATTTCACCTTCTCAAATTCTATCTAGTGCTCACTGGTAAGTTAATCAGAAGAACCTCTACTCGCAAACCACACATTCGTAGGATCGACAGACGCGCTACGCCCACAATAAAGGTAGAAGGGAAGAACCGATTCTCTAAATCCAATCCCCCACTCTGGAGAAACGACTAACTCTCTCTGTACTCCATTTGCGTTATTTGTTTCTACTGCAGTGTGTACAAACAACGGCAAAATGAGAGCGAAGAGGCTTACTGGACGTATGGCGATGACAATCCGCACAATACCTTTCTTTATGCTATTGCCGGCAAAGTGAATGCAGTGGACAGCACATTCGATGTCTACAAACTGGTTCAGGGATGCATACCACAGTCTTATGTTGATGCTGAAAACGAGGAAGTTACCAGCGTCATGAGCAACGATTTGGTTGTCTTCCAAATCGAGGGGGAATTTGTTGGAGATCCGCTGTCGATAGGAACCATAGCGCCGTCCATTGTTTACGACGTTGTATATGAGTACATGTTGCCGCAATACCCAAGCGATGTCAATGACGGGCGTAGTCTTGTGATCGACAAAAACACTACTCCAATTCTGTTTGAACCGCTCGGGAGCGGGGTATTCTTCTCGGTTGATTTAGCATCGTGGTCAGGATCTTCCGGTGGTCCGATAATTGACATGAACGCAACGCGAACCAGCGGGAGTCCAACGATTGTGGGAGTCCTGATGAGCTCGGGGTGGGCTGTGTGTGATTCTGGTATCGTCCCCGTGACCTCCGGTATTCCAATTGTCAAAGAGCTTATCACGTCTACTTCTAACGCAAGACGTGGAAGAGGAGAGGGGAAAGGGACTGGAAGCACTTTCGTGACAACCGAGACTCTCAATCATGAGCGAGAGCCTGTTCCCTCCCTAGATTTTGTCGAAGGGAGTCCAGAGCCCTTAGAATTAAGAACCATTGATGACACTGAGATATCCGATGAAACTGATTATTTCCCAATGTTTTCCAGTGAGGAAGAAACGGAGCCGTACAAGAACACAGTTCACAAGGACGAAGCCTCAAGTAATTACAGAGCATAGGAAGAAGGAGAGGTTTGTGGTTTCGTCAATAATCCATGTAAGGGAACCTGATGTATGTATATATTCTTCAAGCGATGTACAGTTCTAACACATGAGGGAACTTTAGACAGAACTCCCGCGCTGAAGTAGAACTCTGTCGCAGGAAGAGAGCTTGCGCTGGATGAGACGAAACTTTCAACGAGGAACGCGAAAAGTTTTCTGATTCATACGAGACGAAGTTGTTGCTCCCTGACTAGAACCCGTTCACGATAATTACAAGGATATACTTGATCTCATTGATGGTCATTGGGGACACTTCTGATACCCATGAATGTGTTGTAGTTCTGCAGCTAATTCCAGCAGTTTGTTCGAAAAGAGATGTGGATGAATATTAATTCCGAAAGAGCTCTAGGCTTCGAGCGCTCTATCAACGGTAAGGGTCATTTTCTCCATTTCATAGGCTTGGGGATTCCGCTTTCTTTTTTACCACCCAGAGAACTAATTCCCCTCAGATGCTACGCAGAATAGGCTCCTTATGTAGAATATGGATTAAGACCACAACCATATTGCGACGTGAAACACGGAAGTAGTCGCTGTAAATATTTTTCTCGTCTTCTTATTATTCAGTTGACGACCATTCCGGATCATAAGTTCTTGATGCAATGGGTCCTAAGTAATCGTTATCGCTCAATTCCAACATGACTGCGCTCCTAGTCCGAGAAATGAACAAGAAGAGACACCTTCTCCTAACCAAAGCAGTACGAAGGCAAAGTAACAGGAATCTTGGAAAAAAATGGCAACATCGTTCATACCGAGCTCAGCTTCGGTTACATACCAAGATGTCACTGAATTGGAAGCCGAAACGCGCCGTTTTAACATTCAATTATAAGACCGTCTTTCTCACCCTTTTAGCGCTCCTAACCTTATATGATACCCTCCAAGAGAGAACGAATGTCGTTATTCTTCTTCAAAGAGTACGAGAGCCAAATCATTGCACACGAAAGTTGATCACGGGGCACAGTCAGTTTCTTTGAAAAGGCGACATCAGTTTCGGATAAACCGCACTAACGGAAGAAAGAGCGAACTGAAAAACACCAGGGATGGATATGAATGCAATTCACGGAGAGTCGTCAAAGCTGACAACTTTATCACGCTTCAACTCAACAACAGGTTTCGAACTTGATTTCGAAGCTATACGAAGCTGTAAACGAGTTTGGATTGAAGCCTCACGTTTATCGTACGATCATATCCGAACGGCGCCTGAATAGCAACAACACCGTAAAGATGCGCAAGTACACAACGTCCTACTCCGATGCCAAAGTGTGCCGCACAATTAGTCTCGCAAATTCGCATCCAGTCAAACGTTCATCCTCCACAAAAATGCATCGCAAAAGGACAATGAGGAAACGGGCATGCTTCATCGTTTCGGTATCTGCGTTAACTATTCTCCTCTTCATGCTTTCGGGCGTACGGTCCAAGATTCGTCCAAAATTAGAAAGGATTTCAATGCCAAACGAGATGACGAGCAAGCTGGAAAGACAAGGTTTTGACACGGACGACCCAAAACATGCCCGAGTTGATGTTTCCAACGAGAAGATGCTTCACAAGGCTCAGGTTCATGAGGATTCAATTCGGAGCGGTACCCAGAAAAACACGGAGCGATCGAATACGGTTCACAGGGATACGGGGACCAGAAAAAGTTCAGTCGGGAAAAAGTACGATAAGGAAGGGCTCGCGCTCTTAGATTGGTCGGCTCGGGACAGGTCAGAACTGAAAGAACCAGCTGAATGCAGGAAATGGCGCCTAGCAGCCAAAGATCCGCGGAAACTGCATCTGTATCGAGGCCATTTCGTCTCGCATGACTTCACCGATTGGTTCATATATGCAGCATTCTTCACAGAGCTGTGGCACACAAAACAGGGCAAGGAACGACCTGTATATTTAGATGTCGCAGCAAATCACGCGAGGCGGTGGTCAGGGACATACTTCCTGGATCGGTGCATGGGTTGGGATGGTTTTTGTGTGGAGGCGAACGAGAAGTATTGGGAAGAGCTACATACTGAAAGGCAATGCAGAGTGGTGGCAAAGTGTGTTAGCGACAGAGAGAGAACAGTCAACTTCTCGTTAACTGACGCGTACGGGGGTGTAGTGTCGGCTGATGGTGTCGGCGGAGTGAATGGAAGCATGCATGAGAGAGACTCCAAGTTCAAAGGCCGGTTTCGCGGAATCAAGCCAATGAAGTGTTCAACGCTCGGCAAAGAAGTGGGAGTGAAGCACGTGCATTTTTGGAGTCTCGATGTAGAAGGGCACGAAATCGAGGTGCTGCGTGGTTTCGACTGGAAGAAAACTCGTGTGGATGTGATTGTGACGGAGAACCGAGGGAAGGAAGTAAAGGAGATTCTATCGAAGCAAGGATACGAGCAAGTAAGCAAAGTACTCAAGGATGATATCTGGATACGCAACGGGAGCGGATTTGAGGTAAGCGAGCGCATGAAGCAGTTAATGAGAAGCTTTGACAGATCTAGCTATCGATTTTTGGGGCTTTAGTCAGGGTTTACCATTCGATGCCTGCCTCCTCTGCGTAATTGGCGTCATCGTCACTCTCTTCAGGCCTTACCAGTTCCTTGCTGACTAGGTAGTTGAAACTCTCTCCTATGGCGACATCGCGCTCCTTAAGCGGGAATTTATTCGCGTCTGGATCGGCTTTCATTTCGGCTTTGAGAACAATACCAGCGCCCGGTCCGTCAATGGTGATAGCATCGCCGATCTTGGTAGCACCAACACTTTCAATAACTTTAGTAAACCACTCTTGCTGATCGATGAGGTCTTTGTTGACGTCCGGAACATGGCACAAGATGAGGAGCGCCTTCTCATCGGCGAACAGCAAACACTTGCCGATGTGGCCGGCGCCGCCCTTTCGATCGTCACCTGCGGGGTCGACCTCCTTGTTCATTCCCTCCAGAACAGCGTCCATGAGCTCCCACTGGCCATTGGGGCTTTCCAAGGCGACGGAGAAGAACTTGACACCACCCATGTCGGACATGCCGGCGAGGTCTTGGCCCTTTTTTCCGCCTTCCTTGATCGAGGCCTTCATCTGCTTCTCGGTAGGGGCCATTTTTGAGACGGGAATACTGGCGAGGCGGAGTGCCTTGGTACAGCTGGCTTTGGGAGGGAGAAAGACCTCGTTTCTGAACAGCGAAAGACGGCTAACAGGTTTGAGGGACGCCGTCGGAGGTTTACTGGTTTACGGGGAAAGGGGCACGGGGAAGGGGACGACGGAAAGTATGTATGGCTTACAGATATTAGTTTAATGATTAATAAATGGTGACAATGATAGTTCTGGAAATCAGCGGTATCGCCTCCTTGCCATGACGGATTTGTTACCAACGGTAGATATACCTTCCTCGGGAGGGCATTGTGGTGCATAGGGCTAATGTGGTGCACTGAGCCCCTGTAGGTGCATCCAATCTTTGTAGGTCCTAATAGCCGCAAACCTACCGGACCAGCACTTTGCTGGCTTGGCAGCACCTTCCCCTACACCTCCCCAAGAATTCAGCGCCATCACAGACGCTCCCTCGTCTCCAAATTCCGTACAACGGCGGACAAAGAACGTAATCATGTTTATATCAATAAATCTATGACATGTTGTTTGAAGTAGTGCACTACGCCCTCAAAACCGCTCGCCACAACAAAAACCCTCGCCCATAACATTCGGTACATCGCAGGTTCGGTCAAGGGCTTCGAAACGTCATGGTTACAAGTTCCATGCGACGTCTCACTCTTCGTCAAAAACGACGACAACTGGAAGAAGAACAAACTCGAAACAACCGACAACGCGCTTTATTGTTGTTGAAAGAGAAGCAGTCGTACCGTGCAATTCACAGGGCAACTCAACTGTCCATGGGAACTATAGGCAGGCTGAAGAAAACAATGGAACTTGCAGAGAAAGACAGTATGCCGTATGATGATTACGACTATGACCTCAAGCGTGGCCGCAAACCGGTTCTTACATATGTAGAAGAGCGAGCAATCGTTGCGAGGCTTAAAGTCTGCGAGAGCCATGGGTTTGCCGTATCACGAGAAGCGCTGAAGTCAGTTGCCGCAGAAATTTCCAATGATGAACGGGAAGGATTCCCAAATGGATTTCCAAGTGACGACTGGGTCCGTGGGTTCAGAGCGCGCCATCGCGACATAACGTTTCGTAAGATGGAGTCCAGGCAGGGGGCGAAGATAGCAGCTGAGAATCCAGAACATGTGAAGACGTTAGTACAGGCGTTGAAATATTGCGAAGAGCAGAATCCGGGTATCTTACATGATGCGTCATGCATCTGGAACATGGATGAGACCACGGTCACAATAAACATGACCGAAACGGAAAAGGGCTTTGTTTCTGCCGACACCAATCATGGTGGACAAAAGATGACCTGCGACTCGATGGGAAGACATCTCACTGCTGTCGTCATTGCTTCCGCAGCGGGCGACGTATTACCTCCATTCTTCATATTTGCCGGTTGCAATAATATGGATCGTTGGTACCATCCCCTCCCCGCCTCTGAGTTTAAAGATGTGGGTGGTGTTCCGCATTGGCTCGCATGCCAAGACTGGTTCCCTGATGATGCTTTCGTGACCTGTAGTGAAAATGGGTCTATGACGCAAGATCTTATCCCAATGGTTATCGAGCATATAAAAAAGCATGCACCGAAACGCTCTCCGGAAAAGAAACTGCTACTCCTCGTAGACGGGCACAAGTCGAGGAACGGTCATGCTTGGCTCTCGATAGCCAAAGAGTCAAACATTGAAGTGATCCAAACACCTGCCAATACGTCACACTTCTTGCAAGCTTGTGATCAGTCCATCAACAAGCAATATAAGGCTGCCATTCGCGCAACGTTTCGCACATTGGGGAAGATGTCCTTTTTGGACTTCGGAGACATGGCCACAAAGATTAAGCTCGGCACTGCCGGTTTTCGAGCTCTGACAGGGGATATCGTACGCAAATCCTTCGATGCCGTAGGCTTGTGGCCCATGGATTTTCGATTTCTTGGATGGGCTGAGGAAAAATGGAGTGGTGTTAAATCCCCCGAGAATGAAGCAGAGCGTCGTTCTGTCCGTGTGGAACTGAGAAAGCAGTGGAAAGAGATGACGCATGTCTTCGGGCAGCGCCGAGACATCTCTTTCAAGATTGATCGCCTCGAAAATATCATCACAGCTGGGAATAGCAGAATTCAATACATACTTGAGAAGCGCACACCAACGAAAGTCAAAGTCTGGAAGCACCCGTCGGACTACTATGACAGAAGCACACTATCACGTGGTGCTCCAGCTGTGTACCTCACACATGGTCAGCTCATTCAGAAACGTAGGGAGGCGCAAGAAGCTGCACGTATAGAGAAGGAGCGCAAAGTAAAGTACAAAGAAGAAACAGCTCTGAAGAAGATCCAAGCGGCCGAAAAGAGGAAGCAAAGAAAGGAGGAACTTCACGAGAAAAAGCGGAAGGCTGCGGAGGAGAAGGAGCGAAAAATGTCGGAGCGGAAGGCGAAGAAGCAGAAGGCCGAAACAGAGAAGACGTTGAAGAAATCCGCCGTGCGGATAGAGCCTGATGAGGTTCGCAAACAGTCAGACAATCATAAGAATGGTGCCATAAAATGCGTGCGAAATGTACGCCTGCCCCTAGGCGACCTCAATTTGAACAAGTCTGCGGACACAGAGAATGCGAAAGCTCTGCTTCGTGTGGACGTTGATGAAGAGATGCTTAAAGAGAACGCGTTACCGGCGGAGCACCTCAGAAAAAAACGCAACAGTTACCCACGTTCGTGGCTCGTCCGTTGGCGCCAAAAATATGAAGAACGCAAAGAGTCATGACGGCGGTGGCAGTGGCGGCGGCGGCAGCGGCGGCGTCGGTGGCGGCGGCGGTGGCGGTGGCGGCAGTGGAGGCGGTGACGGAGGAAATGACCAAGTTGCTGCACACACCCTTCTTCGGCTTCATGAAGTTGAAGAGAAGAGTATTTGAAGGCATGACTGTTGCTGCTGCTGCTGCTGTTGGTTTTGTTTGTGCTCCAAAGGAAGACTGCAGCAACGACGCGTCCAAAGTGTGGATGCTGTGGTCGCACTTGCCGTATTGCCAGACGGACGAGACGGCGCGCGACGAGCGCTTCTTGCGACTTTTGTACGAAGTGCACCTCGCCAGCGCCAGGCGATGGGTCGCGCCCAAGTCGTGGCATAAGAGTTGAACAGTGGGCAAGGCGGCGGGCGGAACGGCAAGCGGGGTGGCGGAGAGCGGGCGGGGCGGCGGTCGGAGCGGCAGGCGAGGCGGTGGGCGGAGCAGCGGGCGGAGCGGCAGGCGGGGCGGCGGGCGGAGCGGTAGGCGGGGTTGCCGGCGGCGTGCACGGAAACGCGCACGGAGGGGCGTCGACAAGCAGTGGTGGGATGAGCGAGACGGCGGACACGGTGGTAGACGGGGCGGGCGACAGGAAAGATGGTGCGCGCGGCGGTGCATCGTGCGCATCCGGTTCAAAGAGTTTGAAGAAGGGGGCGCCGTTGGGCGACTCCTCAGCAAGGAGCTCGAAATGTCAGCGGTGGCGGCTGTGTGCGCCGGGTGCGCTATGGCGGTGGCATTGTCGGCGGCGGCACGACGTCGTGAGCGTTGTTTGGGCGGAGGGAAGAGGTCGTCGGAAAGAAGAACGGCGCCGGTGGTGTTGGGTGCGAAAGAATGATGGTGCACCACATTGAGCAGCATTTTACTGAAATCGTTTGTGTGGAGGGCAGCGGACGCGAATCGGCGCCGTCGTCGCTTGCTTCCTCCGTTCCACTCAAAAGTCTCCCAGAATCGGAAGCCCCCGAACGGTTTTCACTGGGCTAGATTTGTTATTAAAATAAAGGTTAGGAGCTTGGTGTGTTTTTCTGTCGAAGAAAAGAGTGCACCACAATGCCCTCCCGAGGAAGGTATATACCAAGAAGTTCTTGGTAACAAATTCGAGTCACGCTGTCTCGTCTACAACGGCAGAGCTGGGATCTCGGCGCTGAAGTGTCAGTCAAGGACTCGCGATGTGATCGATTCAGTCTGGCCCGCCGTCTGCGAAACGGGGTTCTTCGCGATTACGGGGACGACGACTTTTCTATCAAGATCTCGCTCTGAGTGAGCTTATTCCTCTAAAAAGAACAATGCTTTGCGGAAGGACAATGAAGAAACGGACATGCTTTTCGCTTTCTACGTTAACTATGAGCATTTTACTCATCGCGCTTTCGGGCTTACGGTTCAGAACCTGTCCAAAACTAGAAAGGATATCAATGCCAAGAGCCACGACCGACATGCTGAAAGGACAAAGCTTTGGCATGTACCAACCAAAACATGCCCGAGTCGACGCTCCTGATGAGAAGATGCCTCAAAAGGCTCAGGTTCATGAAGATTGGATCGGTGCCCAGAAAAGCACAGAGCGATCGAATGCAGTTCACAAGGAAATGGGGAACAGCGAAGAATCACCCGATGAAACGTTCGACGATGACGGACTTGCACACATGAATTGGTCTGCTCGCGATAGATCCGAACTAAAAGAACCAGCTGAATGCAGGGAATGGCGCCTAGCAGCCAAAGATCCGCGGAAGCTGCATCTGTATCGAACTCATTTCGTCTCGCATGACTTCGCCGATTGGTTCATATATGCAGCATTCTTCACAGAGCTGTGGCACACAAAACAGGGCAAGGAACGACCTGTATATTTAGACGTTGCCGCAAATCACGCGAGGCGGTGGTCAAGTACATACTTCCTGGATCGGTGCATGGGTTGGGATGGTTTTTGTGTGGAGGCGAACGAGAAGTATTGGGAAGAGCTGCATACTGAAAGGCAATGCAGAGTGGTGGCAAAGTGTGTTAGCGACAGAGAGAGAACAGTCAACTTCTCGTTAACTGACGCGTACGGGGGTGTAGTGTCGGCTGATGGTGTCGGCGGAGTGAATGGAAGCATGCATGAGAAAGACTCAAAGTACAAAAGCAGGTTTCGCGGAATCAAGCCAATGAAGTGTTCAACGCTCGGCAAAGAAGTGGGAGTGAAGCACGTGCATTTTTGGAGTCTCGATGTAGAAGGGCACGAAATCGAGGTGCTGCGTGGTTTCGACTGGAAGAAAACTCGTGTGGATGTGATTGTGACGGAGAACCGAGAGAAGGAAATAAAGGAGATTCTATCGAAGCAAGGATACGAGCAAGTAAGCAAAGTACTCAAGGATGATATCTGGATCCGCAACGGGAGCGGATTTGAGGTAAGCGAGCGCATGAAGCAGTTAATGAGAAGCTTTGACAGATCTAGCTACCGATTCTTGGGGTTTTAGTACCATCCTGTGTGTGTCCCCTCTGGTTGTCATCTCTAGTAGCGTGGAGTTAATTGAGGCTTCGTCACTCTTGAGGAGTTAGTCTTAACATTCATGTTGGGTATCTTATCTTTAGGTATTATTAATTTGTTAACAGACGGAGTAGAAAGATACAGTATCACTTGAGATCAGAGCGTGCTGAGCCACCACCATGTGCGATGCGCAGCGGAGCGACTCTGCATACGGCACTCGGCGCGAACAAGCGCGCCGGCTAAGTCGCCATCGCCGGAGTGCATCGTCAACCGCGCGCCGTCCTCAGCCGGCGGCAGCATCACGCCGCACGCCGCCTTGAAGTTAAGCACGCGCTGACGGCGAAGCTGGCAGTCGCCAGTGCGCGCGCACCACTCGCTCATGAACAGCGTTTCGTCGCCCACGCGCACCACATGTTGTGCCGTCGCGCACAGAACATCCGCACCGGCGCGTCGACAAAGCGTGTCTGCGAGCAGGCGCCGTCGAAGAGGGTGACGTTGTAGCCGCATAGTGTCGTGTGCGTTGATTATATCTCGCACGGACCGTCCTGAGATCGTTGTTTCTTCGCCAATGCACTCCGGGCCGGTTGTGGTGATCTTGGGCGATGGTGACGGTATTGCTGCTGCTTTCTTCGGTTTCAACACCATGCCGCTAGATAGTAACGGCTTTCCGTTACCGGTTTTGCCGAAGACGAGCCAGTTTGAGCTGCCGCTCCTGCCTGCCATTCCGGATGCGAGCCATTCCGTGCTGCGTTGAGACTGCGAGATCGACATGAACGTGTTGTCCTCCACCGTCAACAGCGCTGGTCGATGGTTGTTCAGCTTTCGTTTCTCCTCCCAGTCTGGTGCGCTTCGATTCAACGCTTCTGCCGTGCTCATCAGCAGCACGGGTGGACTCCTGGTTGAGTCACATGCAACCATCACCGACTTCACTGCTTTCTGATATTCCAGGTCGCGTTGGATCTTCACCTTGCTTCTGTTTGCGATCACCAGCTTATCGTTCATCTCCTCCACAATCACGTGCCCTTGATTGTTGTTTCGAGCCACATAGCTCGCCGTCACGCCTTGGCTGTCCGTGCATAGAACGATGGCTCTTTGCAACTCGTTTTCAAAGTCGCGCCTACCTGTTATTTCCATCTTCTCTGCGTCCATCTTGGTCAGCGTCATCGTCGAGGTCGGCGTCAACCCGGTTTGCACGCTGCGCTTTCCGACCACGTACAGCGTACTGCCCTCGCTCTCAGCGCTCCAGAACGTTTCGCTCACCACGTTTTCCCCGTCAGTGATTAGACCCGTCTTCACGATATCCCCAGTCTCGTTCGCAATCTGAGCCACCAGAGCTTTTTGGAGCCCTTCGAACCTCTCGCTGTTCACGGTTCCAACGAGTGTCACGTTCCTGGTGCCGTTGTTTGCGCTCGACGTATACCCCACCCAGTCATAATGCTCTCCGACCCCTCCTTGTTGTCGCAGAAACAACTGTTTCCCCTGCGAGTTGTATCGCATCAACGCCATTCCTGGTCCAGAGATTCCTTTCTCTCCTTTGTCTATTCCAGTAGTGCTGCCCGCCACCCACACGTCATCTCCTTCATTTGTGCTGGTAATCACAAACGTCGCGTCTGTGGAACACGCACATGAGCGTTTCATCCATTTGAGAAGAAAGGTTTCGCCATCCAGTTCGGCCTGAAGTATGAGCGCAGAGCTTCCAGATTTGCCCTTCATATCTACTTCATCCGTTATATTTGAATGGGTGGTCACCATTTGGTATGTTACTACCCCGCTCATGCTGAGCGTATTTCCATCGAGAACGACAGAATCGATTCTAGCAGTTACCCTGTTGTCTTTGAACAGCTTCTCCAAAGTATTGTTAGTGAAGTAATCGGGTTGCTGTTCTGCAGAAGCTGTAGCTCTGTAGCTCACTTCTAAGCGGCTTTCATATTGAATTAGAGTTGAGTAATCAAGTCCCTGCTTTCGGGTTCGTGGAACTGGCAGGAGTGCTCTTCCAAAGACCAGGTTACTTCCGATGAGTGCGACCAATACGGCGATTAACCAAAACCAAGTGAGGCGTATCATGTCTCGTCAAGGGAAGTGAACAAATCGCTAAATGGTGTTTCTTTGTTAATGCTTTGAACTCCCAAGTTGTTGGTGGAGGAGTGCCGTTCGACTAAGAATCTTCTGCTGAGAGGGTCTGTACTATATAATCTCTTCACTCGGTCGTGGTTGGGTAAGTGATGGCTGCGGCGATCCTAGCGAGAACTGCACGTTAGCTGCATGAATTGATGCGTACCCAGTTAAAAAAGGACCGTGCATAGTTGAAAACAAACGGTCACTCTGACTTGAGGCGGGCAGTCATTGGGAGACCGCAATGAAAGGAGAATTCAAAGTTGTATTGCGGTGTTCCCCAAAATGGAATGCGTGACAAAGAACGCTTATAACGTTTGTGGGTTCGTACTACTATTTCGCCCATGGGTCTCATTCCTAAACACAGTGGTTTCTGCCTTCCTTGTTATGTGAAACAGACAACGACCATCATTAGTTGTTCATGCGCACGAGGTTATGGTCCTGGGCTTTTCGTTTAGAAGTATTACATGGCTCTGCAGTGTGTGCACACTGAAGCGAAGAGCCATTATCAGACTCAGCTTGAATCATATGCATACATTACATGACTTTCCGTCTGGTACCAACGGTTGGGACACAAGCATAATCGCAATCTAGTGCTGAAATCTCTGTTGGAAGGAACACCCCCTCCACCCCACCAAGAAAACCGGCAACGTTGCCGGCTACTATTGTATAATGTCTTCAACAACAAGCGTTCACGAACAGTTTGAAGACAACAGTCACACACCAACCTCCTCTTCTTCAGCAGATGACATCCGTGAGTGGAAAACATATCATTCAGACCAATCAAACATGAGGTGCATCTCATGAATGATCCAGATGTATACAGCTGTCATGCACACTTTGGTCCCTTTAAATCCGGTTTGGTTGCAAGTTTATGTGCTGCTGAACAATTTTGCAGTTCTCCTTGACTTGTTCGAGGAAAAGGCAAGAGATCAAGGAGGAAAGTTAGACGTTAAGGCAATGTTGTCAACACGTGCGAATAGTAAGCGCCTTCTTCCCCAGTGTCCAGTTTTTCTTGGGTCTGAAGAAGCCTATCGGAACGCCGAGGTTACTTTAGCACAATTCTACACCGGACACGTAACTCAGTTGCATCCTGTAGCGTCCTATATGAACAAGCGGACAATGCGTTGCAATTGTGTTACAAACGCAAAAGCGGGACCCAGAACTCGTAGTGTTTCGCTGTGCTTTGAACAAGCGCTCGAGGAGGGCGCTCATGGCTGGAACACCGCAAGATGCAAAAACGTCCATTAAGTCTCTTATTAGATATGACCCTCAGAAGTTCTTGGCCCTTTTAAAGAGAGAGCTTCCTCTGAAGCTCTAATACAGTATCGGAATAAGGTACTGTTGTCCACAATAAAGAAGAAGAAGAAAAAGTATTCGTGGATAATTCGAACGGAGAAGTTGAACATTATGTACTGAGATGTCCAAAAAGAACGCTCAGTAGACGTCTTTGTCTACCGCCGCTTCGTGAACGCTGGAATCTTGTTGTTGATGATATCATCCGAAAATGGCCTGAGAAAATGCTGGCCTTCCTAGTGAGAGAGCGCTTCTTTAACCAGAAACGCACTACATTTAGTTATAATTAAGCTAGATGTGCCTATAAATGAGAGAGAGAGAGAGAGAAGTTGAACACTCCATGACTGTAGAAATGCATTTCTCAAGTGTCTGCCTCCGCTCAAATGCCTCAAGTGTCCTGCCACCTGAATATCAAGCTCGATCTCAAGGCCAAACTACGGGTCTTTTTCCGGAGCGACGGCAAAGACGGCAGAGACCCCAATTGCTCTTGTATCTTGGAAACCCTGCCCATCAGGGATCGTGCACGTAGCATCTGCGCCCTGTGACTTCGCTTTCTTACGGACCATGCTCGCGAAGTACACTCGAATGCTGGTGTACAGGTTTCAGTTTTCATCTTCAACACAAATCGGACTCGGCTCTTATTTCTTCGCCGCTCTTTCATCCGATCATGTAAGTACACGTACCCTGTTGTACTTCAAAGGAGCTGAACCGTACTCTCTCTCTCGCTGTGTCTTCATTATTGATATTCTAGATTGATTGGTTCTTGACTGTAGGCTGTAGGGTTGGCTCATACGAAGGGTATTGGCTCCAAAGAAGTACATACGCGGAACTCAAATGAGCTGCTCATCCCGGATACGGAGGCAGGTTTTCAGTAACGAACCCGATTGCAAGATCCATTTCACTCTCAAGTAACATGCTCGGTCAACTTGGTGGAGTGTCAAATCGTCCGAAGCTAGAATTAAGAAACAGGATGGCTTTCTTGTTTGTTGCGGCTAATGGTTCTCGGATCCGACACTGTTGACTGCTCAGTTACGTGTGCATCCCAACTGAAAGCCCAAAAGCTTTTGCGACAGTTGTCCATACATCTATGCAACTGCTTTTTCTTACCATTCTTGTTAGATGGGGAGCGCATTGGTGACGTTTTCAGTTTATGTTTCGACGTCATAGTATGAATTGGTCTATATTTGTCCTTTTCCATGTCCGGTGTGCCTTCACACTGCAGCCTTCATACCTTTGCACATTTTGCAACTGGGTGCGGAATTGGAACGTGGCCCGTATAAAACTGGGACAAACCATAATGTGGGCCTTTCGGAGGGTTTGAGCATGTCTAATACACGAAGTAAACGAGAGTGGCTGGTAACTTAGAGAGAATCGACTCGTATCCCGAAACGATTTCCGCATTAAGAGTTCTCGCCAAAGTGAAAGTTATTTCTAAGGTGCTGAAGCGCAATGTCTACCAGTTGTCGTGCTGCCTACATGCACAATGCCTTTTCGTGCACAATATCAACGAAGGACGTGGCGAAAGAACAGAGCGCTTACTCTTCTCCCCAGCATCGTTCTTTGTATCGTACTATACAAATGGTGCCCCCTACGCCCTACGTCTATGGCACGCCTTGCTTATGCAATTCAGATATCGCCCGCTAACTACCATCTGCTTCCCCGATTGATGAGAGCTTTGTACGACCAGGACAACTACTACGCTCTTCACTTTGACAGCAAGATCCCTGCGTCGGACGCAAAACAAACACTCTTGAACGTATGGAATGCGCTACAAGCTGCCGGTATATCGTATAGACGTGAGAACGTTGTTGTTCTTAAACCAGAAATTGTTACCTATAGAGGGGTAACAATGACGCTGAACTTTCTCTCTTGCGCAGAGGAGCTTCTCTCGTTGGGTGATTGGGACTTCTTCATCAATCTTTCTGGTGCCGACTTTCCAACCGCATCCCAGAAGATGATGAAGAAACTTTTGTATCGAACTCGCAACGCCAATTTTGTTGAATGGAAACGACGTCGTACATGGGCATCGTATGCAAAGCGACGACTGGGCCACTTTTATGTGGACACGGGTCTGGTCACAATGAATTCAGAAAACGGCAGTTACCTCACGGGACACGATAGCTATGATGTTGATGCGTCAGACGAAAACGCTCATGTGCGCAATCCAATTGCGGATCACGTCGACTTTACGCTAGCAAAGTCGTCCGGATGGTTCATTCTGTCGCAACGATTCACAAGATTCCTGCTGAGAAGCTCACAGTCGAAGAAGCTGTTGATTGCTCTGGGGTATTCAGACGCGTCCGACGAGCACTACTTTGGAAGCATGTTATGGAATAGTGAGTTTCGGGAAAGTGTAGTAAACAGCAACCTGAGAAACATTTTCTTCGTGGCGCCGAATGGAAGTTTTGCGCTGGGTGCGGACGGTAAGCGACGGAGACAGCATCCGTTCTGGGTGGATGAGCTGGATGAGGACGGTAAGGAGTTGATGTTTTGGCGGCAGTTGTGGAATGAACCCGCTTTGTTCACGCGCAAGATACGAGGAATGAATGGGTTGTGCGAGCGTGTAGAGAGCGAAATGATTGGGGTTGGGGATAGCGTAGACAGGGCGAAAGTTGGTGCATACGAAGTAGCGTTGACGAAATGGTTTTCAGCGCTGGTGGAAGGTTTGGTGAGCAGAGCGGCAGCAGAGGAAGAGGAAGAAAGGTGAGGTAGTTTGGCGCACGTGGAGACAGTGTGATGGCTGCTGAGTGAGGCGATAGACAGGAAATCAAATGGTGCTTTCAGCAGCGCGTAATGGGCTTGATGAGTCAGACTAACATGTAATAGTCAATGAAGCTGTTAATGTATTAGTAAAGTTACACTCTACGTGTTAGTCAAAAAAAGTGAGAAACGCGGGGGGGGGGAGAAAAACATATGACATCACGCGAGCATTTGTGGGAAGCGATGAACATCACCGTCATGACCGCACTTGTTGGCGCCGCATCGGCGCCTCATTTCATACGTGGGCGGCACAGGTTCGCCGCACACGCGCTGCCAGTGGTGCTCATCGGTGAGGTCGAAGTGCGCGCCATCATCGTGATCGGCGGGCACATGATCATTGTGAAGGGCATCGTCATGCGCATGGTGTTGAGAGTGAACATCCATGACGGCCGGGTTGACGTACCAAATGCCCTTGACAATAAACCTGGCGAGCTTCTTATTGCTGAGGATGCAGTTGTTGTGCAGCACGAACGGGGAGCCACGGTGGCACATGTCGATGATGCGCCTCCTCGGCAAGTGAAAGAGCTTGTGGCGTTGCACAATCTCACCGCCGGTAGGAAAGAGGTGCGGCGGCAGCACGTGCGCAGTGACCTGACGCCAGCGACAGCCCAGCGGGCGCGCGCCGCGCTTGTAGGTGAGGTGATCGCGCTCGTGCTCCTGCAAGCGCTGGGCGGTGAGGTTGGCGATGACAGAGCCGCCAAAGTTGGGGTTGCACAAGACGCGATTGAACACAACCTGGTCGTTCTCCGAGTCGTGCGGAAAGGCGAGCAGCGCGCCAAACAGGGCGCGCGTGGCGGCGTTGGAGCGAGCGTAGTAGAAACCAGAGTTGAGCAGACTCCTCGGCCAGGCGGTCTGCACCAAGAGGTCTGGCGACGGGCGATCCAACAAGCGCGCGACGTTAGCAAAGGCGTGGCGGCACCACACAACGTCGGCGTCGGTGAAGAGCACGTCCAGGCCGGCGTCCAGCACGGCCTTGACGGCGGCGAGCTTCCGCTTGGACAGCAGGTTGAAGCGCGCGGAGCCGAACGACGCCTCGCGCTGATCGGCGACGGCGGCGGCGGCGTGCAGCGGCAGCGCGACGGTGGACAGGCCCGCGGCGGCCGCGAAGCGACGCGCGCGCTCGTCCAGCGCGAAGACGAGCAGGCGGTCGGGCGGCGCGCCGGCGCGCGCCAGCGAGCACGCCAAGTTGAGCGCGTAGTGGCGGAACGCAAAGTTGACGGCGGTGACCAGCACCACACGGCGCGCCGAGTGCGGCAGCCGCAGCGCGACGCTGGCGGCGGCGCGCTGCACGCGCGCGCGCGCGCCACGCGCGCGCAGCTGCGAGCCGCCGCCGCGCGCCGCCAGCAGCAGCAGCGCCAGCGCCAGCGCGGCGCATATCAGCAGCGCTGCCGCCGCCGCTACGCGCCGCCGTAGCACAGCGCGCCGCCGTTTTCTCGCGCCCGTCCACGCCGCGCTGCGCTTGGTGCTGCCGCTGCTGCCGCTGCTGCCGCTGCTGCCGCTGCTGCCGCTGCTGCTGCCGCCGCCGTCGCCGCCGCTGTTCGCCCTCGTCTTCATCGCAGCCGTGCGCGCCATCGTCTCGTCTCCACTCTTCGCGCCGCGTCCCGCCGCCGGCCCCATAAGAAAAAGAGTGGGCGCCGTCGCTGCCGCGCGCGCGCGCCGACACGTGGCGGCAGTGTTTGAGTTGCTTTGCTTTGGGCGCCGTCCCGCCTCCACGCGCGCGCGCTTCCCGCCACTGCCACCGCACCCGCCTGCCGCCCGAAGCCGCCGCACGAGCTTTGCTGCCGCGAGATGAGCAACGCGTCCGCGCACGATAACGGCGAGCGCGACGACGCGCGCGACGGCCGCCGCGCAGCGGCGCCACGCATCATCCTGACGGCGCCGCACGGCGACGACAGCGACCACGACGACTACCACCGCGTGGACGCCGAGCTGCTTGCGTCGTTCGACGCGGCGCTGCCGCCAAAGCGCGACCTGTCGCTGCTGCGCAAGAACCCGCTGGTGCCGGCGGGCGCGCTGGCCACGGCGGCCGTGCTGGGCGTGGGGCTGCTGGCGTTCCGCGCCGGCAACACGCGCCTGTCGCAGACGATGATGCGCGCGCGCGTGGTGGCGCAGGCCGCCACGCTGGGCGTGCTGGGCGCCTCCGTCACTCAGCAGCACCAGCGCCAAAGCGGCGCTCAATAAAAGCAAAAAAGGCGCGCGCGCGCGCGCGCCACGCCGACGTGCCCCACGCACTGCCGCCTCTGGTCTGTCGCCGCCGTCACCGAGCACACGCGCCGCCGGCTCCCCCCTCCCCCCCCCCCCCCCGGCGCTCCCCTCCCTCCCCCGGCGCTCCCCTTCCCTCCCTCCCACCACCGTCGCCCGCCCGCCTTCCCGACTCTCTCTCCCTTCCCGGCCGCCGCCGCGCCCCGTGGCTGCCGCAGACTGCGCCCCGTGCGTGCGCCCCACCCCTCCGCCTCCCCCCCGTTCGCGCCCCTCGTGGCCACATGGCGCCGTCGCCGCAATCCAAGGCGCGGCTGCGGCTACACTTCCTGCTGCAGCCGTCGCCGCCGGGCGCGGACGACTGCTCGGCGCCGCTGCCGTCGCTGTCCGACCTGCAGCGCCCGCTGTCGTCGCCGCCCGCGCTGCCGCCGCCGCGCGCGCTGTCGGCCGACAGCGCGCTGCCGTACGCGTCGTCGCCGCTATGCGCGCACGCCACGCTGCACAGCGCGTGCGCGTCGGCGCCCGCGCCGCCCGCGCTGTCGCGCGCCGTGGCGCGTGCAGCCGCCACGCCCATGCACTCGCCGCCGCGCACGCCCTTCCCGTCCGGGCCGTCGTTCGCGCCCACGCCGCCGCCGCCGCCGCCGCCGCCCGCCGCCGCGCCGCCGCGCGCGCTGGACAAGCGCGAGCTGCGCCGTATGAAGAACCGTATCTCGGCGGCGCGCTCGCGCCAACGGAAGAGCGACACCTTTGACAGCCTCACGCGCGAGCTGGCAGAGGCCAAGCAGGTCATCAACGCGCTCACCGTGCAGCTGGACCGTCGTAACGAGGCCGTGGTCGTGGCCGTGCCGCACGACCTGCGCCAGGTGCTGGGCCGCGACTACGTGTCGGTGGACTTTCTCATGGACGTGCTGCGCGGGTTTGTGGCGCGCGGCGGAGGTCGTGACAGCGGCAGCGGCGGCGGCACCGCCGGTGGTGGCGCGCAGGACGCTGCCGCCCGTAGCGGCGCCACTGTGTCCACGCGCCACGCGCCGCTTTTGAATTAATCACTTTTTAGCGCGCGCCGCTTTGTACACGTAGGTTAGCCATACAGTACCAAGGTACGACGGTACCAACGGTAACCAAGGGTATCCAAATCTGCTGCGGCACCGCCCGCGGAAGCCGCCCGCCGTGGCCGCTCGTATCGCCGCTACCGCCTCCCCGCTACCGCCTCCCCGCTACCGCCTCCCCGCTGCCGCCGTTGCCGCCGCCGCCGCCGCCGCCGCCGCCGCCGCCGCCGCCGCCGCTGCCGCGCGCCTGTGCCGCGCACTTGGCCGTTTGCCGCGTCGTCTCTCCGTCGTCGACGCCCACGCCGCCCCCTCCTCGCCGCCGCCGCCGCCGCCGCCGCCGCTGTCGCTGCGCCTCTTCGCTGTGCTCCCTCGCCGTGCACCCCCCCGGCCCACTGCGCAGCTTCCGCCCCTACCGCCCGTTTTCGCACCAGTTTGCTGGTCATTCCGCACGCCTCTTCCGACAGCCCCCGCCCGCGTCATCCACCTCTGCAGCAGCGCAGCGCACCAGTTCACAGCTTTGTTATTAAACCGCCACCTCAGCTCGCATCCTTGTCCAACAACAGTTTTGCCTACCACTCGCTGTCTCAACTACACCCCCTCGTCAGCTATGCGGCATAGCCTATGCCATCCCCAACCACCAACTCGTTCCGAACGTTGCATCTCCTTTCCCGCATATGCGTGCATCACATAAACGGCGCTATTTCTGTCACCAAACACACCGGACAGTGAACATTCTCTTGTAACATCCATCTAATTCCAATTTTCAAACGCTGCAATGCCGCCTCCGTTCCAACAAGCACTGCATCTCGAGACATTCGTCTAGCCTAGCTAGAGATACTACAAAGCTCGACAAACCATCATTTCAAGCCTTCAAGTATCATAATAATTCGAATTTCGAAATACGCCCTCTTAGCAACGAATAGAGTCCAAAACAAACATGCAAAGCTTGCCACGGTAGTCCGATTCTCCTCTCGTGTGCTTTTCAACTCGTGGCCGATAGAGGTAACGCTTTATCGAACGCTTTATCGATGCCACACTTTTCAAGTCTCTCACTAAACTTACTTTCGCCTTCCCCCTCGATATCGGAACAGTTACTCGCTCTTCCTTGTCCTTCACACCATGTCTGATCCTACTTCTTTACTGAAGCGACTCTCTATTGATGAACCTCAACAGCAATCTGCGCGTCCAGCACTGCATCATGATAGCGAAACGGCGCAACAAGTTTCTAACACCTGGGTTGGAATTAGAAACGCCGTTGTTCATTTCCTTCGTACAACACCACTTGAAGGGACTTCTTCTCATGATGGCGATGAAAGCAACCCTCAAGTGCGCAAAGAGTACATCAAAGCCTTTTCACAAAGCGTTCTCATGTCTCGTCAACTTCAGTCACCCTCAGGGATTAAGAACGATTTGCTTATTGTCCTTCTTTTGCGTGATCAACAGTTTGAGCACAACCTGAAAGCGCTCGTACAGCTCATTATAGAGGCACTTTTTCCCCACTGTTGGGGTACTCCTCCACCTTCGAATCTTAGCAATCGCATTCAAATGCTTGACTCGTTTCATTGGAAAATGCAGTGCTGGTTTATGTTACGAGATGCGCTGAATTCTTTCTTGCAGCCAAGTCAAATGATTAAAATGGGTATTGAACAAAAATCTCAAGTCTACCGAATCATGGACCACATTCTCTGCCAACATGATGTCTTTTCTCGAATTCTGATAAACGTTCGCACCGAACATGGCCAACTCTTGACAGATCTTAGGTTTTCGCATCAAACATGGACATCGTTGACATCAGCAGATTCAAGGGAGACGATACACGCTGTGCAGTCATTTTTTTACTTTTTGCAGCTTTGTGGATCGGAGGAAGCTGACCCCAAAGCGGCAATTGCCAATTATGTTTTTCAGCTACAGCAAACTCTTTCAGCGTGGACAACCCTTTTCAAAATAGCTAGGCGGGAGATCTGCCGTGTGCAAGAAGATGCCTACCCTGCGATGCTATCTGCTGCAATGAAGCTGTCACAAGTCGGTGAGAATTGGACAGAAACAGAAAACTTCATATCCCTCCATGCTTTTGCAAATCAGAACGTTGTAGGACTCGAAGTCATACAGAACAAATGTGTGTGGGATACTATTGATTTTTTTGAGACTGCATGTTATATTAAATATCCCTTTCATCTTCAAGCTGGTTATGGAGTGTCTGCGCTACTTCTTCAGAGCAACCGACAACCATTCTTGAGGGCAATTCTCAACAGTTTTCAAATCGTTTCAGAATACGGACACTTCCAGGATCTACTGTCAGAGCTCAACCGTCTATGGGACGCTGATTGGGTATCGATGCGGGGGGTCTTTCGTGTTCCCCTACATCCCCATGATCTGCTTTCGGCTTGGAAATGGATAGAAATGTTCAATCTGTCGAATCCATGTCTGAAAGTCTTCGAATCGACATTGGTGAAATGTTTCTGGGATAAGCTTTCGGTTTTGCACCTTCCACACGACGATGGTTATATCTCTTTGAAACAGTTGTTCCAGAGAATTGTGACCATGCGGAAACGGACGCAGGGTAATCTTGGGGTTTCAATGGACAAAGACTCTTTTATACTTCAGGTAATGAAAGCCCTGGCTATCGTTTCGAAATCGATGTTGCCACCTCACAAGTTGCGCAAATTCCTCAATTTCGTTCGGAACGCAATACTGAAGAATTTCCTAGCAGACAAAGTGGATGAAGGTTTCGCCCACGCTATTTCGGAGTTCTTTCGACTTCAAGGTCTGTCGCATAACTTCATTGAAGAAATCTCAACTTTCTCCGTTACTAGAACAGCATGTGCAGGTAACGATAAGTGGTCTGACCAGACTTTAGATCCTCCTGAAGCCGAAACTAGTGCACTACAGCGATCGTGGTCTAACGGAAATCTGCAAAAGAGGTGGATGTCAGTTACCGAAGAAGATCATTTTCAGCCATATATCAAGCATCACACCAATGATGGTTCCTTGCACTTTGGATTCCCATCCAAAGTGATTCATCTGGCCTCTCTCCTTGCAATCGAATCGGGAACAATTGACGATGAATGTCCGCTTCCGCTTCTTCGGCTCCCTCCAGAACTTTCTCTTGTCCAATCTTACGCCGCTTCCCACTACAAGAGTATTTATCCTTTCCGAAAGATCTCCCATTTTAACCACCTCAGCACAGTTGAGGTTTCTACCTGCTTCTTCTCACAGTCATCAAATCAACCAATTTCATTCACCGTCAACCTTTACCAGGCATGTGTCCTCAAATTCTTTGAACAATACCAAACTGCTTCTTTGGAACAGATTTTTGCACAGCTGATAGTTGATGACATCACGGAAGAGCAGCGTGAGCAAGAGAAATTTCGTATTCGACAGGCAGTAGTGTCGTTAAGCACTGAAAGGGCACCCATGGTGATGTGGGAGGAGGATGGGGAAGGAAGCGAAAGATGTTTCGGATTGAATGAGAATTGGAGTCCTTCAAGGCTGCCGAAATTTGTTTTGCTTTTCGACAATGCTTTCATTTCGTGTTTGGATGAAAAGGCAGAAAGAAGAATTCGAGGTTCAGTTGATCTGGGGATCATGAGGATCCTGCGTTACCATGGCTTTGGTTTGACCTACTCGCGCAAAAGGATAGTTGCCGAAGTTTTCGCGGCCAGAGTTCATTCTTACATTACTAGGCTGTATATTGAGAAGCGCATTGAGCACTTAATCCAGTCCAAAATGATTGTAGGAAACGCAAACTTTCTAAGACTTCAGATAAGGGTAAATTGAGTGCCTGAAAGCACCGTTTGTTTTTGCTGTGGAGCGAAGTGCGCTAAGGCGGCGGAATCATGTAGTTGAGTTGTAGATAGTCTATGGACGAGTTTTCGCACAGAGAGCTGTAAAGTTTATAACTGAACTGCCTAGCTGTGCAATAATTCTTCGTTCCTGTGCAAATGCAATGGAAATGGGCACAAACGCAAATGCATTGAAGGGGTTGACACCAGCGTAGATTAGCGTAACTTCAGAGTTGTCCGCAACCTCAGGGCCCCTGGGGGGAATCTGCCGGCTGGTGACACTTGCGTGACAAGCGCAGCCCCAGATGGAGCGAGTCACGCTTCAGGTTCAAGCACGAAACACAAAATTTCAAAAAAGGTCACGGCCACGTACTTGAAATACCCAAAGTGCTTCTGGAAACAGGAGCACGCAAAGAAGTTGACATCGTTTCGCACCTTCCCTCTCCTATGCCTTGGAATTAAGTTTGACGATGGAGTACAGCGTCAGTTGTGGGCTATGGAATCCATAGTATGGATGTCCCGAACGCCCACTATGCGACCAGTCTGGTCTTGCTGAGCCAGCTGAGAAGAGGCAGGGCATTCTATTACAAAATTGTCCACACGGACCATACCTTGGTCACCACGGAAAAAAGAAAATGCTTTCGCCATCCCAAAGTTAAAACGCACTACATTTCTGGTTCCTTTAAATTCAAACCAAGTCCAATTAAAAGAGAATGCCCTCACTTGGCCACCAATTAGTCACGTTAGCATTAACACACATTTTCAAATCTGCTCACCCGCCCGTTGCTTATATGTACCGTCCCTACCGAACATCTCCCCATGGTATGCTCTCCTCTTTCATTTCTTTCCTCCTCCTGTGTTCTTTCCTTTCCACATTCACCAACTTCCTCTCCACTCTGTCTATCAATCCGCTATGGAGGACAGCTCCGACTCGCTGCCTTTGGAGCGCCAAATAGCTGGCTTCATCTCTTCGACAGCCCATCACCATTCCCAATCTACTGCTGAAAACCAGTTCAACGTCCCTCATCAGTCTGACAGTGACATCACTTCCCAACTGCAGCGGCTCTCGGTTGACGGACACGAGCGCTTCGACTCTCAGCCAATGGAATCTCAAAATCAACAGAACCCTCCCTCAGAACAAGAACGAGAGCAGATCAGCAAAGACATTTGGGATACGGTAAAAGAATCCATTCAGCTATTCCTTGCCTTAAATCTGGATAAGACCCCCTCCCAACGCTTTCAGGATGAACATAATCCTACAAAACGTGATTCCACGATCCAAATCTTTTGCGAAACCGTAAGAGCTAGCTTTGAAGCCCGACATACCACATTCCAGGACGCTGGCGTGGCATTTTCAGCCACCCTCACACATGAACAGGATTTTGATGATAAGCTGAAAGGTCTCGTACAATACATTGTTCCCAGTCTCTTTACGGGTATTCAGCTGAATGAACCAGGGATGTCCCCCGATAAGGACAAGAAATCTCTTGTAGAGTTTCATTGGAAAATGCAGCTTTGGTTCCTGATGAGAGATATGCTTCATTCCTTCTTTCACCCTTATCGATCCAGGAATGTCCATATTACTCACCGATTAGAAGTGTATCAAATCCTTGACAATTTTCTCCACCAAGGAGAATCTTTCTCCCGCATTGTTTTGAATGTGCGAACTATGCACTCAGAACTCATGAACTCAATGAGAATACTTTTCTATCGAACGGGGAGGACCTCAACAAGCAATGACCCAGATCTTGTGCATGCCATTCAATCATTCTTCTACTTCCTGCATCTATGGGGGTCTAAAACAATGGACAACACATCCGGAATCGTTTATTACTTGAGCCAGCTTCATCAAGTTTGCAACGATGATCTACGTTCTGATATATCCTTTCAATGTGAGAAACAAAAAGCTTGTCTTGAAAACAATAGTCATTTTGCCTACAGTATCTTTCAATTTATTCTGGAAACGGTTCGTTGTTACAGGGAAGCAGAAAAATTTATTTCGCTCCACGCCTTTGGGAATCAGAGTATTGGTGAATGTGACATCTTTCTTTTCCTCGAAGATCTTAAATTGCATAACCACATCAACCGTTCTATTTCCATATGCTCTCCAGATCCTTTGATATACAGATTTAATCATGGTTTCACATACGATATGTTTTGGTGGTGTCGATACATGGAAGGCGACAAGGGAATGTTTGTTCTTCTGATGCTCCTGGAAAATGAATTTCATCCAAGCTACTGGAAGTTTTTTGATAACTATTGGAGATGCACAGTATCCAGTAAGAAATTGTATTCTATCTTGCCACACCTACGGAGAACTCTACCAGCAATGAAGGAATTTCATCATGCTCTCGTCCATTCCCTATGGAAGGCTTTTCTTCGAGAATACGGAGTTGAAAACCCTCTCAGTATCTTAACCAAAGTATTCCTCGAGGTCCATCGAACTTTGGAGTTTCCTGAAATATCACGTGTGTTGAACAAGATTGTGAAACCACTTGCTTACCTCTCGAAAACAATGTTAAGTCCTTCTCAGAGAAGAAATTTTATAAGGCATACCCGCAAATATCAAGTGGAACGACACTTGCGAGGGGGCAAGTTCAGTCTCCGAATGATTTCTAAATGGAACAACACCTTCGATTTAGCCTTTGGAAACGCAAACATGTTTTTCGAGAAGATTACTTTCCCTGCCGATAACAAACCTCCTAACATGAACAAGCTGAAACGAAACGAATTGTTACACTTTTGGGATGATAAGCACGCAAGCCCTCGCAACTGGGATCAATGGTTACCCCGCTTGTCTAGAAGTACGTCAAGGAAGGAGGCATGGACCACAATCGATATTGAAGACCGTTTTCAACCATATATCAAGCATCACACCAATGATGGTTCCTTGCACTTTGGATTCCCATCCAAAGTGATTCATCTGGCCTCTCTCCTTGCAATCGAATCGGGAACAATTGACGATGAATGTCCGCTTCCGCTTCTTCGGCTCCCTCCAGAACTTTCTCTTGTCCAATCTTACGCCGCTTCCCACTACAAGAGTATTTATCCTTTCCGAAAGATCTCCCATTTTAACCACCTCAGCACAGTTGAGGTTTCTACCTGCTTCTTCTCACAGTCATCAAATCAACCAATTTCATTCACCGTCAACCTTTACCAGGCATGTGTCCTCAAATTCTTTGAACAATACCAAACTGCTTCTTTGGAACAGATTTTTGCACAGCTGATAGTTGATGACATCACGGAAGAGCAGCGTGAGCAAGAGAAATTTCGTATTCGACAGGCAGTAGTGTCGTTAAGCACTGAAAGGGCACCCATGGTGATGTGGGAGGAGGATGGGGAAGGAAGCGAAAGATGTTTCGGATTGAATGAGAATTGGAGTCCTTCAAGGCTGCCGAAATTTGTTTTGCTTTTCGACAATGCTTTCATTTCGTGTTTGGATGAAAAGGCAGAAAGGAGAATTCGAGGTTCAGTTGAAGAAGATATTTTACGTATATACTCGAAAGGCAGGAAAGATAAGCTGATGACGTTGAAATATCTCACCAAAATGGCATCTGCAAGAGTCAGATATGAGTGTGTGGGATTCCAGTATGTCCAAAGTTGCGTTGAACGTCTCATTGACAAAGGTAGGATTGACGTGAATTCACCATCTTTCGGTTCATCAAATTCCGATATTGGTAGTAAAGATTCTGGTGATTCCTCTCGAGGAGGCTCCTCTGACGAAGACTATGATGAATATTCTGAAGAATATTCTCACAAAGACTCTGACGAACATTTGGAAGACGACTTTTACGAACATTCCGACGGACATTCTGACCAAGACTCTGACGGACATTCTGACCAAGACTCTGACGGACATTCTGGCCAAGACTCTGACGGACATTCTGACCGAGACTCTGACGGACATTCTGACCAAGACTCTGACGGACATTCTGACCAAGTCTCTGACGGACATTCTGACCGAGACTCTGACAGACATTCGGACGAAAGTTCTGACGAAGGCCCTTATGCATACCAACAGGTGCACGTGGGGCCGCACGCTGGGGAGGGCGATGATGAATCCGACGAGTACGAAGGCGACTATGACGAGGAAGGAAGTGAATATGGCGAGGACGAATCTGAATCTGACGAGGACGATTTTGTATCTGACGGGTACGATGATGAGTATAGTGACGAAGGAATGAATGAAGATACTGACGAGGAATAATGGGTGTTAGTATATGAATGTATATGAACTCAGATTGTCGTAGCATGAACTAAAGAACTTGTAATCAGAACCTTTCTATTTCAAAACGAGGGTGTTGATCAACTCGCAATATCCGGGCTACAAGTAGCGCTGCAAATGATCCAATAGATTGGTGTTGGTGTTGATATGTCAAGAGTCAAGGCTCAGCTCTAGACAAAAGAGAAAGGAAAAGGATTGCTAAAGTTACGCTCTCCACCAGAATCAGCAACATGCAATTATAGTACCAGAAAGGCTTTGGTGCTCCCAGTTTTTCATTGGGCACCTTCCGAATCTTCACCCAAGTTGCAACTACATAAATCAAAGCTTCTGAGGGGGCAGTGTGCCACACATGTTTAAAAATGACGCAGAACACGTAATCCTGCGATGTCCTTTGACAACCGGCGATCGTCGAGAAAGGCTCCCATCGCCAGATGAACGACGCAATAATATTGTCATATTATGACGTTGCAAGATTTGATCAGACAGTACCCGTATAAGTTGTTATAGCCATCTTAATGAGAGGGAACTTTTTGTAGTGAGAGCTTTCTTTCGACTTCGTATTGAAGGTTGATGTCCGCACTATAGTAGAGAAGGAGAATAAACCTTTCCATGTAATATACTATGACCTCACTTTCTTTTCGTTCGTTTCTGGTCACTTTTACTTTCCAGAATGGCGTTTAAAGCATCTTCCTATCCTTCTAAACGCCATCCGATTTGGGAATCATAGGCTCCGTAAAATGTTTCACAAGGACCATTTTTCATGCCTTCATATCAATGGGAGTGTGAATATATATCCCTCTATACTGCCAAATCTACATTGGAGAAGTCCACTGTGAGAAGCCAAGTGTCAAGGAACCTGCATTAGTCTATCGTAATCAGAATAAAAATTTTATTCTGATTACGATAGACTAATTTAATGAGCTTACTCTCTATAAAGCATACATATTCTCACTCCGTGTCTCACTTACAGCGGCTGTAACCAATGAAAGCTTGTTTCAATAAAAGAAGAATTTGTTGTAGCTCTGTGGAGAAATCTCGGACCTATCTATCTTTACATACAGGAGTGAAAACACCATGTCACAGTTGTGGTTGATGGATAGGGTTTTTGGCTTGCCTATCACGACTGGAGTGATATATTGGTTCTTTCCGTCCTGCAGAAGTACACTGGGTCCTCTTGTCTTCAATACTACAGCTTCATTGTGAGCTCAGTAGCTCAGTTGGTTGGAATTGTGAGTGTGTGATGTGTGCCATTCCACAGCTGTTAAACAGAATTGGCCAGGATATGAACACGCCAAGCTTGCCGCATAACCCCTGAGCACGGTGAAAAACAGGAAGCTTCCGAAGAGACGGTATGATGCCGTGATGCACGTCATAAGGAAAACGAGTGATTGTTGGCATACAAAATCGAGATCCTTGAATTTTGGTACTCTGTTCACCAGCGTCGCAAAGAATGTAAGAGGGCCACCCATGTAGCCCTGTGTCACTGCAATATTTGGAAGCCGTGTCACTACGCTCATGGCCAAACTATCCTTTTCTACTTGGTGGAACAAAGTGATGACGTCGTTCTCCGTCCCTGGGTAGTAGAAGGATTCATAGGGAGGGATTCACAACAGCCAAAGAGCTTTGATCATCTTCGAGGTGTAAGTTCAGTACAAACTCTTCTGCCAATCTCTTTCAGGATGGTAAAGCAGGTAAGCGCCATGACTGCTTTTCAGGGAAAGATGGAATCAAAGCTTTACCTGCTGTAGGACCTGTGATTTGCGATTTCCTCAGTTTTGCCACTCCACCAAGCTGTGACTGACGAATGAAGGGGGAAATTTACTTCAGAGCAGTAGTTCATTGTCGAGTGAACGACCCATGTGCCCTTCTTAAGTAATGACAGCAAGCTCGGTATCTAAAGGTGTCCATTGAATGCGTTCCCTTCAGAGATTTAGTAAAAGAAACGGCTTAACACTGCAAACGATGACGATACTCGAGTGCCAGCAAGTAGTGGATTTGTGGCAGATAAACATCTTGTTGTGTAATTGACTAATTCAAAATGGAGGAAGAATACAAGTGGTGGTGCGGATTATGTTCAAGATGTGCGTCAGCATAATTCATTCCAGTGCGCTATAAAAGGGAAGAAGAATGAGTGAGGTACCTATTCTGCTTCCCAGCGCACACCCAACTGTGACTTGACACAAGACGACAAAAGCCCCGACGAAACACACAGTTCCGATACGTACAACTCAAACATGAAGATCATCTGCCTTTTTATCTTGGCTGTTGCTGCAGTGCTCTACTCCGCTGTTGGCATGGCTATACCGAAGAAGAATAGCATGATAAGCTCCTCTCACAAGTCTGAGATGGCGACCGTGCATGGTATGGAGGTGGATGCAGCTGTCCGCGACTGGGATGATGATAATGATGATGGCTGGGGTGATGATGACGGACGCAAATACTACCAGCCCCGTTACTGGAATCCTTATTGGGCTTACTACTACCCCCGTCAGTACCAGCACTACAGGCCGAGGAAGGCTGCGCCGAAAAGGAAGAGGTTCGGATGCTCTGATGATGATTGCAGCGATGATGACCGTCGTTAACAGCGGCAGAAGATTGGTATAGAAGTTGATGGGCCTCCTATCACTCTGTTCTCCTTGCTGAACTAGTAGCTAGTAAGGAGTTTTAACTGCGAACAAATGTAGTCGTGTACGGATTAGCATCCGGAAAACTGGCACTCGGCGGAATGATTTGATAGTTCATAACACCTTGTGCCTCTCCAGTAAATTTGATTGTTTATGCGTTGACAATGTGCTTCAGAATCTCGTCGGCGGGTTCACGGGAGTTGGTGTTGCATCTCTGACGAAACTGCGCAAGTGCGCGCAGCAACATCTGCTTGTTGAAGAGTGCTTTCCATAATTGCGAACGCGAAACAAGTTTGGCAAATTATTTGCCTTTGCCCACGAAACGTGTGCAGATGTACACGTGTTCAACTCAGTTGACTCAACTGAGTTGAACACGTGTACATCGAATTGAATCATGATGCATCATGCGATGATGTTCGCAACTGCTTTGCCGGAATCTTCTGCAGATGGAACTTCCATCGCCGCGCTGCCGTTGATGTAAAATTACCGTTGGTACCAACGGTACATCCATCACGTGAGACTCGCTCACATGTGCCGCTGGCAATCCCCTCCGTTTGCCAGTGCTCGAGACTCCTGTCTTTCTTCGAGAGCCAGTCGTTCCCCCCTCTCTTGACGGTGAGTCATCGCTCACTTTGTTGTCGATAACTGATCTTGCATGCTCTCGGACACTGTTTGCTGCTCCCTTGATCAAGTTAAATCAGTTAACTCTCCAAGCTGCAGCTTTTTTTCCCGTGTGCAGCTGTTGCTGACAATGCTTTGTCAACTTGCGCCGTTCAGGTGTGTCGTTATGGATCGCACATGCGTTCACTTCAAGCATTACTTCCGTGTTAAGCTTTGATCTTTTTTATTGCGTATCATGTGATGTGATACATACTATTCTCGTCCTCAGTCGCAACACTGCGCTACTCTCAAAGCTCATTTACGTTCCTCGTCCTCAAGATTAGCTGCAAAACGCGCGATACCAGTGCAAAACCAAGTCAGCTTCTTACTATGGGTGTGGGTCTTCCAAACACCTGCGCCCAATAAAGTTGACCATTACGACCGCGTCCTACATGCACCCCCATGTGCGTAGCCTTAGCGTTGAGCAGATTTCGACGATGTCCAGGGCTTTTCATCCAACTGCTTACCGCATGCATGGGGTTCTTCTGGCCACGCGCCAAGTTCTCCGCCGCCCAAACAAAGCTGTAGCCAACGCGACGCACACGAACACCCAGTCTAGCACCATCGAATCCAATATGACTCAAACGAATCTGCTTAAACGCCAGATCGGCGTTATGTTTGGAAGCGGCCACGTTGAGCTTGGAGTCAAGACGAACCGGCGATATGCCATATCTGGCGCGTTGTTCGTTCGTGAGACGTAGCAGTCGTCGACGGTACATGTCTTGCAGAGCGCCTGCCTGTCGCGGAAGTCTGACGTGCGTGAGTTGATTCGGTGCACATGTTCTGCAGCCTGCCTGCCTCGCGGCTAACACCTGAGGCTTGGGCTGCATGACCGAGCTGGCATCTTTGGTGTAGCGATCGCGTTTACAGCCACATGCTCCTCGCGGAGCGGGCCTTCGTTGACGGGTTTTTGGCGCCGTGGTGACTGGCTATGAAACGGAAGCGGTGGGGGTGTGTGCGGCGGAAGCAAGGTGATGATGAGAGAAGGGAGGGGGTGATGAAGGGAAGAGTTGACGGTTTATGTACGGGCTGTACAAAGGGTGAAGGGAGGGGCGAGTGTACCGGTATGTTTCCGCGGTGCTGGTTGGAAGGCGGTAGCAGCTGTGCAGATGGGGGTGGGACGGCATGGACGAGTTGTGAGGGCGCAGCGTGGAGGGTGAGGCTTTTATAGGTAGCGGACAGTGAGTTGTGATAGGGAACCGCCTACGGTTGTACGTAGCGCGTATATCGACGACCTAATAGCGCAAAAAGCGAAAAAGTTGTTCGACTGCGAGATTGGAACGGCATCGGCACCGCATGGATATCTACTAGATACACATCGCTCGCAAAGAAGACGCCAACTCCATCCATGTGCGGCAGGCCGGCAAGAAGCGTGTGGAGGACTCAGAAATCTCTCGAAAGCACAGGAGCGTGGAACTGTTTGTACGCGCGAGAAACTGCCGCGCGGCATTGCGACGGCGGTTGAAGAACAGCAAAGTGGCGCCAGTGCGCGCACGCACCGCCGCTTCGACTGTGCGGCGGAGCAGCGCATGCGCCGCCGTCCTCTTCTCGACGCGCGTTTCACTCTCAATCACACGTTCACGGACAAATCGTCTGGTGGCCTGCGCTCGCTCCGCGAGATGGAGCCTGAAATTACAGCTCATGCTTTTGCTTTTTGATTGGCTCAACGAAACGTGCCGCCTACGCCGCTCGCTGCCGTGCCACTTGTCCACGTGTAGGAGTGTGATTGCGCGCTTATGAGTCTTTTTTTAGCGAGCAGTTGTACACCCAAGTTCTGATGTTGCCCGCTTCCCTCACGTTCCCGTTCTCGACTCCGTCGCCTTGTGCTCGTTTAAACTTGACTCGCCGAGCACAACCCCCATCCACACTGCAGCTTCTTCTCCTTCGTGCTTCTCAACAACCCAATCTGCCATGTACACGTAGCCCTCTCCATCAACTCTCGATCATGCCCATCTCGATCCCGTCTCTCAATACTATTGAGTCAATAGTACTAGTCGTAGCTTCGCAACTTCTGTTCCGACTCCATACACCTCTCCCCACTCATCACTTCGACGCTCACTGCCACAGCCCAACATTTTGCAAAGCACAGCTCAACATCTTGTGTATCGGCATCTTGCCCCCCCTTTCAGTGCCAAACAACAATCGCAAGATTAGTTAATCAACTCCGCGAATAACTGCTCTTGTCCACTCTCTTATTCTCAGCTTCCTCCCCTCCACTACTGCGCTTTTGTACTTGCTATTGGCTATCATCAACTTCAACCTCGTAAACATTCCGTACCTTCGAATGCAACACTGCAAGTCAAACAGCAATGGTGTCACTCCGGCTGTTCGTCGTCCCTCCCTCCCCATTCTCCATCTTTTCGCGCTCGCTTCACACTCAATCCAGCAGTCTATCGTACAAGCAGTCCTGTGTACAGCGCCCATTGGTCCCTATTCATCCCTCCCACAACTAGCCGCCTTGAACATCTGTTTAACGCAATTCCCATACATGTTGTCACCCATTCACCATTCAGCTCTTCAAACAAACGCTTCATTTCACGCCTACAAGAGTCTCGTTTAAACGTGAGGCAAGCTTCCCTTTCGCGTCATTTGCCTTCCACCATGCGTCATCGGTACAGTGCCAAGTGACAGTCCTTCTCGATCCTATGTCTGCGATACGGCATCTGTCCAAACTGTTTCACACTGCATCACTATTCATGCCGAACCAGCAGCCATACATTCGATAGTTTCGTTGCTCCCTTTCAACTGCAGCAAATCATAATGGCTCTCATAGTGGGACTTTTAAGCTGAGCAGGGTGTTGTACATACCATACTCTATCTCAACGTCAGGAGAGAAGCAGTTGACGCGATTTTGCTTCTACCTATCCACTATGATTCACTTACAATCCGCCCCATGTGAAAAACTGCAGAGCTCGTTCACTTCATGCCCTCACTCTCATCCAAGAACTCGCGACTTCCAGAAATGAACTGCCAGCGGATTTCATTGTACGCTTTGTATCCGTACTGGAACGTCTTGTCCCGCCTATTTCTCCCTGACATCTCGCCCCCCCCCCTCTCTCACTTTCTGTTGAATCGCTCCCAATGAAAACAGTCCACCTTTTCCATTGTATCCCTAACCCAGTCTTCCGTCACGACATATCCATGGCGCATTTGTGACTTTTCTTCACAAGCATTCCACAGCCCTCGATTCAACTAGTTCGCCTTCTCGCATTCCCTGGGTAGATGTAACCCTATTAACACAGGACGCTGAGTCCCAGAACGCATCGCTCTTTCGAAACACGCCTCGCGCGCCGTCTCGTGTCGCTCAACA
>JARGSG010000129.1:0-107563 GCA_030374805.1 Gracilaria gracilis | reverse complement strand
CTTATTCATTGTTTGTACGCCATTTTATGAAAAGTGTCAAAAATGGCGTAAATCTTTTTCTAGATCATGCTATAAATGGCGGTGAAATGGCGTAGAGCATGGAATTTATACGCCATCTCTTCAATACAAACAAAAGTTTTCTACGCCATTTTTTACTTTTTGCAAAACGTAGTGCGCCATTTATAAAAAGTTTTTTTCCTAGGGTATGAGAAGCAATAAATATGCTACAGAGCACATTCGATTATGACCGGGCGACGTTGGAACATTTAACTGATAAATTTGTTGACGAGGAATTCGGTGTGGATGAGAACAGCTTTTCAGACTTGTACCTCATCTTGCTTTTTGAGAAACAAAGAGCAGGTGTCCCAAAGCTTCAACATGCGTTCACAGAACAGTTTTCTCACTGCAAGGGGTGGGTAAACATGCAACGATTTCTGTCAAATAAGAACATGAGCCTGGCTCTCCGATGCAATACATGTAGAAAAGAAGCAGCTATTCACATAATTCCAAGCCTTATTTATTGCTCTACAATGGAAGTAGACTCTTCGGACTACAGCTTTGTCTTCTGGCTATACAAAACCAGTAGGGAAGCAGCAGAAAAACTAGACGTTCCACTAGACTTTGTCATGTACGTTCCTACTGTGCACTTCAAACTTGATGACCTAAAACAATGTGCAAGTTTTGAGAAGACCTTTCTGGATGCACTTCACGCAGTAGATTGCTATGGCTACATCGTCGGACAAAGAGCTTCAAAGAGATGTAAAAGCAGCTATTACAACTGTAGACAGAAATTAAAAGCCAAGAAGGAACCGCCGGCAAGCAAAAAGAAGAGACAACGAAGTACGATGCAGACATTTAAGTGCGGGGGGAAGTGTCAGTTCTTCGTACCATGGATCAATTACTGCGTCAATTCATATAAAACACGAGTCGCAACATGAGGGTCTAAGCCCACGCAAACGTAACAACCGTTTGCGACCAACACAACTCAAAAGATATTAACCGTCTATCTGACCAAGGACTAACCCCATTTCAAATCACGCAACAATTACGAAAAAGTACTCAGAAATACGTCGATTATCAGTATGTCTATAACAAATGGGCAAAACTAATGGAAGAGAAGGTGCATAAAGCCAGTGATCCAAAACAATCTGTATATTACTGCTAGAAAACTCTTCTTCGTTCAAGGTCATATTTCAAAACGATGATCCATACGCGATAGAATTCACTACAAAGCTTCGTGCAAAGGTGTTTTCAGAGTTTCAAGTGAAAGAAGTGTTCATTGATTCAACCTACAAAACGAACTCCTCAAAACTGGAACTTTTTCTATAGTTGGATCATTCATTGGTTCAAGGTTCCCGATTGCTTATATGCTTCTCGAGCCTTTACCGGTTCATCGTTATTTTCCTGGTTATAGGAAACAAATGCTGGTGCACTTTTTGGAAGCACTTCGGCAGGAGTTGTAGATATTCAATCCCGGGTTCTTTTTCACGGACAAGGATGTTGGCCAGATTAAGGCAATTCATGAGGTGTTTGGCGTTAGGGCATCTATATGCCTCTGGCACATGAAACGTGCTCTGAAGAAAAAACTTGGTGCCTTAAGAAAATCTGACGCATCAAGATATACTAGAGAGGTGGAGCAGAAAGTATTGAACATGGTCTCTGTACATTACAATTTGCATCCATTTTTTGCGATGACAACGATGGATGAAATTAAGCATATTGCTTAGACTCTGTTCATGAGTTGTGCCATCCTCAAAACGGTGAGGTACTTGGGGAATTGTATTCTTATTTGAAAGAAAATTAGTATTCTGATAACTGGTTTGTGTTATGGGGAAGGCGTACGGAAGCTTCGATTGCTTTGTCAAGGACAACTATGATGGTCGAAGCTCATTGGTCTGTGCTTAAAAGGTTATATTTACGAAGCTATAATTGACCGCGGGCGGACTTCTTGGTATTCCTTCTAGAGACCGTCATGCAGAAATATGTATGTGACTTCAATGGTCTGGTTACTGGTGATCGAAAAGCATCCTGGTTTAAGCAATTCAGAAAGAATGGAAACACACAATTGAAAAAGAAAGAAAGATTAAGAAACGAACAAGACACAATGGTTTTGTTCTTGCCCAGCGTTCATGAGATCAAGATTTTTATTTTGCAAGCACCTTGTCGAGAAAGATCCATGCCCTGAGTATCGTGACATAATGCGCTATCGTCGTCCACCGTTTCTTACTTTTGAAAGACAGCGAGACCAATTTATCCCCCGTTTCCAGGGTGAGAATTTCCATGATCCTTTGGAGTCTCCAGTGTTGTCGCAAGACTCCCCTATACTTTCCAACCGACCGCCTTTGTCCTTCTTCCAAAACGCAGATTCTACAGAAATCGATATTTCAGAAGTCCAAAAAAGAGTAGTACGCGGTAGAGAGCTACTGAGCTGGGCTCACGATAATTTGCACGCACTTTCACACAGCACCGCTGACAACGCGCAGCTCAATTTCTTTTGCAATTATGTCATTTCTCCATTGCAGAAGTACAATATATCGGTAACTCGTAATCTGTCTGCCAGAGAAACACCAAGAACATTTGATTCTAAGCACACAACGTTCCTCCAGTAACCACTTTGGGTCATCCTGTCTGTCATTTGAGATTCCTTCCTGTTTGACGCCCCGTTCCAGATCTCCAATTAAGTATGTGTTTAGAATTATGTCAGAGAGCGCAGACAGTGATAGAGAGATCTTATGGCCAATTCTACATGAGTGTCGCTGTTAATTTGACGAGACGCCGACTCTGCTTGAACGCCAGTGTTGGGAAACATATGTCAAAGGCAGCGAAGAAGCTGTGAGACACGATGAACTTGAGAGCAGCGGTCGCGACGCGTATCCAGCGAGGGCGGAGAGAAACAGCTGTTGGAAGTCGCAAACGGCATTCGATTTGAAAGACCGGGCGTGGAGGCAAGGAAGAAAGATCCGGGAGTGGAGACGGCGGTCGCATTGTAGACACTGTAGCGGAGCTCGGAGACGCCATGGTAGAGAGCGGTGATGGTGCACCAGGTGTAGTGGTGGTACGACAGGAGCAGTGGTGGTTGAAAAAGGCCAATGATCGCAGCTAATTGTCGTGAGCTTGTTAAGGGGGGGCAGAAGAGGCAGTCAGGGTAACGGTGGATCGGCTGGAATGATAGGATTGCTGGCAGACTGGAGCTGACTCCAGGAGGTCGCGTTGGCTGGTGCCAGGCGGGTTTGGCTCCCGGTTTGCCGCGACGGGAGATGTGGTGTTGTGGTCGTTGCAGGCCTGTGATTCACACGGTGGCTCAACAGAAGGCTGGTGTTGTTGGTTCAGTAGCGGCAATTGTGGTGGAGGAAAGCCGGTGAGTGCATAGGCCAAGGTGGTGCTTTCGCAATGACACTACTACTGTTGCGGCGCTCTAGCGCTGCGGAGGCTGAATTGTCCGGGCGGAGGCAGCAGTGCCTATGGGCAGCTAACAGTGTTGAAAATGTGTGGCGTACGGGCGTCGAAAGCGGTGCTGCGCACCGCAAAATGTGGGGCAGAACAACTGGTGGAGCCGGGGAAACAGCGATGGAACAACGAGGGAGAGCATTCACGGCTGCCTGTGTTGCATTGCTTAGCGCCACGTTAGCCCTGAGAAAGAGTGCAGCGGGGTGTGCAGTGTGTAGGGAATGGCACGGGCGCTGGGCGGCGGGTGATAAGCGTCATGGTGTTGTGATGGCACGAACTATGGAAGGCGATCGGGGCAGTTGAGGCCAGCACGCCGTCCAAGTCGGCGGTGGGGAAGCGAGCGCGCCGTCGCCGTCGGCGTTTGAAACGAGCGCGCCGTCGCCGCCGCCGGTTGAAACGAGCGCGCCGTCGCCGCCGCCGGTTGAAGCGAGCACGCCGTCGCCATCGGCGGTTGAAGCGAGCACGCCGTCGCCGTCGGCGCGAGCACACCGTCGCCGTCGGCGGTTGCAACGAGTGCGTTGTCGTCGTCGGCGGGCGGTCGTAGTGCAAAATTGGTCATGCCCCTTGCTCCCCCCGGCGCACCGTGTAACCCGCGCACAAGTGGACACGCGTGCACGTGTGTGTGCGTGCCAATGTGCACGTGCTACACGTGCGCGAAATTATGGGGATGGATAAAATCTAGTGCTCCCTTCTCCCGGGTACGAATTGCACCTTGAGAGGTATACGTGGCCCTTGAAAGGGACGATGGAGGATTTCGACAACGACTACCTTCCGAGGCAGCGAACGATGACGACGATGACGAGCTGTCCAAGCTGTCAGAGTCAGAGTCAGAGTCAGACGAATCCACGTGGCGGCGAAACTCTTTTGAGAACTTGCGATGGCTTTTCGTATCAGAGTGATGAACGAAAAATTTCGAAACAGACTTCTCCCGTGGGGGGACTTCTGCCTCTCCATCCATTCTAATAATGGCTTCGAGGGTACCCAGACGGGCGTGAATTCGATCCGTTGTGGCACGGAACTCTTCCACTGTCCGATAATAGCCATCCACGAAACCCTGGGGGGAACCAAAGCACTCCAGAATTGAGTTCATTTCCTGTCTCAGGAACTGGATTTTTCCCGAAACATCTCTCATTTGAGCGTCTTTCACTTCCTCGCGAAGCGATTCGACCTCCTTTTGGAGTGCAGCTTGAAAGTTAGCTCTCACCGCGCTCTGGGCCTCAAGCATGCGAACTTGAGTGTCCAATTCGGATAATACTGCGTCACTTGCCGCAGCAGCGGATAGGGGTCCTTCCAGAGGAACAGAAGCGGGCCCGGCCACTGGGGCATCAGACATCTTCGACGGTTGCTTCCGGCTCCCTGATTTCTTCTCCTTCACCGGTAGCGGTTCAGGAACTGACCGCGCTTGCGGGGGTAAACCAGAACCGACAGGACGGGCCTTGGACGGACTTGGCCGTTTCCCGGATCCCATTTCAGTGACAGAAACAAACCCAAGCGAGGAAACAACTTCAAAAACAACAACAAACTTCTAGTTTCGATCTCTTATGAGTACGACGTCAATTAAATTTCCTTTTCAGGCTCTAGTCCACTAGACTCTTCTAAGTCCGGAGACCAGAATGTAGAGAAAACCCTAAAGAGGGTACGTATCCACCAGGATGTCCGAGTCCTGCTCCCGTGAAAGGGCGAAGTCGGAAGTAGAGCCCTCTGCCCGTGCGCGTGCCGCGTGGCAGCCGGGTGTAAACCGGAGACGGTACTGGAATAACCTGCAGAGGTAAAGGAGAGCGTGAGCCTAGAGATGAGTAACCATCGACAATTCAGGAGAGAACGAGTCTAAAAGTCGAGCGATCGGTGCCGTAAGACGGTGTAATGCTCCTACGGAGAACCACACGAGCGAAGCTACAGCCCGTGCCAACGGTGGGAACAGGGCCGATAGCCGAACGAGACACACACACACGAGTGTCCAAATATAACTCTGTACAGAGGCGGAAGCGAGGCCTGCGCCAGGAAAGCGATGAACTAAACAACGATCCGGTACCTCGGCGAACGACAACAAATACAACCTGATGCTGTGGTAATTAGCGAAACAAGCCAGAAACTGGTAGTAAAGAACTTCCTTAGGGACCCTGAGGCGTGATTGTACCGATACCAGTCGTGGTTACTCTCCTTACAGGAGTCCTGAACCTACGTAGGCAGTAACAGCCATAGCCCGGCCTTCGGGATGAAGACCACGTACTTCAGGAATAAGAGACGACTCAGGTGAGTTTTACTTAGTGGCTCCAGGGCGAGATTACCCGCGCATATATACTATCTACTGTATCTAGGGCTGCGGACTCCCACAAGGGCTCTACACGTGGACAACCCAGTGTCAGGGTGCCAAAGTACCTACCCAGCGGGTGTGACGCCAAATATTTGGACAAATATGCCACAAGGCCCTACTGGACACCTATTTCATAGGTTCTATCCCAGATTCAACTAACAAGGTACGTCCCCAACAATATTTCCAGTTTCACCCGAAACGGGGTCCATATTCATAGTCTGACACGTCGGAGCTCAATGGGTAGAGCTCTATTATGAGAAACCTCACTGTACCGCCATCGGATCGCCATTGCTCCACAGATGGTGGCAGTAAGCCAAAGGATCCTCACACCAAAGGTCGCACAGGTGGCAAGGAATCCTCAACTTGTCCACGTTTTCCACGAGTACCAGGTGTCGAGCGGCGCCAAAGCCTCATTGGCTGACAAGCGACGAAATATGATTGGTTGAGCAGTTGTGATCTGTCCACGACACTGTGAGCGGCTTGTGACGGTGACAGTCACGGCAGAGATCACGCGTACAGAGTCACGCAGAAACATTACGTGTCCGTTGGGCTGACAGTCGGTGCTGTTCTTATTGACAGCCCTGAGTATCCTGTCCAGCCGGTTACTGGCACGGTTACCTCCGTCTAGGTGACGGGTGCTCAGCGGGGCGTACCGGTCGTCGTAAGCCGGTAAGTAACCCGTCTGGTTTCGCAGTAGCCTCGGTTGCCTGATAGGCCTCGGCAGCCGATTGAAAGTTGGTTTCGAGATGCGTCCACCTGTCAACGAGGACTTCTTGTGCAAGTGCCCCCTGCGTGTACAGATGGTTCATCCCGATTGATGGATGAAGACTGTAAGAAAATGGTAACAATCGCCGAGGTAGGCTCTTCACTTGCCAAGGCTTGATTTTTGTCTAAGTGTACAGCTGGTGTCTTCTTATTGGTGGACGGTTTGGACCTTAGTTTGGTGTGGTTCAGCGAAATCTGGGTTCCACTTGGCACTTTCTTATTGGACTTCTTAGAGTCACTGTAAAATGGTAAGTACTGTAAAAGCGATGCTACCGAGTTGTAGGAAGTCAATTTGTTTTTCAGAATGTTTTGGTTTTTGCTTACTATTGAAAGTTTTTTGCAAAGCTTAAGTTTTTCAAAAAAATATAATTTATTCTAACTTCTGTAAAGAACGCTTTCGTCGCGGGAGGCACTTCTGGGCTCTCCTTCCCGCTCTGCGCTTGGAGCGAGAAGACGGGAGAGAGTGAAGCGCGCCACAAAAGTAGTTTATATAGACTTTACCAAATAGAATTTGAAGCACTGTACTCAGCTTAATACTTCCACTAGAATAGTCCAAAATTAAACTACAACAATAAATATACTAAGCATTACAACAATAGTTTCCAACATAGCATTCCAACAATAAAATAATTAATTTGCGACATAGTCCCCTACAAATTCAAAAGAAATTGACAGCATGTGAAATGCAGGTGGTTGTAAGCAGAAAACGAGTTTCTTGTGAATCATAACATTGTTCTCATAAGTTAAACGACCATTTTCTGTTTATGAGTCCTCTTGTGTTGACCAAACTGGCCGTAGGTTCGCTTCCTAATTGAACCATACTGATTTCATGATCACAGAACCGGACAGGATGACACCATAATAAACATGCGACTTTTAAAGGAACCGTAATTGGAATGATTTAATATCATTATTGGTCAATAGAAGTCACCAGTCGCTAATGCAATGTTGATGCTTACACGTGGCAAATGTGTTTATTGTGAATCACAAGAGTGTTATCATAGATTACACGACCAAGGTTTCTTCATGTGAACTCATAATCCCCCAATATTTGCCTAGTCTTGGCTTCCTACTTGAACCATACTAATTTTCGGGTGACAGATATTAAAAGTTTAAGAAGAGACTTTGACGGTAATGGTAACAAAAGTTTCTATTGTCTAATACTCTCAATGAACATTTCCACTCGCGAGGTAAGTACTAGTCGTGACACGCAGAAATTGTTCCTGTGCATCACCAGGTTCTTATCTTAGGCAATAGGACCAAATCGACGTCGCTGCACTACACTAGTACGACGCTTCTTCGAATCTGTTTGCAAGAGATCATATGGCAAACTTTTCACACGCACTACACAATTTCTGAAAGCATACCCTCAGCCTGCTTTTCATCGCTAGAAACTTAAATTATGTGTGCAATAGACGGTACGAATATACCGCATGCACTATAGCTATATACACCATAGCCCCTAAACCTTCGCTAGTCCTCCATGGTGTGTAGCATTCGCAGAAGAATCGCACATTTTCCGAATCCCCATATCTGGGGCATCTCTCCAAACCTTTCCCTTATTGCGCCTCCTCTCTGATTCTGGGGATCTGCTGCTCTCACTTTCATTCATTCTCAAGTAGTATAATTTCCACTTCTTGCCGGTCGATAGAAAGAACTTTACGGCAATCTTCAAATTTGGTGTTGTAACGAGCTTCCAAATTTTCTACGAAGTACTGAAAACCAACCACAGTTTGTCCTGCTTCGTCGGGTTTGAACTGGTTATATAAGATGATAAAGGCTGTCACAGTTCCTAAATCAGTTTGGGAGATAGACTTCTGCAGATTTCGTAGAATATCGCGTTCCATGTAGAGCAAAAGAAGCGATTCGAGGCCCAGCGAGGCCAAGAAAAGCTAATAGAGGCGGGATACAGCGAGACACGGCGTGGCAAGTTAAGGCAATGCAAAGTAAGGCAACGCAGGTGAAACGGAATCACAACAGACACGCGCACGCCTTTGAGAGTACGGTGAAAGCTACAACATCAAGACAGTAGAAGATGAGACCAAAAAGGAGCCTTGACCGGGTCAAGTTGACTCTCTCTCCACCGCCTTCGGGGTAGAGCGCTGGTTAAATACGTTTATTTGAGTGGTGCCTGATAGCCGACGTGTTCGCGTTGGCGTTCGGTGTCTCGGAACTTGTGACGTGAATGTCATTCGCCAGGCAGGCGGCCCCCGGCTGCCGCCACGGGCAGGGGACACGCGTCAGACCACACGTTTGACGGCACCGTCAGATGAGCGCTCACGCTCTGGCTCCGGAGGATTCTACAACACGTGAAACATGTAACGAGTAGATTGAATTGCCAAATCAGCCGTTCCAGAACCTGTATTCAGTCGCAGTCACTAGGCAAATCCTGAAGTCTCGAGACACTTTGCCTCAAGAATGCAGGTTGCCATCCAGGCCCTGAATCAATGGAGCGCTCCGGAAAACACAAACGCGTTTATTGATACGCACTCTTTTCGCCAAAATATGCGTTTGATCACGAGTTCCTCTCCGACGGGCAGGCCCCGTCGGAGCACCATCCGTGATGCACACAATAGCACAATCACACAATCCGTTTACACGGGAAAAGATAGGAACACCGTAACAGATGCATCTCGCGCCAAACCAGTGATCGCGCGCCACCAAATCCGACCATGCACCCCAACAATTTAACGCACCTGATCATCAACGTAGTCTCTCTCCGTTTTACGGACAATAGTTCCGCTCTCACTTGCACGCTCTCTGTCGAGTACAACCCTTAGCAGCAGGACTAGACTGCCATACTTTCATGGCATCCACAGCATTACCAAACAAAGATGCAGTACCCGAAAGCGAAGTCGTTGAGGTTGGAACGATCCCACAAGCTCAATCATCGAGCGACACTACGACCGGCTCTGTTCCTCCAAAACCTACAGCACTTCCGCTAAACGCTTCCAAGACTACTCGTCCGAATTCAAGTCAGCATCCCAGTCATCCTCTTCGGTTGACCCCCGCTGTTCGAAAGCCATCACTAGCGAAGGGTCCCAAGAAGGGAAAGAAAAGCGGAGCCGTTCGCGGCTCTGGACTTACGGCAGCTAAAACGGACTGGTTACTGACTAATCTAAAAGTGTACACTCCTCTCTGTAAGGACGAATGGGATGCGGTCTTGGTGGAACACAACAAGCGTTTCGCCGATAATCTACGTACAGTTGACAGCTTACGTCGTAAGTTTGCCTCCTTTCATCGCAAAAAGATTCCCACTGGTGACCCTCTGATGCCAGATGACGTGCGTCGAGCGAAAGAAGTGCGCTCAAATATGACAGAGCGAGCGGAAATGGGATGTGGCGAAGAGGAAACGGATGAAATAACCGGAATTGTTGAGGAAGATGGGGCTAAAACACCGGCGTCTGAAAGAGACCCATCACCAACGCCTTCCAATAATGAGGTTAACAGCGAACAAAATCAAAGAGACAGCGATGAGCGCAGTGTGTCACCGCTTTTGCCACGTTCCTTAGTAGCCAAACGAAAGGCCAAGGAGGGTGACAAGACCGCCGATATGATGGACATTATGCGCATGTCCTTTATCCAGTATCCACAGCAGTGCGCCGATGAGACTATCAGGCGAATGGAAACGGAACGCCGTAAAGAAGAAGAGAGGGAGCAGGAGCGCAAACGCAGAGAAGAAATTAGAGAGGAGGAGCGTTTACGTCGTGAGCATGAGTCCAAACGCCAGGACCGTTTTATGGAGACTATGCTCCTTATGTTTGGTCATTCAGTGTCCCGCAATGTATCCCGCAATGACAACAACGATCCCTAAATTCTGACTGTATCATTCAGAAACCTGTTTGCATCAAAATGCAGGTGAGGCATATAAGTGTTCAGGATTTGGTTGATTCCTACTATCTCAGTTTTCAAGTTTGTTAATAGAACTGTAACGAGAAGTATGAGCTTCCTTTCACCATTCTCTTCATATATAATCCTGTCCTGCAGTCTTGGAAAGGTTCCCTTAAATGTGCGCATTCCCCACTCAGAGCTTTGGCGGGCTGATGTAGCTTGTCTGTACATAATAATTTCCTCGGTTGTTTCACCACCATATAAATAGTCTTGCGACGATTTGAGTAGAAGCGGGTGATTCTCTCTACAGAATGCTGAATCGACGACACGGAGACCATTACTTGTGCTAAAACGAGCTTCCAATTTGTCGTATATGCCACCAAATGTGGCAATAGTAGAGTCATGAAACGAGCCAGGGGCATTAACAGTGCACGCAATGATTCGACAATTTGGTGCAAACCCAAAGATGTTACCAACATAATGGTCATGCGTCCAACCATTATAGAACATATTTTGAATCACACAGTCCCCAGCTTGCTGCAGATAAAGCTTAAGTCCGTCCGCGACACAATACACCTCATTTAGAAGTGAGTGCTTTCTTTTGAATTGCACTTTGAAGGTTTCAATCTCCTCAACTGTTGGCATCTTAACTCGTGCCTTTGGGTTGTTGATGAGCATTTTATATAGTAGCCGTCGGGCAAAACGGATGTACAGGGAGGCTGTGGAGTGCGTAACTCCGAATAGGAGGCACAACGTCATTAGAGAACCTCTGGTTCTGTGCCAGCTAAGCAGTAGTACCAGGCATTGAACTGCAGACATCAAGTGTGGGCGGCCTCTTGCAATCTGTCGTACTGGTTTCACTTTGATATATCCGTTCAAGGAGTATGGGGTATACTTTTTGTACAAGACAGAAAAGTCTTTGAGCAGGAAACGGAATGCTCTGTGGTCAAAGGCAGTTAACGTTATCAGAGACTGGTCACACCCACTAGCGTATAGAAACTGGAAAGGAGACATTGATGAGGATAGAAGGGCCCTGCGTCGAATTCTACGATCGCGATATCGCTTCTGGATAAGAGAGAGCATCTTCTTAAACTGTGTGGACTGAAGTGCCTCGTCCTGCATGAGAAAGAAAGCACCCAACATTGGGGTTTGAAACCCTCTGAATGGATGCATTTCGCTTCTTGAGGTCTTTGGGAGTATGCAACACCGACGTGCGGAATTGATGAGCTCGATTGAGCACCGGAAGTCAGGGCCGTGTGGCAGGAGCGGTGGCGCATACTGAGCCGGTAGAAAGAGCAGCACGGTAACTAGGCTGTGCCTATTGCGCGGGGAGGGCAAGTAATGCGGGTGGCCAAATTCAGCTTCGCTTGCGAAGCAACCTGTCCAAAGAGAGAATCGTCGTGCTGAACAATCTCAAGTTCAATTCAAGCACAGCAGAAGCAGACTGGTGGGAGAGCAGGGCTGGAGCAGACTCCGTCGTCGCAAACACGCAAAGTGATCAAATATGATTTCCGATCGCAGGAACAGTACCAACGCATCAAACTACTTTAATTTGTGCGAAAGGTTGTGCACTCAATTTGTGTTTTCCGGAACCCCCCAATATCAAATATCAAACACTGGGGGCCTACCAAATAATCTGCAATGACCGCGCGTGCACGTTGTGCGCAGGCACTGACGGCAAATTGAGCGACATCGTATCTCGAAAAGACCAAAATACGAGTTCAAAATAGAACAATCAAAAAATGATGTAGATGATGAGCATGGAGCGCGAGACTGCATCGGCCGCGGAAATCATTCCTGATAAACAGCCCTTAAGCTAGTTGCTTTTCACCTGCACAAGGTTATTTCACGTTGTGAAAAAACGGAAAGAAGGTGCACTTATGTGCCGTGCACCTCAGTGCATCGCCGCAGTCCCTTCAGTGGTGTAGCAGAAGTAGATAGTATGCGTGTGAAACGTACGCTGCGCAGTAGAGTCTTATCCTTCGCTAGACAGTGACACAGGGAACAGAATTATCCCCGCCGTTTCTCCTTGCGCTCTCCCTTCCTTCCTCAGGGCGAGCGCAACGTCGTTTTTTTATTGTAGGTTTCAGCACTCTGGCCGCAGCCCCCGGGAGCTCCCGGGAGCTCTGCGAGCTCCACGAGCTCCCGAGCGAGTTCAAGACATGCAGCACACATGTGCTGCCCTGACAAGTGTACAACACACCCTCTGCTCGACAACGACGATAACATCGTCTTCGTCGAGAAACGAAAGTACTACAGCGTAGAAAGAAGAGGCGACATATTGTAGAACGCGATAACAATGTCCAGACTAAGAAACGCAGCAGCCCCAAACAACACCAACTCCGGCGAATAAGGCACAGGCCTAGTGTAGTGCAAGAATGGGTAACAACTTGATCCGAATGAAGTAACCAATAAATAATGTTAGATTATGACCCCGTGGGCCACGATATTTGCATTTGAATTCTTATTAGTGTGGTACCATTGATAATGTGGCCTACGTTACTCACTCTAATTACGGTTACTGGGTGCACTTGAGGCCTGAGTACGCAGACTCCGACTCAGACAGAACCGATCGGAACGTTTAAAGATCCCAAAGTCTTTCGAGAGACGCTTTGCTGGAAATAGGTTCATGTAAAAGGTTCATACACGTTGCATATGACTTGCTTGATATATTGTGGATAGTAATCACAAACAACTTTTGAGTAGAAGGTTTTCGATTCATCTGACTCACAGGCTCGCATTTCTTCACCCTCATCTTTTTCTTTCTTCTCAACCCTTTTTGTGAGTAAGAATGAAGCGATCAAAATTATCTCAAGCAAACCTATCTTCTTCCTCATCATCACCCAACCCGCGAGAAGAAGATGCAGAGCACACCGTTTCTCAAAGTCCTGGATTGTATCGCGCTATACGAAAAAGAATGCGAAACGATCTAGAAACAGACAGGATGGCAACTCAGCGCATTTTACAGATGTATAAGATGTTTCAATTTCAAGTCAGTTCAACGTTACGCGCGACAAACTGTCGAGCTCAGGTTCTCGTGTCTTGTGACATAACCGAGATATTTGATCTAGAAACGAAGCATTGCGTTTGTTGCTCGTATGATGACACGAAACATTGGATTGAGAGATGCCAGCATTGTTCTCGAGAACAGGAACATATGGGAGAAAGTTATATTGTTTACTTTATTGGCGACAAAGGTCTTTGTATTTGTGTGGGGTGCCCATTGTGCCAGGTTCTAAATATATACTGATTCGATGGTACGATCTAACGGATAGTTCATGGTCGAAGATGTCTTGAAGCACCACATTCATGATGCCATCAGACTCGTACATGCGAATAAGAAATGCGTCGGGATTCTGGATCATGATGCCTTTATTAGGAGGGGGCCGAGGAAGACTGGCTTGATTAAGCAGTTTTTGAGGAACGAGGATTGGGGGGTGTTGGATTATCTCATCATTGATTCTTCGCGGGGCACGAGTGATGAGCATATTTTATTTGGTTCAAATGATGAAGCAAAGCGACGTGGATGGCGCTGTGATTGTGACCACCCCTCAAGAAGTGTCGCTGCTCGATGTAAGAAAGGAAATCAACTTTTGTAGAAAGAGTGACAACCCCGTTCTAGGAGTTGTGGAAAACATGGCTGGCTTTCTATGCAAGCATTGTACGCACTGTAGGAACATCTTTTTCACTAGCAGCGATGGCGCTTCCAAGATGTGTAAGGAAATGGACGTTCGTTACTTGGGCAAGATTCCTTTGGACCCTGCTGTATTAAAGGCGTCGGAGATGGGAAAGAGCGTTTTCGAAGATGGACAGTCGCCGGGAGTACAGGATTTGAAGAGCATGGTACGAAATGTCAGACATGTCGTTGGGGATGAAGGTGCAGATGGAGAGCGCAACGATGAAAACGATGGGTTGTAAAAAGAATCACCAGCTTTTATCAGTTCCACACGAATCTATCTACGTTACATGCGTATTCGCTTATCGATAACCCATCGTACATTATTTCATGATCATGCGCTTGCGATCATCCAAACCTCTTATTCGATGTGCTTGTATATCATCACAACGAAAAGCGACTAGTGCGTGTGGTGGCCGCTCCAAATCCAAAAGAATGAACCGCTGTGATTGATGCATGACACGGTGTGCAGCGCAACGATGTTGGAGTGTATAACGTACGATTATGGCGGTTTATTGATGCTAGACAGCTGTATATGCGACGCGGTGATGAAGACGGAATACATTATGGTTAGGTGGTTCGTCAATGACACTGAAGAAGAAGGACAAATGATGACACAAGGAGAGACAGTGGTTGAGACGCGAGCAAGGAAAGAAAGCGACCGAGGAGTTCAACACAGCGGCAGGTTTGCGTATCTTCTCTTAGCGAGCTTGAGGAACTGCTCACGGTCATTCCAAAGCTGTGCCGCCTGGTTGTTCAACGGCGAGTTATTATTCGGGTTGTCCAACAAACCCTGGATGGAAAGCAATAGAGTAGAAACGGTGTAAGTGGGACTCCACCTTTCGTTGACGATCTCCGGACAGATGTTCCCGCTCATATCGATTTTGGGGTAAAAAATGGACGTTTCGAACTTGACGGTTGGAGCGGTATGTGGGTGAGCGGCTGGGAAAGTCAAGTCGAGCGTGAACTGCATTCCGGCGTAAACGCTGGATTTTTCCGGGTAGATGATTCCCATCTTCTGCAACATATTATCAGCGAAAGGCGGAGATGCGGGGAATCGGGTACATCATGAGCGTCGTCAAATCGGACTGTAGGCGCTTTGTAACCTGAGCGGTACCTGCCATCGTAGCTGCAGAACCCGTAGACGGAGAGACAGAGAGACAGGAAGGCAGGAAGAGAGAGCAAGAGGGAGCAGGCGAGCGAGCGAGCGAGTGAGTGAGCACCATCAAGCGCACGCAGGCGACGGAAGCGGATGAACGCAGCAGACGCGCGAGACTCCGGGTGGATCAGGCGCTTGCCCGCCACGCGCCGCGCGCTTTGTAGCACACGGCTGCACGCGCCAGTCGCGGCTGGCACCCCCGCGCTGCGGCGTCATGCCGCGCTGCTCACCGGGTAGCGTTCCGCGCCGTACAACCGCGCCGGTAACCGTTTAGCCGCCGTTACCGCCGTTGCCCCCGGTAGCCGCGCGCCGCTCCTGTATGTTTTGTCGAAGAGAGCCGCTTTATTCAAGTTTTCGACCGCCCATAGACATTGTAAAGGATGCCCCCTCCGCGCCCTGAGCCGTGCGCCACTTCGCCACCCATTCACCCGCCCCGCCGTCTTTCTTCATTGCGCTCGACATACACGTCCATGACGTCCGGCCCGTCATGAGCGGCCTTGTTTCGCTGCCCGCTATTGCGCAGCATGTTCTTGCCACGCGCGGATCGTTCGCCGTGCGCTCCCGCTGGCGCGCTGCCTGTGCTCCTACATGACGTTGCGAGCGGGCTCCCAGTGCAAGCGTCACCCGCGTCGCGCGTCGCCGTCGCTGGCGTTGCCGCTGCTCATCTTCTCCTTCGCGCTCGCGCTATTCGTGCGCCGCTGCTCCGTGCAATGGGCGTCGTCCAATCCGGCGTCGTCGTCGCTCGTCGTCGTCACCGCCTCTAATTGGATGTACCGTCACTTTCGGCAAAACTTCAAGTGCAACCTGGATAATCTTAATCTCACATATGCACCGGTTGTCTGCTCGCTCGCAACGAGATCACCAAGAACAAACTCTAGGCCGTGCTCTCCGCGTTGCTTTCTGGACTTGACGTCTTGTTATCTGAAGCCGATATCTATTGGTGCTCAGATCCTGCGCGCTATCTACAACAAACTATTGCGCGTTGGCCTCACTATCAGAATGCCGATGTGCTCATCCAACCAGAAGCCAACTATCGCACTCATAATTCCAGCTTCTACATGGTGCGATCCAATGAAAGCACTGTAGCCCTCTTTCGCGCTATTATGCAAAACATACACATCGGTCACCATGACCAAGTTGTTTTCAACAAAATCTTCTGCGACCCCGAATACGGAGGGAGCAAGATCATGGAGTCGTACGGAGAAGTTTCATATCGTTGTCAAAGCCGATGCGCCGAAATTCGCCTTCTTCTCGCTTCAAAGTTCCCATCTGGAGCCCAGTTATATTCGGATATAAACGTTTTTCACTACTAGAGACAACAGCTTCGGCATATGTGTGACAGCAATGATTTAGTTGTCTTGCACAACAATTTTGTCAAGGCGAAGAAGAACAAAGCCAGATTCATCGTAAAGGGTATGTGGTCTGCCTCTGGAAGCGAAGATGACCTTGTTTGTCTTCAGCAACCAATAGACACCGACGCAGTATCAATAAGAACCTGCGGCAGTTACTGCTGAGAAATCAAGATCGATTGATATACCAGTGTAGTCCCATCCTCCTCTGCGTGTCCGTCAGCGTCGCAGTCCACAGCGGGATGGGGTGCGCCGCTGGGATCTTCCGCACATGTCGGTGATTGATGCGCTCCACGAGCTGTTGATCCCGTTCCTTTCTTCGCCTCTGCAACACCGTGCGAATGTTGCACCAGCAAGCCCAGAAGGCTCGTCAAAGGACCCCACATACGTACCAGGTGCGGCAGGGGAACAGTCGCAAGATACACACAGTGAGAGAAGCGACAGCGGCGTCGGCACGGACACGGACAGTGCCGGAGGCTCTGACACCGCCGAGCAGGATGACGGGTTCACGCTAGTGCAACGCAAACGCAAGCGTCGAGGCTCAGGCACACCAACCGGTAGCGCGCGCACAGTGACGCCCACTGCGCTGACTACACCCCTGAAGCGCAGAAACACCGCTTCGCGGCTGCCAGCCTATGAGGCGAACCAGAAAGAGCATGCGCGCCGCGCGCGCTAGCCACGCACCGCCACGGGGCACAGAAGACTACCCCATGCAGCCACAGGACGAACAAGCATCGGCGAACGCCGCACAGGGCGGCACAGGACGCCTGCTGAACCAGGAGAGACGCAGTCCTCCGGAGGACACTGATGGTCCCTCGGAAAGGCTGCACATCGGCGAGAAGGGACACCAACCCCCACCCAACACCAATGGACAAGCCTGAAGACTACAAGAGCCCACCGCCGCCACGCGCAACCGCCAGCCCACAGAAGACACGAACGAACGAGCACAGCACGCGAGAGGCGATAACGCGCCTAACAAGGAGCCTAACAGACCCACGGGAGACGCACAGACCCGCACAGCCCAGGCAGCGAGCGACGATGCCGCGGAGATTGCTGCGCGGCGCTGCAAGCGCCATACGGCAGCGTACGGTGCGCCTGGGTGCACACACCGCGCCTGCGCCACCCTGGCGCCCACGCGTACCGACGACGGCAGACAGATCATGCACCTGCGAGCGGAGGTGGAATGCACAGACGCGTGCCCCAATCACAACGCCCGCAGACGTGATCAATCGAGCCAGATCGAGCAGCAAGCACTGCCAGCAATGCCGCACAGCGCGGCAACAACGTGCGCACCACAAGGCGGCGGATTGCCGACTGTCAGCCAACTAGTGCCGCGTAACGGGCCATATCGGACGGTGCCAGCCAATCACTGCCCTGCGCATCGCGCTGTATACTCGCGAATATGCTCGCAACTGCCGTGCAGCGGCACACGAGCAGCTCCGGCGCGCAGCCACCCGATTCAAAATTCGATGCATTTTCTACGCACGCACAGCGCGGCACTGGACACGCAGCAGCCCTCACAGCCACACGTTGCGTGTGGGGACACAGTACGCAGCGACACCACACATAACCACACCTGCCCCGGCCAACGCTCCCACAGGCACACAGGGCACTCGACATAACCCTACACACATCCCGCAGGAGACAAGACAGACACACACTGCGAGTGGCGTCGCGCCGCGCCTCGCCGCGTCGCGCCCTTTCGGCGGCACGGGCCGGCGGCGAGAAGCTGCGGTGCGATGCACGCGCCGTGCGCACACACACGGCTGGCGGCGCTGCAAGCCACTGCCATCATCATACGAATGTAGATATCTTATCTACTGTAACCTTCGGCTGTGTTGTTCAAATGTTTGAAAGAAAAGATAGCGCTCCGTTATTCCGCGCGCGCCCCTTCAGCCCTTCTGCCTTGGGCCGCTCTCGGCGCAATCTCTCGGCGGCCGGCGTCTGTTGCTCCTTCGGTTGCTCTGTGGCTCTCCGTCTCCGCTCAGTTGCGATACGCCGCGTAGATACCGCTACTCGCCGTGCTGCATGATGCTCATCTTTATTCGCAGTTGCTCGTGCTTGCGTCGCGCTTCGCCCACCTTCCATCCGCTTTGCTCGTACCAATTGCTCTTGAACACCGCATCTCGGTTGCGACAGCGTCCATTCGGCACCGCCACATCCCTGAAATACACATACTCGTGGCTCATCACAAAGCCGGGCAGCATCAGGCATTCGTGCCCGTCAAAGCGCATATCCGTTTCCATGATACCCACGTTTGGAACCACGCACCCGCACGAGAACAGCACCATGCCGTACCCTTGCACCTTGCTTTGCTTGAGTAGCTTGTCTACTTGCTGTAGCCAGCCCTCGCCCATCACCCGATACTCATCGTCGTACACAAACGCAACGTAGTCTACCTTGGAAGCTACTTTGGCCCATTCGTGTCCCTCCAGCGTGTGTAGCATGTCATCGGCCCGAATCGCGTCGCCAAAGTAGATAGATCGGTTTCCAACCGTTGCCACTTGCCTCTCAAACGCCGAAAGTTGATCAAAGGACAGCTCCACATTATGGGAGCGGATCGCCCCATAGTACACGCCAGTTACAACCAACGGCACAACCACTGCCACAAACGCTGACGCGTTGCCCATCGTTTTGGACCACATAGCTTAAGCTGGCCAACTTTTTGCCAGATCGAGCGCTGCTCAACTTATTCATCAGCAAAGTAGCCTTCGCGCTCACAGTTGTGCGTACAACACAGATTGCTTCAGTAGGAGCCTACTAGCAAAAATCATTCAAATTTTGGCTGCGCGCTGCCGTCGCTTCTTCTCGCTGCCAGTAAAACGCTACAACACCAACTCGGATGATTTGCTCCGAGTCCACCGTGCCACACTTGCGGTAAGCGATACAGCTGCAAAGCGCTAGACGATGCTTGTTGCGGCAAGCAGCGCGGTGCTGTTGCGCATGACCAATCTTTGCCTTACGTGGAACATGCCCATGTGGAGGAGCTGGTGCGATGTTTGACCCGTTCCGGGCGCACGCCAACTTGACACAACAAAATTTCCTCCAAATATGAGAGCAATTTTTAAATTCAACTTCAAAGTTTGAACACGTCATCATCTGCCTTCCTCGAAGGTAGATCAACAGCAGTGCAGATAGAGTTTGGTCGCCCCCAGAACGAAGGCGCCGACCAAGAACTCCCACTCGTATTTATTTTCGCAGATTCCGGGCGCAAAACCGAGCGCAAAACACGCAGTTAATGCTACTAGCCTCAAGAAGAATCTCGTGCTCAATTCCGCGCATCATGCCCGAAATTTGCTTAGATTCATTCGCGTACCGTCAATTTGACGATCCCAAGTATGGAGGCACCAAGATCCCACTACCAAAAGAGCAGTTTATGGACAAAGTTCTTGCTTTTTATGAGCAAATAAAGGCCATGCAGGACGAATGCAACGACCGGCCTGTTCTTGTTGACGGCTACGCCCCGTTCTGCAAGCATATATTCATGCCCAATTTCGACGACACAATACGCGATGGAGCAATGGAGATAACTGAGCAAAACGAACATTTGTTGAACACAGCGTATGAGGCTCGCAACGAAAGAGAGCTGCCGGTGCTTGTTCGATACTTTCCTGGCGAAAAAGTTTCACCGCCAGTTTCCAAGTTTCTCGACCTCATTTGTACGTTGTTGGTGCGCAATCCAAGTTCATCTTGATGGCTCCATTCTAACCACGAATCGATAATACAAATGCATTTGTGTTTAAGCAGTGTATAGTGGGGAACAAATACACAAGGAAAATGAAGCGATGGGGAAGACTGAGACTCTGGGCGATGCTCTCTGGCATCTCATAAGTGTGAAGGGCCAGGCGGAGCCTTACGAGATCCCAATGTAAGATTCCTCATCGTCAGAACCATTGTAAAGCGCTGATAAGGTTATACATGCGATGAATTCACTAACTCCTTGCAATTACCATAAAGTACTTTACCCAACAAGGAACCCCATCACAATGATGAGAAATGAATTCATTTCGCAAGGAGGAAGCGGTGTTCCAATCAACCGTGACGCTTACATGAAGAGTGTGGAATACTGGACAACTCACGCCACGATCCACTAACACACTCAGTCTGCATGCGCGTCTCTGTGAAGGGTCGAAGAATAAAAGGCTAATACTCAAGCACCGCCGCAACGTGGTTGATAAACTCATTGGCTGGTGATGACAAGCTGTTAATCTCCAAAACCACTGCGTACGGGAAAGGCCACAAGTCCATCAGTACTGAATGCGCTTGGAATGGACATGACGAACAGCTATGGATGCCTTGATTTATTCAACACATGATCAAAAATGAGCCGCTCATGCACCACCAACATGAACCAAGGGTTCCACTACAAGCAACGGCAGCTAAACAAGTCGTAGGGCCATTCCAGCGGCTTCCTGCAATTCACAGAGGGAAAGACCCGTCAAGTGCGGAACAGAATAGTACGTTCATGAACTCGACGCAGCAAAAACAAAAGTATGCGCACAGATGAAGATTTAAAAAAGTGGGGGCGTTCGTTAAGAAGAATCATCCTGTGCTCTCTGATCGCTCTCCAGAAGAGTGGTGATCGATTCCTGAGGGGGTAAACCAGACTCGATCCCTTTTTCAACATCTCCAAGCGCATCTGCCTCTCCTTGACATTGTCCTCGGCAGCAAAGAAAGCAGCCTCGCGCGCGCGTAGAGTTTCCCCCATACTGACCACCTTGCCAGCATTGGGGATGGGCTTGACAAGCGACAACACTCTTGTACCAGGTTCGGCATTGACAATGGTACGTCTCCAGAGCGCGGTGGCGGCCACAGTGGGCACCAATACGAGCGGAATGACAATGCGCGCCGGCCACGAGCGTAACACGTGCGGCACAAAGGTGTGAAGCAACAAGATGACGGAGGCGTGCAACACAAAGATGAGCGTGGGGTCCGGAAGCTTGCCCACCATATCCTTCACCTTTTGCAACGGGGGCTTTGTCGGTGAAGCGGGCGGCGCACTGTCAACCGCAGGCGGTTTGGGGCGCTTGAAAATAGCCACAATGGTGGCGAGCAGCCCCGTGTGCTGCTGTTCGTTGACGGCGTGCTCAGGTGAGACGGGCGGCTGCGAAAGCGACGCGGATAGGTTATCCGAGCTGGCGGGGTTCCAAGACACGACGTGCACGGGCTGCGACGGCGAAGCGTCAGAAGCGGTCGGCGGGGTGGAGACCTGCGGCGACGCATTGCTGAGCGGGGCGGAGAGCGTCGTGTGGGCGGACTGCGGACTGGTGGCGGCGGTGGTCCACGCCGGCTCGTCGTGGATGGATGGAAACTTTGGCGGCAACGGTATCTCCTTGGGCGCGTCTCTGCCCGGCGGTGGCGGCGGTGGCGGCGGTGGCGGCGGTGGCGACGCAGCGGGCGGAGATGGAGCGGCGGGAGATGGAGCGGCGGGCGATGGGTCAAGCTGCGCGTCCGGGAAGGGCGGTGGAGACGGCGGCGACTGCGTGGAGGCGAGCGGGGGCGGGGTGAAGGGTTTGGCGGAGAGCGAGGCGTCGCGGGTGAGCGTGAGCTCTCGCGAGAGCTTAGGCGCTTGGTGGAAGGACGAGGACATGGTGGCGACGACGGTGCGGCGCGGGCGCGGTGCGCGGGCCGGCGCGGGGATGCGGGCGAGGGATGGAGGCGCGGGCGCTGAAGGAGCACAGCACGCCATGAGCGGTGAGAAGGTGAAACGGCAACTGACATGCGTGGTGGTATGAGTACGTGTGCACGTGTGTTGCGTGGCAGCGTGGAGGCCAGTTGGGCGAGTTGGCGCGAGTTGGCGCGAGTTGGGGCGAGTTGGGGCGAGTTGAGCGGTGGGGCTCTCAGCGCGACCCTGGACCCAACCTCCCACCACCCCAATTCAACCGAAAGTAAAAACATTAAACGTGGGTGAGTCCCAATGACTGTAATGCAACAGCTGTCGTCGTCCTTTTTTTTTCTCCCGACCTCCCGCAGTCCCCAGTCCCCAGAGGCGCTCTGCCGCCTCCCGCAGCCAGCCGCCGCTCTGCCGCCAGACCTCCGCGCAGCCCCAGTCCCCAGAGGCGCTCTGCCGCCTCTCCGCCGCTCGGGCGCCACCGGCAAAGGCGCTCTGCCGCCCCCGCTTCCCTCCACCGCCTTTCGCGCCGCTCTCTATCGTTGCAGGGGTCAGAGCCCCCGCCGCCGGCAGAGGCGCTCTGCCGTCCCCCTTGCCGCCGACAGAGGCGCTCTGCCGTTCTCGCTTCGTTCCGCCGCCACTCGCCCCGCCTTCCACCGCCGCTCGCGCGCCACCGGCAGAGGCGCTCTCGCCATTTACCATCGTAGGGGGCAAAGCCACCGCTGCCGGCAGAAGCGCTCTGCCGCCTTTGCTTCCTCCCGAGGCCCTCTGCCGCCTCTTCGCCGCCGCCGCTGCCGCTCGGGCGCCACCGGCAGAAACGCTCTGCCGCCCCCGCTTTCCTCCGCCTCTACCGTTGCAGGGGTCAGAGCCCCCGCCGCCGGCAGAGGCGCTCTTCTGTCCCCGCTTCGTTCCGCCACCACCCGCCTCGCCCTCTACCGCCGCTCGCGCGCCACTGGCAGAAGCGCTCTCGCCATTTACCGTCGCAGGGGGCAAAGCCAACGCCGCCGGCAGAGGCGCTCTGCCGCCCCCGCTTCCTCCCGCCGCCGCTCGCCCTGCCCTCCACCGCTGCCGCGGGTAGAGCAACTGCCGCCGGCAGCGCTGCCCTCAACCGCCACCGCTGACAGAGCCGCCGCCACCGGGAGAGGCGCTCTGTCGCCCTCCGCTTGCCGCTCGCGCACCACCGGCACAGGCGCTCTATCGCCCCCACGTCTCTCTGCCGCGGCCGGCGCCGCCGAAAGATGCGCTCTGCTACCCCCACGTCCCGCTCCTGCCACGGTTCTTTTCTCGGCCACCACCTCGCCGCTTTCCGCCTCCCCCGCAATTCTTTCCCCTGATGCCCTTTGCCATGATTGCGCCGCAAAACCACTGTGCTACCAAATCCCACTGCATCTACCACTGGCACCACCGCGCCGCCCTCCGCCGTCGCTGCTGGCAGAGGCGCTATGCCCCCCCCCGCACCCCTCCCCGCTGCCGCCGCCGCCCGCGCCGCCGCCGCTGGCCGCACCGCCCTCCACCACCGCCGCCGCCCATCGCCGCCTGTGCACGCAGAAGCGCTCTGTCACCACCGCGCTGGTCACTCCGCCGCCGCCGTTCTTTTCAATGCTCCCGATTTTTGCCGCCGGCAAAGTGGACATGTTCGTAACAGCCGATTCGAAAGCAATGTCGAGATTGCTTCGAGTGCATTTATTAGTGAGCATTGTGCTCAGGGTCTACGGCGTCAATATCTTCTATGGGGTCTGGCAATTGCGCTACTTGGTAGATATCTAGCCAGCAGTTAGCGCAGTGGTTCCAGCGCTCGCTGTAACTGTAGTTTCCTTTGCAATGCTTGCCGAAAAAACGTAGCTTTCCACCTTTCTTCTTCTTAAACTTCGTTTGATTAATAACCTCCTGTAAACCCGATCCTAATCTCTCTTTTGGTGTCAAAGATGAAACAAGCACACCTCGAGCAAGTCGACAAGCTTTGGAGTTGCGCAGGTGGTTGCCCAATTCCGCCGCATTGGAAAACCCTTTCTCCGTACCGGTGTCGCAGTGTAGACACTTCTTGCTTGCATCTTCAGCAAGGTAGCCATACGTGCCGACACGAACAGATCCGGTGCAGCTGTCGTCTGTACACAAACAGGCTACAGCTGCAAGGCATCGTTCCACGCGAACCACCTCCACGAAATGGTTGCCATGCACATCATCCCCCACGTAAGACACCTTCTTCACTGAACGCGCCAACGTTGGGGATGACGTGGAACCAGGAGGCGCGGAAGCCGCAGGAACAATTTTCGCCATAGTAGGGGCTGCGGCTGTGGGGTTAGGACGGCGGGACGCGGAGGAATGGCAAGCACCAGCAACGGGAGAAGCAGTTGACGGAGACGAGCGATGAAGCCCGGGATCATAGGCAACAGCAGTAGGAGCTGTAGGAGTAGACACAACCACAGCACCACAGCTAGAAGACGCAGAAGACGGGCCAATAGCATCCCGTGGTGGAGAACCAACCTCCTCACCCAGATCTAAAGAGTCGAAACGGGGCGTTGTGTTAACTGGAGACGGGGCAGGCCCAATATCTGAACCATCTTCGGATGAGCTCAAAATGATTATTCGGCGAGTGTGAATACGAGGATCTTTCCTCGGGGTCTTTTTTTTCGGCCGGGCTCGGGAGGAGGAGGCCTCCGAATTTCGTGCACGCAAAGACTTCTTCGCAATCTTCTTGCGAGGCCTAGCCACCGAAACCGGAACTGAGAGCCGTGCTGTACGGGAGCGTTTGGCACCCGGGGGCGTAGTTTTTTCGACAGCATTACGGCTGCGAGAAACGTGCCGTGAGGCGCCTCCCGGCGGCGTTTGCTCGATATTATCGTGTTGTCGGGCTGGGGCACGGCGGTCGCGAGCGCCTGCCTTCCGTGCCATCTTGTGCTAGTGGCAGTGATGGAGGATTGTTCGAGGAGAAGAGTCTTGAATTTGGGCTATTTGAAGTCCGTTTTTTAAGACCGTTGCGTACCAGAGAGTTTCCAGCACTTGCAATAATTTCAAATATTGGACGTTATAGGCAGAATATTTTGAAATGAATTGAAAACTAGGAATGATAGACTGATTCGTAAAGAAATTACACAACTTTATTTGTTTTCAAAAAATTTATCTAAAAAACGCATGCCTGGCTTCCACAACATTGCGCAATGCTTCTTTCTAGAGTAGTTATCACCATCCGAGAGGTTTATGATCTAGTTTATTATGCAAGTCTTATGTCTGAGATCATCATATAGAATTTAAAGGTCTTACGAAAAAAGATTAAGTTCTAAGTACCCTATAAAAGAAATTGATGAGTGTGCATCTATAAGAGGAAAGGTCATCAAATACATATATATATACGACATTCTTCTTACATAAATACTGAATATTATGGGCAAAGAAAATAACTAGTCTCATAAGAAAAACTAAAGGCATCATTACTTTCCTATTTCCAATTACTTGTATTCTATTCCCAGTAATGCAATATTATACATGAGAAACATATCGTTTTCTACAGAATTGTAAGGTCTCAGTATTAAATTTTTGTCTTTTAGAAAAGATTATCATCTACTCCATATTTTATATATATCTCACAAGTAAGGTACGAAAATGAAAATTTTCAATTCCATAACAAAAGAAGGACCCACTATAGTACATGTACATTTCCGATCCGAAAAAGGTAATCCAAAACCCTGCTACACTTCAGGCAGTACTACAAAGTAGTAATTAGAGAAACAAATACCGTCTTATCTCGTAGAGCTTTAGCGTATATATATTTTAAAGCCCGTTCAATATGAATCAAAATACTTTTTGCAGTTAACAACACATTAATATCGTACATATTATATAGGTTTTTCTCACTTTCTAAGTGTATATTCTTGTAGGCTTTCTGGTCGTATAAATTTTTTACTTCGCCTCTTGTTTTCGCATCATATATAAGACGGGCCTCATATATATTTCTTGGATCGATTTCCCTTTCAGAAACCCTCACCCCATATTTTGTTCCTGAAGTTTTAAACAATATCTTATTGATTTACATTCTAATCACATAATATATTATGAGAGCTATACAAAACGATATTTATATTGGTTATGTTTTGGGTCAAATCCTTTATCTTATTTCTTTCCATACTATTACACGAGAGGAAGAGAACTTTAAGGTTCTCATGGGACGCACACTAAAAGAACCCGACAACCTTTATCATCAATGTACTTCTTTTCTCCCAAAACACCCCACAACTTTTACTATCAATTTACTTCTTTTCTAGAACTTTCTGCAGCAAACTTTCGAGGTTTTGTATCCTTGAGTTAAGCAGTTCAATTTGGTTCTGCTTTCCTTTAGTCGTCTTGGCCTTTTTCGCAGTGGTTGGGTTCTTCTTCGCCCTCTTCGGTTGCGATGCCGGTACAGTTTTGTCTTCAATAACAATAACCTCTGCTGCATTTCGTTTCCTGCCTTTAGATTGAGCGCGCTTCCATTGAGGTTTAGAGAGCTTTGGATAACCGGAAATTGGGCCATCTATAAAAAGATTTTGTGCATCCGACTGATCCAGCTCTCTCAGGAGTTGTAAAGCATCAAGAATCTGAAGGCCTCTCCCATGTGCCATTGCAAATTTTGGGAGCGATTTTATCCGATTGTGATATGCTTCGTTCGGATTTGTATCGAAAAATAGGGCGCGGTGCCTCTCTGCAATTGGAATTGAGCAAGAATGGTTCTGAAACCAGAGCAAGTATGCACATGTATTCTTCGCAAGCCAGTCGGCAAATGCTTCCCATTTGGATCCCATTCCTCTCATGAAGCTCAACGATTGCTCACATTCTTCCCTTGAATAGACATTTCGAGTACCAATTGCCCACTCAAAAAGCTTTCGTTCGTTTGTGATTTCGCATTTTTCCAAAATACATCTCTTGGCGTGAACATCGCACCCGACTGCAACAGCTTTGATATAATCAATAACAGCACCTGACTTAAAAGTTTCGTCCAGAGCCGTAGCCAAACTAAAAGCATATGTTGTTTCGAAGTCTGTAGCCATTGTCAACCTGTCTTGGCCAGAAGCCTTCAATGGATCACCCAAACCTCGCCGCCTCATCTGGGACACGAACTCGCGAAACAAAAGCAAACGAGACCCAGTAGTCTTTCTGGTGCAGAGCTGGTGCATGACTGCATATATGCAGCCTGTCATTTCGTCCTTCGCAATTATTGATACCAGTTCGAATTGCAACACCTGTCCATCTTCGTCGTGAGCATTTACGATACCGAAAGTCCCATCACATCCAAACCGAGGATATTGGGCGGCTTTGTCTAGGAGAATTTTCTCTCCGAAAATTATGGACAAGCCTTTCTGGTCCCGAGTCAAACGGAAATCGTCGTTCGATCTTTGACCCTCAACTGATAATATATAAGAGCAGTTTCCAAAGGTGTTGTTCTGCCCAGGACATATACTGCTGAGCAAAGCAGCTAGAGAGCTTCCCTTGGGATGGATAGTTTTGTGGGCATTTCCCCGCAGTCTCTTCACTGTGGAAGGCGGAGGTGCGCAGCCAAACCGCTCTTTAACCTTCTGCAGTATCATGCTGCCACTCAGTAGGTCGTTACGGTTGCAAAGATCTACCACAAAGTTCTTCACCAAGGACGGTGGAGGCTTCATCACTGGCCATGCGTGAGAATGAACCCCAACCCCTACTATAACTGCCCAAGATAAGAATTTGTCATCTTCACGTTGCTTCATGAAGAGGTAATGATATTCTGCTTCACATTTGACGTGCACCAGACGTGGGGATTCCTGAAGATGTACAAAACGTGTACAGAACCTCGCACGTGTGCTCAACGGGTATGGTGGGCAGTCTCCAGTAGTTCTTGGGCTTTCTGGGAAAACGCCCATCTTCGCCATTGCGATCATTTCATTAACCATATCTTGATTGGCGCCCTGCAAATGAGAAGGAATCTTAACAAGAGAACATTTCTTGGGATCCCTTACACCTTCCTTTCCAAACTGACAACACCCTATGAAGTCGAGAAGCTTAGAACTCGCAACAGATCCGCTCTTCTCCAGGTTATATCTCATCTTTCCAACCTTGAACACCCAGTTTGGGCTTCGACGTTGAGGTTCGGCCGCGTGTTGGAGCATTTCCAATTGATCCAAACTAGACACGAATGAATCGTGCTTGCAGATCAGAGGGAAGGCGTTCTGCGCGAAGAAAAAGACTTGGCGAGCAAGGCTTTTCTCATAATCGACTGCTTCACTTCGTTTTCTCACCAATACTTCTGTTTCATTACTCCATCTAACACAACTTTGTGCTTCATACAAATGGCGTGGACAATTATTTGGCTCAGCCTCAGAATCTCTATACATGTTTGGTTCGGTTGTATGGCATAACCAGAAAATGTGTGAGAACGTTTTCCTAGGTTATCATTTATCCGAGACGCTGGAATTAAATTTGACGTTTTGTAAGATTCTGAACTGCTCGTCAAATGTGCATCATTTGCACCTCCTGTACAACTTTCCAGTGAATGAAGTTCGCCAGACTGAGTTCCAAAATTTCCTACCGCGGCAATGGAACGGGGGTCCAGCTTCCTTAAGCTTTCATTTCCACTCCAGATACCATCATGTCCTCTCTTACACACATTGAGGCTAGTGCTACAACACTTAATTCCTGAACAACTGAATGTTCGCCTCATTACTGGAATCTTGTTTCCAAAAATATGTAAAGTTGAATCCTTTGAAACCTTCGAACGCATTGAGTACGGAGAAAATTCAATGAATGTATCAGCTTGCAAACCATACCCTTCCAAATTCACAAAAGAAGCAAACCCCTCAGGTGAAACTGGCAGATACGGTGGCGGCTTTTCGAAAACACGGCAATGTCGAGCAGAAATATTCCGAGTTATCTGATACAAATCGTTATTCTTCTGGAACAGTATTACACCACGGGGGTCACTTTCAAGTTGCTGAGAAGATGACGTGAGGTTGGCGGAACTGTCATCACTGCACAACACATTCACGACCTCCATTTCTTTCTTAGCTTTTCTAGACGGTTCTCACGAAGATCTTGCTCTCGAGGAAAGGAACAGATCTGCGTCTCGTGTTATGATCAACGGGAACGAAGGCTCCAATTGATCCGCATTTCTGTACAACCCTTACAAACGGCCCAAATTAACGTTACAATTTTTTTTTTGATTGACAACCTACACGGTTGTAAACTGACCGTTACGGAAACGGCGCGAACCATTGGGGTTTTCCGTGAAGGTTGGCATGAAATGATTGTGTACTCGCCGTTACTTTAACTTCAAAAGAGATCAATCACAACCTGGGATCAACTTAAATAATTCCCCCCTAATCTCAAATTGAATGGCAGATCAAAAAATTAGGTTTGATACCATGAATTGGCGCATGGTTATGGGTTGGAAACCATATAATGACCAAACCAGTTTATGAACCGTTTTAATGAATAACTTCGCTAAGATTACTCCCGGCGTCTCGTATCTTAATATCATATGCGCTTCAACTTTTTGTTCAAGCATAATGTATTGGCGGGTTTTACCATTCCTATAAACATTCTTAAATAACGACTGTGAAAAGTTTAAATAAATATTTCATATACCTCAACAAACAAAAATACATTTTCGGATATGAATCATATCTAAGCTTTCTTAAAAGCTGCACATATTATATATCTAGAAGTAGAAGATAAAATTGATTCTTTCAAGGCCAGAACTGTTCTTCAGTACGAATGTGTATGTTGGTGTTACGAAAAGCGGTTTTTGTTTTTCTCAAGACTAAGATATCGGTATTTTATGACTTAAATTGAACATGTATTATGGACTTAGAAGTATTTGAAGTTCTTGATGGCACATATTTTAATTACTAATAGTGTAATGTGTAATAGAGCTTTAAATTACTAAGAACAAAATTATTATGATGTGTCAAATAGAGAATCTACTTTTTAGATGGCTGGGAATTGTAAATGAGTAAGAAATTTGTATAGGGTATAACATTGTTGTTTGGGTGTGTTAGAAATATTAAAACGTAATTGGGACTGGCATATGACAACAGTTTTTTAGTTTTATTTTCAAAAGATGTAAGAATGTATGTTTTGATATCAAACTAGATTTAGTTATATGTCAGACTGTAAAATGTCATAATTGTTCGTGAAAATAGAAATATAGAGTTTGGACAATATTTTCTGGTGGAGCTAAACATGTTGACTCATACATCTTTGTTTCAGGTAGTAATTGTGTTGGTTGTTTTTATGTTGTTGGCAGCTTAATTTTGCTACATATACTGTAATGATGTAAGAATGTAATTTTAATTACAACACTGATTCTGAAAATGAAATTGGCCTTCTTGAAAATTTTTAATTTTCACATTTACAGTGCTTGGGTAGTACTGACGTTCTTGGTCCTTCTAGCTAGGGCTATATTGGGTAGATGATATTTGGATATAGGGTCTGGGTGATATCCTATATCGAGTTGAGAGAGGGAAAGCCAGATAAGCTGCGCACATGCGCGAAGGGAAAACAGAGAGTGCTGTTTGGTGAGGATGAAGATGAGGATGATGGGTGGGGGCGGAGATGCGGATCTCGGATTGGCGACGGGGACACACAGCGAACGCCACTGAGGTAGTCAGGACTGTACAGCGGGGCCTGCAGGACGCCGAGACTCCTCCTACGGAGCGCCAGCCGGCTACATCGACGCTACGAGCCCTTAGAGATAGGATGCGGGGACTACGGACCCCAGGAGAGCAGGGAGGGAAGGCGTCGGGCACTGTGCGCCACATACGGGCAACAACGGCTACCATGTCGACACAGGAGATCCTTGCACCGTCGCGCGACTCTGCGCATACGGCAGTTATCAACTACAAGCGCTGGTGGCACGACTTCGCAGCACGACAGTCCGACACCACCACCAGGACAGTACAGCACCCCGCTGTGAAGTCACGAGACGTGACAGGCGACGCATCGTTGGAACCAAGAGCTCATACTCCTCCGCAGCATGCAAACGTCACCCTCGCACCCAAACCAGCACTGCAACCCACGATAAAGTCCCTGTAACTCTCGAACAGCTACGAACGCTGGTGGGAACGCTTCACTCGTTTCCAAAATGTCTCTGCATTGCTCAGCACATGTTGGGACGTTGTTACTTTGCTTCACGAAGAGGGAGTCCTTACTTTGTTCGCCTCATGTATCTTTCGGAGACTTCCATCTTCACGAACACCATAAACTACATGGCCTTCTGCAACATTCGGGGAGAACTCATGCTCGTGTCGGTAAATTTCAAATCGATCTATAACAGTTTTCACACGATAGGTTCCGTCTACACCATCCTCTTCAGGATCAAAAGTAGAGAGAATTATGCTGTTCACGGGTAAAGAAATCATCTCAGTTTCGTCTTGCCCATCCGCTTCTTCCATTTTCTCTCGCGCGTACGTCTCCCGACGTTTAGCAAGTCGAGTTGCTTTTTCCTCAGCGGTCTCCACTTCTCGAGCTTCATTGTACTTCTTTTTATTTCTCAGTGCCTCCTTCGCTTTGTTCTTTTGACATTGCCTCCATTTCCTTTTTCTGATGGTTGATTGACTAGCTTTTGCCGCTTTTTTATTTTCCTATACAATATGGTGGTCGAATCGCCGTATGTCACCTAGATGTGTTATGTTTCGAAAGGAAAACGCCTCCGTTTCGTCGGGAAGAAGATCCTGGAATATCTTTTTGCATTGCATTGGTTAGAAACATTTATAATACAATAGAGGCTTCGGCGAGGGACTAATACTTTCGACAACGCAGATTAAATACAAGTGGCGCAGTGTCTTGCATTTTTGTTCGAGGTGAGGGTAGCGTTCTGCAAATGATAACGATTGAATTGAAGAGAGGCCACGTGAGGGCCACGTCTACCTTAAAAGTACCCAGTACCATTTTAATTCATTTTAGCGAAATGATCTTTGGTCCACAGTCTTCGAGAGCTGCTTCTTTGTTTTTTGCAGCTTTGGACTGACAGATGCGGTGTTTCATTCGGTCTGCCGCAGGAATGGCCCAGCTCAGTTCTTTTTATTTCGGTCTGCCGCACTGCTAATTCATCTTGTTCAACCTATCTGCACAGCTATATCTTTCACATGAAGCCAAATCCGTGACTATGGGCATCCTCTCGGGTTTCTTGCGGAGAGTCTCAACGGGCCAGAGAAGGGGCTCGTCGTACACGCCCATATGATTCCGTTGTGCTTGGTAATGGACAAATGGAAGCCATCATGGAAGACGTCAAACAATTTCTACATCCAGATTCTAAGAGTTGGTACGTAGAACAATGGGCTTCCGCACAAGAGGAGTTACTTGTTCGAAGGAGTTCCTGGCACTGGAAAGACAAGCACCATTCGCGTCCTTGCAGGGAAGTACTCTCTGTCATGCTGTTTCCTTTCGATGACAAATGAAAAGTTTAGTAATCAACTGCTCGGTGATGCCTTGGGTGGAGTGCCATCGAACGCTTGGCTCGTCCTGGAGGATGTGGACTCCCTGTTCAAAGGAGATCGAACCAGCGCCAACAGCTCATCACTGACATTCTCTGGGCTGCTCAATGCAGTACTGAACAAAAAGATAGCGGTAACGACGGGCATTTCAAATACTCCAAGTCTTTTGAGAGTATGAGCTTACCAACGTTTTGCTCTCGTGTTGATCCTCGACAGTTATAAAACTCGAGCTATAGGGTTAAGTTGCCGGACAAAAGGAACAAAAGAAAGAAGCGATCGAACCCTCACAATCGTGATCACTCTACAAACGATCCGGAACCAGTCAGGGTAGATGATGGAGCTACCGCAGAAGAGAGAGAAGCTTATCTTAAAGAACTCGACGCGTACACCAAAAAATGGTGTGATCATCGGGGGAACTTGGTGTATTTTGATCCAGAGCTTATCTGGAATGACTTTGTCGACAACTTTTCACAACATGCACTATCTCATGTGAGTGATGGTGTAATTGTCAAACTACGGGATAAACTGTTGAAAAATGGGATCTATGTAGAGTCGAAGAGAGGATTACGCCGACATAACGCCATACTCAACTGCTACTACGCTAGATAGTGCCCGCGGAAGAACCAGAGTGGACCAAAGAAGAATGGCGGTGCAGCAGAGAATGCAGTGGAACGCAGAACGGAAAGTGAGCCGCAAGTACAAGTAAACGCGAGCAGCCAGCATGAGAGGGAACACCCCCGACGGAATGTGAACCGTTTCCAGAAGTAGGTGACCGCATCACCTGTTGTGGGCTCAAGCTTGGGGACGAAGGAAATGGCTTGTGTTGCCTCTCTGCAAACCCCATGACAGGGTGAGGCTGCGTTTTTGCTCCAGGGAATTAATCTGAGAGCGGGCATGCCTTTTTCTTAATAGCCACACGGAGACGTTTCCTCTGGTTACTGAAGTTGAATTTGAACAAGATGTGCAAATGATTCGCCCTCCATAGTAGTGAACACCGCTTCAACTGCATGGTCGGCCGGTTCTGGGGACGGAACGTTTCGGCCGTTGGATATGAAAAACCATGAGTGGGAATGCTCGTATTGACAATGGACAGCTGGGAGCTTGGCGAATGTGCAGTTTAGGACTTCAAAGTTTGAAGTGTTGGTGTTGTCGGAGTTTTTGTGAATCCATCGTTCTCACTTCGGAGGGCTATATTCCTATCGTCCTCCGCGCCACACCACAACCGACGTGCGGGCGCACGGTGCGGCAGCCAATGGTCGACGGTATCCGATTTGGATTTAGAAATTTAGAAACGCGCGGATTTTGGTCCGAATCTGGGATACAGAGACATCTACAAGGTATCACTATAATGTCTACTCTAGCTGGAGAGGGATCTCGGCACCCTTTGAAAGGCTTCTCTCGTTTCCGCTATTGGGTCGTTTGACCTATCGCAGTCTCCTTAACAACTTCCCGTGAACAAATGCGTAGAATCCCGATGCACTCGTATTCAGATCTAGAGGAAGCGGAATAGTTTTCTGCATCCTCTTTTGTGAACAATAACAGTCTTGGGACAAGACAACATTCCTCTACGTCAAAGGTAGGACTTGGACATGGCCGGCATCATGAACACAGTCTCAACTTTCGTCGTGGCCTTACTCTTTCATACAGCGTCATCCTCTCAAGCACATGCAGAATGCGGCGCTGATTCTCCTTTCAAGCTTGAACGCAAGACCTTTCTCCGTGTTGCGACCTTCCAAGCCGCACTCACCTGCCCTAACCAAGGTCGCCTGTTGGAGGAAACCAAGTCGGGTGATGGCGACCCATTGCGTCGCGTGGCCGCCACTTTGCAGCACATAGATTCTGATATCGTTGGTCAGACTTATGAGAACTTCGAAGCCCAGTACCTGCAAGTTCCGCAAACCATTTATGCTTCTGAATCCGCCGTTTCCTACCCGTACTACTTCGCTGCGCCATCAAACATCGGAATCCTGTCTGGAGTCCATATCAATGGCGATTGTAACGTATCTCTACCTGCTGACGCGTTTGGCTTTGGTTTCTTCCCGGGTCAGTTTGCTTTTGCTCTCTTTTCCAGGTATCCGATTATCTCCGATCAAGTTCGAACCTTTCAGAATTTTTTTTGGAAGGGCATGCCGGATAACCTCATCCCGGATTCTGTTTACACTGATGATGTACTCGACGTGTTTCGTTTGACATCCAAGAATCACGTAGATGTTCCCATTGAAGTTCCGGGAGGCCATGTGGTGCATGTGCTGGCATCTCATCCCACGCCTCCGGTGTTTGATTCCGTAGCCGACGAGAACGGTCGTAGGAACGCAGACGAGATTCGATTTTGGTCTGATTACATCACGCCTGGGCGTGATGATTATATCCACGATGACAAGGGAGTCGCCGGTGGTCTTGCGAGAGATTCGATCTTCTTCATTTGCGGTGACCTGAACGCCGACCCCTATGATGGAGACGGTCGACATGAAGCAATCTCGACATTACTGTCCAGGTACAACGTTATTGATCCTCTGCCCTCTAGTCCGGGGGGAAAGCAGTCGACCAACAATCTTGACACGTCTATAGGAGACCCAGTTTTCATACTGCTTTGTTCGGTCCGCCCGTTGGCAATCTAAGGGTGGACTACGTCGTACCATTTTCTAATGTTGACGTGAGCGTGGGATGGTCGGCCAGCAGCCGCGCGTCCGACAGCGCGTCGGCGCGGCGCTGCGGCGCCCACAGCACCTGCATCGCGAGCAGCTCGGCGCTGGCAACGCCGCTCGCCACGCGCAGCGCGTCGCCCGTGGCCGCCACCAACACGCTCACCCACGATGAACTCTCTCACGTCGCCATCACTATCGCCGCAGCCGTCATTATCGGCGCCACCCCCGCGCCTCTCGCGCACTTCCCCCCCCGCATTAGACAAGGTAACAACAAAGCTATCGACTTCGTCGCTGTCATTGCTTCGTGTGGACAAAAGACCAAGTTGAGGGTTTGCTCCTCACTCATACGGAATTGTGTGCATCACATTCAACCACCATATAGGCCTCATCGATGGTGGCAACTACCCTCACTTTCTGGTTCACAACATTCTCAACCGGCTTTCATATCAGCTCAGAGTCGTTAGCGCGTCTCACAACGGCAAACAATGTTTTGTAGGCAGCACTGAGAGTCGGGTTGCCATCGAGTATATTGATGAGCGACATCGTCCATATTCGTTCAGGTACCATCGAATGGAAGAAGATGCTTACCCTGTCAAATGCATATCTCACAACAAAAAGTATTCTTCCTTCACAACCGGCGGTGCTGACGGGTACGTGTGCTTCTGGGATGGCGATGCTAAGAAGCGCATCACACAGTTCTCAAAATACCCGACCAGCATCGCCTCCCTCGGCTTTGACTTCCGATGCGAAGTGTATTGCAGTCGCCGTAAGATATACTGTCGAACAGAGCGAGAAGGATCATCCTGCTGATGAAGTCATCATCAGAGTTGTTTTACTCAATCACACTTATCTAACATACTTATCAAATTATAACCCATCGGGCTCGTTCTCTTGATCCTGTTCTTCCATGACTATCATGAAATGTTCCATTGCCATTTGAACACCTTTCTCGTAGTCTGCTCTGACAATATGAATATACGCATCAAGGAGCTGCTCAGCGCTAGTATTCATCCTGTTCGCGAGTAGCTCCAAAAACTTTGCTTCAGATAAATCCTTGCCTACGCGCTTGTGACGAAACGCGTGCATCATTGAAGTTGCGAAGCTAGCCCGTACCGTCATGCTAGTAACAGCCTCGTAACGTTTGTGTAAATGCACCATAAAGCTTCGAATTGATGTTGTGATTTGTCTTGATTCCAAAACCGTTCCATCCCTAGAGTTCAACAGCAACCTTATGTCCACACCGTCATCAATAAAACTGTACTTATCTCTCAGATAGGCTCGCACAACTTTCTTATGGAATTCAATAAACGGCTTCATCGAAATCGGGAACATGACAACCGGAAAGTTAGAGTTTCGCTCAGTTTTGTCCGAATCACTTCTGAAACTGAAGAAATTCCCAAAGGCCGTAGTCTCAAATCTTTCCATCTCGGCGAATGTCGGCAATTGGAGTGTGGCTATTGCTTGTGGTCGTTGTCCTCCAGCCGAGAAAAGAACTGCAGCCAGAAAGTTTAAGCACCACTTGTGTCGTAGATCTGCGCACTTCTCCATTCTTCGAATGAATGATCCTCGTTCCTTTGCCTTGTCAAGATGGTGGGTGTTCATAATGTCTCTTAGTTTATGGCGAGCTACTGAGAGTGCCTTTCGCAGATCGGCATCGAAGAGCAAATTGTGATTCTTCGAAGATATGTCGATAAGGCGTTGTTGACGACGTTTCTTGCGACCTGCTTTTTTCGAGGCAGCGGCAACACCACGCAAATACTCAGCCACAGATTCTAGTTGAGATCGGGTACCCTGCGCATCTTTGAAACGAGCCTTCCCAACATTGATAATTGTCAGAAGATGATTGCACTTTCCAGCAACGGTATACGGCGATGAAGTCAAGGTGAAATGATTAACGAAGCATTGTACGGCTTCGGAGTCTGCTAAAGAGCGAAATAATACGTTCTCCCTATGCCCTTCACTTCGATTAAGGGGCCCGATGGCAATGGTGAACCGCACGTACTGTTCGGCCGTGCAACGCAAACCATCGAAGGGTTGTGACTTCTTTCCAGTGAATACAGCTTTGCAACGGAAGCGGATGTCGAAGACCAATTCGAGGTCACAGCAGTTCTTCGTGGTAAGTTTCAGGCCGTTATACACGACTGTTCCTCGTTTCTTGGTCGTTCTGTCTTCCATCCTTCCCTCAGGACTATCAAAGAAGCTTCCATCAAGAACCAAACAATCACTGACCATTCTCTCCCATGCTTCTTCCCTGGACATTTTCGGCACTTCTCGCGAAACGCGAAGAGCTCTCCGACGCTTTCGGCCATAAATCAGAGCAGTTTCTCTGGTTTGCGTCGGCAGATCTTTCCGTTGTTCGCTCAACAGTCGCTTCAGTTTGGATCGCACGGGAGTCAATCGCGGAGTGTGATTAGCGTGGGAGAGAACACGCAGGGTAGGGTTCGAACCACCAATTTGTTCGCTTTGGCTTGGGAATGGACTGCGTTGCGTTAGTGATACGAACGCGTCAGCTCCGTTCTCTTCCGCACTTTCTTCGTTGAAAAGAGGTGAACATGGGACTATGTAGTCGTCGTGTGAATCGGTGTCTGACTCTGGTATTATGTGTCGGCGATTGACCATGTTGAGGTGGTCGCTGTTCAGAATTGAGCAACTCCTTTGCTATTCTATGCTCTTATATCCACTATTGGGATTGTACAGAACTTCCTTAGAGCGAACTCTTCCTCTACGTTGAGACCATAATATATTTAGGTCTCATCCATTTGCCACCAGTAGAAGCCAAAACTGTTATAAAGTTACTGAATTCACCGACAATTCATTTGAAGTCCAATTTTATACGTGCACGCATGGGAATGATAACGACACTATTTGAAATGAAATCAATTCAGAGAATAACAGTGCGAACATCATGTCTGACTTGTTGTCGTGAAGTTTGGTGAACATAATTCAAAGCAGTATTACACTATGTATATTATATGCCATATGGTGAAAGGTTGGAGAGAGATGATGTCCTGATCTCGGAACGGAGAGAAGAAAAGGAGACCTTGCTTCTAATCCATGCTGCGAAACGCTTTGTGTATCAAAATGATGGGGGCGATGACACAATCGAATACATGATTGGAGTTGTGTGGCGCATGGTGGAATGGTGAAGATGATGGGTACATACACTGTGGCTGTTATCGGAACCGCAGTCGATTGTAAAGCGACCGGTTGAGGGGATTAGAAACCTTACAAAACGGCTCTAAGCTGTGCGACGGACAGAATACATAAGCGATTTGCCCGCTTAGCGTTGTGAGTTCCATGCTGATGCTGTTTGACCACGTTGCGGTGGTCAGGGTGCGCGCCGCTGGACGTATATGGCATGAATGCTGGTTGGAGAGCATGGGCAGGCCGCTGGGACATGACTAGATAACGGAGGTGAGAGTGAGGCAATGGGGTTCTATTTGTGGTTCTGTTTGGATGCTCACTCAGTTATCACGGTTTTCTTATCTGTTCACTCAAAGTTTCACGTACATGATGTGTGGCATAGTATACATGGATGTGGGGTGGAGTGAGGCAATCAAGTTGGCAGTTTGGTTGTTCAGGAGCGGTCGCTAGGAGAACGGAGCTGCTTGTTGGCGCCGACATGCGCGAGAGAGACGGAAGGGGATGGTGACCTGGCGGGGAATTGACTGCTTTCGTAGGAGGTGGGACGTGGTTTATGAGCCTCCAACTCTGTTCAAAGAAGCATCTGGTTTGTTCTTGATAAACGAAGGGCGATGACAGCGGACAAGGAAGTAATAATTTGTGTGTGGAACAGGCAAACAGTACGGGCTCTTAGCGGTAATGCCGTCGGAGAGCTGCTGCGAGCTGATAAACGTCGGGTGGGGTGCGTGGGTGTGAATGCAGATGGCACTGGCGTTCTGTCAGGCTCTGAGGACGAAAGCGTGTGTTTTCAAGAGGTTGGGAGCGGTATTGGCGTCGGGCAGCCGCGACGAGTTCACGCAGATGTGGTGAGTCGTGTCGCAGTGAGAACCGACGGCATACGCGTGGCTCTGGGTGCCGAACAGCGGTGGCTGGGAGTGTGTGCTCAATTTGCAGGACGCTGCGTGGGAGCGCACCATTGACGCGCTCGAGCACACATTGTCGGCACCAGATTGGTATCCGTGACAGCGAGATCGATCGTGTAGTGCGAGAACGCGAACAAATTGGCAACGCGCGAGACATACAAGCCGATAATAACCTGCACAAGAGTCGATATAGATTTTGGGACCCTACAAGAAGGTTCAACAACTAAGTTTTGGGACCCCACAAGAAGGTTCAACAACTACGTTAGCACTGCAATATAATATTATCAGTACACGTATGTGTACATGTACGTGTAGATGCTGACTGTCAGATGGTCACACGTGGTCACATCGCAAGGGCAGCTTCCACCACACCGCTGTTGCTCTGCACATAAGCCCGGAAACAGCTTGGCCTTCGCGACCTCCGTTCCTCTGTTAAGCGGCACCCAGCCTCTCCCATGGTGGTCCCCCGACAAAGTCCCCTGCAGCGCCGCGCTTTACAAATTGCGCTGCGAAGGACTTCGTCGGGAAGAGCCACTGTGAGAGCTACGTGCAAGAGGTGCAGCCGGGGCATCAAAGAATATGGCTGTACCCAACGTAGTTCTATCCGGCTGGGTAGAACGTCGCGGTTTTTGAGCTAACTGTTCTCTGCTTCTTCTTATTCTTGTTGATTTTGTAGACGACAGCATGTTTGACACCCACTGCTTGCGCCGTATGGCTATGCTGCTACTTCTTGCGCGCCTCCGACCTCGGGCTATGCGTCCGTGGCGTGTGAGAATGTGGGTACGTGGGTTCTCTATTGTCCGGCGTGTTCGTTTCGTGACACACCAATTCGAAGAAACCACTTATCGCCGTTTACGTCAAAGTGCACGGCGATCAGCTGCGACATCGTCATAGCAGCAGTTCAGATGGCACTATACAGTCCATTTACCTCTCATCATCTCTGTCTCGCTTGGAATGCGCGAGCTCTCGTTAGAGCTAACAATGGATGGAGCGGGACTTCTTAGGCATGGCTTGCGGACTGGGGTGCACCAGATCCAAAATAGCTCCTTTCCATTGCTTACGGCGGGATTGTGGCTGTGGAATTTCAAGCCCGGGGCTGGCCCTCTCCAGGAACTTCATCCAGTTCAGAAGCTCCCAATAACCCCTGGTAAAATTGTTCTACGTTCTTTCCAAGTGCTTTCTGTTGTATCGCTGTCGGTAACAACTCAGTTACCTTCAGGTCTCGTGTTTGTTTGGGCATGTAATGCGATGTTGACGACTGGCTTGCGTAGGGCTTTGGAAAATGATACATTCAGAAAACATAATGCTCTCTTTATAAAAGCTGATCTAAACTCTTCTTTAGAGATATCTGTACCGCCAATCATGAAGGCTATATGACAAGCTCTTGAAGAAATGATATCTATAGTCTGTGCAACGGTTTTGATGGTATTGTGTTTGGGATTGGAATCGCGTTCAAGCCAGATGGAGGAAGTGAGGTGCGCCATGACGAGTGCTGGAGGGCAGTGCGAGGGGCAGAAAGGAGTGCGGGAAGAAGGCGCAGGGAGCTACGTCTTCGTCATTGTTTCTACAAACTCTGTCTTTGTGTTGGGTGGCGGGACTTCTGCCGGTGGTGTTGTCACTTGAGGGTAGGTTCCGGACATTGTTCTGGGAGAGGCATTCCCCTTTTCTTATTCTCATGTAAGTCTACATCAATTATGAAGTCCTTTCACGACAGTACTCTGCGCGTTTGTGCAATGATAGACGAGGATGTTGTTCAATTTTGCGATTCTCTCCTCTCCACCCATTCACACCGTTTCTGTTTTCGGTGAGTTCGGGGAATGAGACGGATGAGCCTTCTTCTATTCCTAGTGCGAACATTTTGGTGAGTCTGATAATGAACTTGCCGGAACTGAGGGTAGTGTCTCTGCGACGCCCTTCGCAAGTAGGAGTGATTTGTTGACGCCTTCAGATGTGGTGGAAACGAGTCCAGATGAATCGAGCACAACTGGGCTGTTCTCTGAGATGCCGTCTTCGTCTTTAACAAGGCCATCGGAGTCGTTGGATATGGATATGAGCGCACTTACCCCGAGTGCGAGCCAACTCCCAATCGCTGTTGCATCGGACACAGTGGCTTCGACGGCATTCTCTCTCCCTACTACGTCACTGTCACCGTCAGTGAGCAAGAGAGATTTGGTGGTGCCTTCTGATGTAATGGAAATGATGTTGGAAGCACCGGGCATATCTGTGTTGATATCTGAATCTCCAGTATCATCACCAAAACCTCATGGACTCATTGGAAACCGACACTGCTGAACCAAGTACCAGTGACTTTCCAAGCCCCGTCGCGGCAGATACAATGGTTCCGTGCGCATCCTCCATTTCGACACCGTCGCTTTCCCCATCAGCCAGTGAGAGAGATTTGGTGGCGCCCTAAAACGCAATGGACATGACGTCAGACGTGCAAAGCACAACTACATTGCCCCCTGGGACTGCCGTAATGGCATCACTAAATCCAGTGGATACGTTGGATACCGGCAGTCCTGCACCGATTGCCAGCGAGCTCCCCACCGTCTTTGCCTCATCTACAATGGTTCAGTTCATATCTCCTACTCCAATGCTCTCCCCGTTGTCGAGCAAGGACTTGGTACTCCCATCGAATGCAGTGGAAATAATGTCAGAAGCACCGAACACAACCGTGTTACGGATTGAGAGCGCTTTAATGTCGCCGGCTCATCTGATGGATGCGTTGGACACTCATAGTCCTGCAAGTTTCAGAGTGACCCCAGTCCTTGGAGCATCGGCCACAATGGTTGCCTTACCTTCTTCCACTCCGACATTATCTCCATCGGGAAGTAAGACAGATGTGGTGGCTCCTTCTAAAGATGCGGAAATCATATCGGTGACGCCAAGACCCATGTATGGTACTCCTGTTTCGTCGGAGATGCCAATCCCGGGGATTTCTTTTTCACCGCTGCCAACAACGTCCGACGCATCTTTTCTGGAGGCCAGCCTATCAGTTACACCGCGTGGTACCGAGTCGTCCACCTCTATCGCAGCGACTGCGAGTATCATAGCATCTGGCGTCAATTCATCTGCAGCTGCTTCTAGCTCTGCTTCTGCCGGTAATCTTGGCTCGGCTACACCATCGCTGTCAGTGTTTGTCGGTTTTTTCACGTCATCTACTTCCCCATCTCTTGGGATGACTGTCTTGCCGAGTTTCATGTCAGCTTCTCCAATAGCAAGTGCGCTGATGACACCGTTTTTGAGTAGCCCAAGCAGTACTGAGGCAGCGGACGACGTGCAGGCATCGACCGCATCATTCGGTGCGGATCCTATGTTTACAGAGATCTTGGAGCAGGGTGAATTATCTTCGCCGCAAACGGATGATCTCCACCCGGAGGATTCGTGTGTTACGGTTTCGCTTGAGTCGGACATCACACCGGCAAAGACTGCATCTGCCACATCCGAGGTTACCTTTCCCGAGGCGAGCCAAAGCGTTACCCCACGCCCCTCCCCGTCTCCGAGTACAACAAGTTCTGGTATCATCTCGACGACCCCGGCGGGGAGTGCGATGGAGCCATTATTGCCGACAATGAAAGTCGGTGCCACTGCAGATGTGCTCCCAAACATGGCAACAAATGGCAGGCGTGGGGAAGTCACCGCTTCTCTCAGCGCTTCTCCGACTGCTTCAAGTGCGTAAGCGACCCCAGTGTCTGCTTTGCTTTTGTTCTTGCCGACTGTAACGCCGGAGGTCATGTTTCCTGTGTCACCTGAAGTTTCGGTAATGGTGACTGTGAGCCCGTTGGATGTATTGCCCACGCCAACATCTGTTTTCTCGGGAGAGCCCACGCCTTCAGTGGCTGCGAGCGTCATGCTCTGGACACCGTCCCCGGATCCGACTGTGGTAGATCAATGCTCGAATCTACCACCGGTTGTACCGGACTTTTCTCTGTTGGCGCAGACGGATAACTTCCAGAGAGTACGTCGATAGAGTCGGCTGGGGGGTCTAGGCATGGGGGTACCTTGTACTCACACCGGATTGCGATTCGGGCAGGTGCAAAACCTCTGAAAAGTTTAGAGTCCGGGTTGCCTACTGAGGGAGAGATATCACGAGCGATGAATGATTTGGGTTCAGTAATAGACAGGCTTGGTCACCAAGGCGAATCTCATGATGTTGGACTCAGAGCTGCAGCTGATATGAACATTGTGAGAAACGTTATCACTGCGATTATTGACAGATACAACCAACGTCTTGGTCTGGTCTCGAATTGAGTCGGCGTGTCTTTTAATGCCGATAAACATGTCATTTCAACTTTCATTGAAGAATCTGTTCGAGGTGGTTCCGCTTTCTCATTATCAACTTTACTCCGCAGAGCTGGTCCCGCTGTTCGACGTGTTGCAGAAAATCGGTCCCTATGCGATAATTGCTACGATGGATAAAGAGACTAAGGGCCCGGTCGTCGTGTTCAATACGCTTAGAGAATCTGAAGGTGCAACTATGAAACGCGAAACCGTGATAGTCGCCAATGAATATGACGGGGGCAAAGATGTCCCGAAGAACGTTAGCTATGTGGTAATCGGATCTACTGTTGATGTCCTTTCGCCTGTTTCTGTTCGAGCTCGAAACGAACGCCATGGCCTCATTGCCTGCCTCGATGAAACTAAGCTTGCCAAACTTCGAGGACTTCACGGTGGGGTCACAGATACGCTTTTGTGTTAAGACTCGTTTTTGGTTCAAGAGCAATGCAATGCAAATATTAGCGATAGGGTTATTTCGCATTACAATATTTTTTTTTCTGTCGAGAGCTCGATGCCCAAAAATGTCAAATTTAGGTAACAGGAAACAATAAAAATACACGATCACAAGGACGTCTCCCTAACAATAATTCGACAATCTTTAGTACCATAATTGCGTTAAACACAGAAAGGGATCTTCCAAAATTATTACTTGTTCTTCAAAATGTGTGACAGAAACTATCATCCTACAAAACAAATTTGACGCAAAGTAAACGAGAGGATCTACTTACCTGTTGAATCTGGAGTCAGTTCGTAGAAAACATGATCTTCAACGTTTTCTTGGGCTATTTTTCTACAAACTGTGTTCTTTTTCATTTCGTTATGTTTCCATTTTTTGGTTTGCCTCAATTAGGTACTAAATACCGCGTTAGTTGTGAATTATTTGCAGAGAAGCGCTCCATTTTAGAAACAAATCACGTTCTTAACGAAAACGCAAATAACAATTATATTAACTCGTATTTGTTGGACATCAACAGAGTCGTGACCATGAAAGTAAATATAAAGCTGGGAACTTGATTTTGGATGTAAATAGAAGTGTCCATTCCATCAAACGAAGACCTAATCCCATCATTCGAAGACTTTGTGGAAACGGAGGACTGTCGGAGAAAGCAAAGTTTTGCAACTTTACAATGAACTTCTTTGAAGAGTGTTAAAGTAGATCATCTTGGTTGAGACTACCTTTTGACTGCAATGAAGGTTTTAAAATCTGTCATTAGAGAGAAGGAGAACTATCTATGGACGTTTCTTGCTAGCACTACCATAATTTGACCCTATGATATATGATAGGTTCGAATAATGAGGGTTCTCTTTGATGACAGGTTGTAAAACCGTGTCTATCTTAGTTGCCATAACATTCAGAGCTTCATTGTTTTGGGCCAAGCACTGCTGGCGTAGGGTTCGTAGCTGAGCGAGCAAACCACAGAAAATTTACTGCTCTAATCACAAGGCGCCACAACACGCCCGAAACCCAACCTTCTCCATCCCACACATAACTTTAGTTTGATGCTGCGTGCCCCTGTTGAGTTTAGTATCAGAGGAGCCAGGCGATGCACAATACATATAGTTTTGTTAATATAAATGAAAATTACGGTTCCAAAATAGCAATTTTTACTGGTCAGAAAACAACTTAAATTTCTTGTGCAAACGTTGATATGGGCGGTGCGCCACCAGATATATCCACCATGCCTCTACAGTACATAAGCTGAAATTTCTTGTGCAAACGTTGATTTGGGCGGTGCGCCACCAGGTATATCCACCATGCCTCTACAGTACATAAACTGAAATTTCTTGTGCAAACGTTGATTTGGGCACTTTGCTTCAACAGCTACTACGGCAAAATGACTGCTTCCAAGTTCGACTCCCTTTGACTTACGGCGCAGTCAAAGTGTCCCTTACAGTACGTTTGACTGGCATTCAAATGTTTGAGTGCTAACACCAGTCAAACATTTGAACGCATGCAAAAGCTTCCAAAAGAATCCATTCAAAATATAGAACGCCGTCAAAGGCTTCGGTTGAGTAGCCATTCAATTTTTTGACTGCAGTCAAAAGCTTCGGTAATTAGGCATTCAAACTTTTGACTGCAGTCAAAACATTTGCTGATTGTGAGAACATGAAAACCACTAGATCAAATGTTTGGTGTAAACTGCAGGCAGTCTGCAGCTGTGCCACGCATATAAACTCCCACACTGATTATACATTCAATCTTTTGACTGCTGCCAAAACATATAAACAAATCAAATACTCTAAAATTCTAGCATTATATGGCACAAAATGTTGCTCCACATTGAAAAAAATCATGCACACCGCCGTCGCGATGAACTTATAAAATTGCCATACATTCTTTGCCGTTCTATCTGTCACACGCACAGCAATTGCCCTGATTTTGTCGTTACTCAAAACTACTTAAAATCTACATTATTTCTTCATCACAATTGTAAAGTTCAAACGTATCAAACACACTGCAATCTACACAACCAAAAAATACACCAATACTACATTGCAGCTTGTAGAGCAAACCCCAAAGAGGGTACATGTCCACCAGGGTGTCCGAGTTCTGCTCTCACAAAAGGGCGAACTCAGAAGTAGAGCCCTCTGCCCGTGCGCGTGCTGCATGGCAGCCGGTTGTACACCGGAGACGGTACTGGAATAACCTGCAGAGGTAAAGAAGAGCGTGGGCCTAGAAAGGAATAACCGACGAGGGATCAAGAGAGAACGAGTCTAGAAGTAGAGCAAACGGTGCCGTAAGACGGTGTAATGCTCCTACGGGGAACCACACGAGCAAAGCTATGGCCCGTGCCAACGGCGGGAACAGGGCCGACAGCGGAACGAGACACACGCACACGAGTGTTCAAATATAACTCTGTACAGAGGCGGAAGCGAGACCTGCACCAGGGAAACGATGAACTAAACAAAGATCCGGTACTTCGGTGAACAAGAACAAATACAACCTGATACTGGGGTAATTAGCAAAACAAGCCAGACACTGGTAGTAAATAACTTCCTTAGGGACCCTGAGGAGTGATTGTACCGAGACCAGTCGTGGTTACTCTCCGTAGAGGAGTCGGGAACCTACGTAGGCAGTAACAACCATAGCCCAGCCTTCGGGATGAAGACCACGTACTTCAGGAAGAAGATACGACTGAGGTGAGTTTTACTTAGTGGCTCCAGGGCGAGACCGCCCGAGCATATATAATATCTACTGTATCTAGGGCTGCGCACTCCCACGAGGGCTCTAAACGTGGACAACCCAGTGTCAGGGTGCCAAAGTATCCGCCCAGTGGGTGTGACGCCAAATATTTGGACAATTATGCCACAAGGTTCTACTGTACACCTGTTTCATAGGTTCTATCCCCGAATCACCTAACAAGGTACGTCCCAACAATATTTCCAATTTCACCCGAAACGGGGTCCATATTCATAGTCTGACACGTCAGGGCTCAATGGATAGAGCTCCATTATGAGAACCTTCATTGTGCCGACATCGGATTGCCATTGCTCCACATCTCCCCCTCCTTAGCCAAGGGTTCGCGCTTTGGTCGGCGGGAAGGCGCCGGCGACCGGTACGTAAATACTGATCCTCAGAATGGCGGACTCCGAGACTTCGGCAATACCTTCACAGCTTCCTGAACCAACGCGTGGTACACGACATCACTCTTCTTCGACTTCGCGGCAAAAACTCTTATCTCCAACCTTCTATCCTACAGTAGGCATGAACCCTTTCGCGACTAACCCGCTTCCGGGGAACGCTTCTTCAAGTTCCTCACAGGCGGCTTTTTCGAGTGCTGCTCCCGTCGAGAACCTTTCCTACTTAGGCTTTCAACAGCTTCCTATGCAGGCGTCATCTCAGTTCCATTCGTCTCAAACTGTGGTGCCAGCTCATCAACCCTCGGGGTATCAGCAGTCTCCTTATCAAATGGCAGGCTCGTCCGGATATTCCGGCGGGTTTAACTCGATGCCCCTCCCTCAAGGAGGTTCTCACGCACAGCCGCAGTACCATCCATCTGGTTAACAACCTCCTGGCTACTTATCCCAACAGGGCGCTCAACCTGGACAATCCTCGCAAGGCTACGATCCCGCAGCGCCTCCTCAGGCTCCCGATATCAACGCAGCGGCGTGGAACTCCGAGCAAGCGATGCCGTTAACGGTCAATGCCAGGGGCTGGATCAGCTTGGAAAGTCTCGGTTCCAGACGGCGTCGGCAGCATGGCGAGGTGTACTGCCGTGCACCTTGGTTCCATCCGACGGCCGTAGCCGACGAGGCCCTTATTGACTCGTATGCTGAGAAAGGTTACCTCCCCGCTGGGCTCCATCGCGAAGTAGTTGGGTCCAGAAGCTGGCGTCTCCGTGGGGCGGTCGATCCTCTGCACCTGTTCTGTGCGGGCTGTGATTCCCTTAGTCGCACTAGGGCACTGTGGGCTCGTACTGCCTATGAATATGCTAGCCGTGTTCGATCGGATCACTTGATTCCGTTGCTGTTCAACTTTGACGTATCACATTTCCGAACTTTCGGCGAGAGATCCTACGGATACGCATTAGCGGAGTTCAACGAGTCTCCCCATAGGGCTGAGGTACCGAACGTGGTCGATGGTTTGCTTCTCTGGAGTCGTCCCCTTCTTCGGGCGGAATTCCGATACCTTCGGCGATCATCCAATGATTTCTTGTGGAGCTTTGAGCGCCGTGTTCGGCTCGAGCGAAGCTTGCGGTCCCGTCAAGGGTTCCTGATTCCGTATCCACACTTGGGGGCTGAGCGATTGCGCTACAACTCCCTGCTGGGGGGATACGCTGCGCTTCCCAGCTGGTGGGCGAATTTCGAGGTCTCGCGAGGGTGCTACACCGAACTTCCTCCATGCCTCTACTATGTAGGCTGTAGAATATTGAACGATCCCTGCTCTGGGTACTGGACGCCCTTTGCGGCGGAGTGGGGTGCCCGCGTGGCGGTACATCTCCTGTGGGATACGTACGATCATTACCGTCTCTGGTATCTCCCTCCGATGCTCCGATGGATTATCCGGCGACAGGATCTGTCTATACCCTTGGGATCCGATTCCAACCAGGAAGAGGTTCACTTGCTCCTACGCTTCATCGAGGCCGTCGATTGGGACCGGATTCCGGTGCACTGGCAGCCAGAAGGTGGTCCTCGCGGCAACGACCGATCACCGGGAAGAATATCCACCCGTTCGAAGACCTTCGCGTACTACGATCCGTGGGAACGGCAAATGATTTCCGAAGCTCATGCGAGAGCAATGATGCGGGCCCCTAGGGCTATGCCGATTAGACACCCGACTGGGTTCGTGTTCCCTGACGACTATGGGCCTCCAGCGGACTGGTTCGATCCTTCCTTAGACCATGGTGATGGCGAGGTGGTGGACGACGACATCCCCCTTGTGCGTGTTGCGAATACGGGCGCTGACGCGGCACAGGTCCCTGCGGAGGGCACTCAAGCTCCCGCCGGTTGGGGTCTTGCGACGCCGGCTCCCGGAAACAACGCTGGTCACCAGTAGTCTGGGCAGGGTGCCTGAGGGCGTGTAGTTCTGTCACTCAGATACGATAAACCCAATTAGGCCACAGCTTGGCATTACTTCTCTCCTCCTGTACGATCTTTCTCGTGTTCGAGCTTCTTTCATACTTCCTTTCTTTTCCTTCTTTATTTCCTAAACAGGATGCACTTCATTTCCATTCGTGGCAACATCTTCCTAGATATTTCATTACTTCTTGCTTCTTAGTTCCGTTATACGGCGATGAACCGATAATTCGGTGCGTTCTTCCTTTGTTCATACTGTACATAAGACCAACCTTGTTGGTGTCTTTTCTTCTCTTCTTAGAGCTTCTCGCAACCTACCGCGTAGCGGTACACCATATTTACCACATGTCGTTGACAGTTCTATCCCACTTGGGCATTATCCAGAGTTGGGGGTAATGCGGACCGGGTTCTTCGGTGATAAGCGATAATCTTGGACCTCGGAAGGTGCTGAATTGGCTCCCAAGTGTCCTGCTCTGGGGGATAGCCGTACCAACGGACGCGATAGATTACTTTCCCGTCCTGGGCAACACCGTGCTTCACGATACGATCGACCACGAGATCCTGTGGGTACACCCCGACATCTTCGGTTCCTTTGGTTGTTCCCGACATTGGGCTTTGCTTCTCTACGTTACCCGAGCGGATACACGCAAGTAACAACGGGTTTCCGGCTTCGGTGACGTGGGGGTGTCTCGTTGACGAGAGCGCTAACCATCACGACGGGTAATGGGGAACTTCCGTTTCCGGCTGCCAATCTCCACGAAAGTGGCTTCTGGTGAAAGCTCTTCACTTCCGGAGTCCGGTGAACTAATCTCCTTTCCCAGCGGGCATCGACTTTAACTACGACGACGTTCCTGATCGAAGCAAAGTTTCTCCTCGACGCGGGAGAGCCGTTGCGACGGAGATACTGCGTTTGAACACTCCCTGTGCAGGGTGGCGGATTGGTCGGGCCACGGCGCTGTATTGCGTCGCATGCGCACGCTCTTGACGAGTGCCGACCAATCAGAACAGTTTGCACTACTCCACGTGGCAGAGTGCTAGCCAATCCGGTGGCGTTGCACACTGAGTGGAGATTTCCGTGCACGACGCTGTCCTACTGAGGGCCTCTGCGCCACACGATGCTCCCGAGAGGGCTTCTCCGGTGCTTTTAATAAACTTCCCTTTCTGAACCAGGCTCTACGAACTAATCCACAAGGATCCTCCGCCTCCCCATACCTACTGTGGGCACTTCCCATGGGGCTAATCGCTGCGCTGACCCATTGACGGGTCGGCGGAAACCGTCTTTTCGTTACGTCTTGCCTTCTGCGCCTCTTCCGAGCGAGGCGTAGAAGTAGCCAACGACTTGGACGCTTGCCCACGAAAGTTCTCATCACTAACAGTGGTCTTCCCCGCAGGGGTAACTTCGTCCTCATTACTGACATTCGCCTCGACCGAGGATCCCACACGCGTATGCGTTAGCGGCGATATTCCCGATCTGGGCTCCTGTCTCTTTGAGAGCTCAAGCACGCCAGCCAATCCAGCAGATGCCGGAGCAGCCTGAACGCGATTACGTGAGTCCTCCCCCTCCTTAAAGTGCGATGCGGCAGCTGATATTACCGTAGCCGGGGGTCGAACTCGAGTTGAGTGCGTAGGTGTAGCGCGAGATGGGCTATCCTTGACTAGCTCTGATACCTCAAGTAGGTCCGATAAACCCCTTTCTTGGTGCGGGAGAATCGACGGGCGGTTCGCGCTGTCCCCGTTTGATTCTGTTCCTTCCTGTGTTGCAGGTACTCCAGTTCCGGTTTCCGGTAGCGTTACCAATTCTTGGAGTGGGCTCGGTGCCCTGTAGACGCGATCGCGTGATATCCATTCGTGTTGGTTATTAATGTCAAGCACGACGGTGTCTCCAGACATAAAAATAACCTTGTAGGGTCCGTCCGCAATCGGCGATAACTTGTGGCGGCGTTCGTTCTCCGGGTTGTAATACTCTTTACGAAGGAACACATAATCTCCTACCTGTAAGTTAGGTAACGGTCTCCGAACTCGGGTATCAAAGTTGCGCTTGTAGGCTAGCTGAGCCCTGTCTATAGAAGCACGTGCTGCAGGTACCAGCTTGGTGAGCCATTTCTTCCACGCATCGCGGTACAAGCCCGGTGACGGGAACGTATCCAGAGTTGGCTGCGCCTCGATGGCTAGAGGAGGTGGTCTCCTCGACAGTACCAGTTCAAATGGTAAAAGTTCTGTTACCCGATGAACCTGGGTGTTGTACGCATACGTGATAGCGTCCGTGAACTGATCCCACGTCTCGGGATGATCTGCCACATAGGATCTCAAAGCACCAAGGATGATTCGATTAAATCTTTCTACTTGTCCGTTCGCTTGCGGATGATAGGTCGTACTGAATAAATTCCTAATATCCAGGATCCTACACACATCTTGAAAGAACTTCGAGGTGAATTGAGAGCCGTTATCGGAAAGTAACTGTACCGGTGGGCCATACACAAAAACCCAGTGGGTAACAAACGCTTGAGTCACAGCGGCGGCTGTTATCCGTTTGAGCGGCACTGTTCTAACCAATTTAGAGAACCTGTCGGTGATGACCAGTAGGTACTGGTTCCCTCGAGAGGTCTTAATCAATTCTCCAAGAATGTCAATTGCGACGAACTCCAGCGGTGCCCGTGCGGGAAACAACGTTAACTCCTTCGAGTACTTTCTTAATTTGACGTCATTCTTGGCACAAGCCTGACAAGAGCGGCGGACTGCGTAACAGTCGAACGCCATTGCGGGCCAATAGAAGTCCCTTCTTAAGGTGAGATAAAGCTTCCTTCCTCCCGGGTGGGCTCCCAACTTCATATAGTGAGACAAGTGTAGTACGCGACTCTGTAAGGAGTGAGGTACCACCATTTTTGGGTTGGTTTCAACCCTTCGCACCAAGTAGCCTTGGTCATTCACCTGGAAAGGTATCCTATACCCACCGTTCAGACGGGCCCTAACCTGTATACAAAAGGGGTCCATCTGCTGTTCCCGTACCATCTTTTCGGGCGAAATCGGTACGAATGACCCGGTATCCGGTTCTACAGTCTGTGTGGCGAGAATATCGTCACACACATCATCCGATAGGATTTCTGTCTTCCCCTCATCGAGGTCACCAACCATAAAGCATGGTATCTCTTCCGTGTCCTCGGTGGGTTCAGCTTCTGCTGCAGTGCCCAAACGGGATAGAGCGTCTGCCTGCAAGTTCAAGGAGCCTTTCTTGTACACTACTTCAAAGTCAAATTCCGAGAGCCGGAGTCTCCATCTCATCAGTCGACCCGACGGTTCGGTAATTTCCATGAGCCAGCGTAGGCAAGAATGGTCCGTGTGTACCCGAAAGTGGTTTCCCATCAAGTATGGTCTCAACGTTGAGAGGGTCCATACAACGGCAAGGCATTCCTTCTCCGAAACGGAGTAATTCCGTTCGTGCACATTCAGTGATCTTGACCAATACCCAATAGGGTGACGTTTGCCAGACCCTTCCACCTGGAACAGCGCACAACCAACTTGGTTCGCACTCGCATCAGTGTCAACCTCGTAGGGTAAGCCGGGTTTTGGCAGGGCCAAGACTGGTGGCGACGTTACGGCTTCAATTAATGCCGCAAATGCGGAGGCTTCCGCATCGCCAAAGGGTTCCAATTCCACTGGTCTTCCTTTCATCAGGAGTTTGTTCAGCGGCGAAGCGATATCCGAAAAGTTCGGCACGAAACGACGGTAAACGTTACACAGGCCTAAGAAGAATCGAAGCTCAGTTTGAGTTCTTGGGTGGTTCGCCTCTTTCAAGGAATTTACCCGCACCTCGTCAATTGAGAGCTTTCCTGGGCGAATAATATGCCCAAGATACTTAACCAATTCGGTGAAAAACTCGCACTTCTTAAGCTTCAAGGTAATCCCTGCGTCCCGTAAAACGGTCATAACTTCCCCCTGTGCACAGTGGTTTTGGACTAATTTAGTACTAAATGAGGCCGTGATTTATTCGAAAATTTCAATGATAGCCCTTTATGTGTCCGCCATGATACCACTTAGCTGAGGAGGCAACAAGTGAAAAACATTGATGCTGTCAGAGTTCTGACAGAATGTGATCTATATTTCCGTTTGTTTCCGAAGGTTGCCGTGATAAGGCCCAAGTTTTAAAATGATCTCATTCTGTCCATTAAGTTTTGGGCCGGAGTTTGCACTGCTTGTTCTCATGCGACACTTCGCCAACTTCGCATCGCCGCGTCCACCGAGAGATATCCGCGAGACTATCACGATGTCTATCAAACATGAAGTTTGTATCGTTCCATCTGTTGTACGCGACGGTGAGGGATATGACAGGGGGACTGACTGCGGCGGCGGGCGTTGGTGCACTTCAGAATCTGCGAAAGACGATTGTTGTGATAGCTGTTGGTCAACCTCCGTGACAATGACGCTTTCCAACTGTTCAGGACTCGAAACCCTTCCTTCACAAGCGCATTCATTTCATGATGCAATTTAATCCATTCATGCGCACTGCATCATCATGATGGTCACTTGCTGCCGCCCAGGGCTGTGTTACTCTCGCTGCTCTCAGTTATTTGATTGATGCGCTGGTAGTACCAAAGGAAGATCCTAATAGTGAGGAGGCTATACTTAGAAAACGCTTATTTCACTCACCATCTCCAACTTTCACCGTCATACTGTCGCTTAAAACACGCACGCACGCACAAAACCTTCCGAACAAATACACCCCCCCTCACGTACACATACACACACTCATGCATGCATGCCTGCGTATGATCGTGCGTATAGTACCTGGTTCTGCAACTATCATCATGTACTATCTCATGTGTTTCGACTGACGCCAATGTGCAGCGAGGTAACGCCTTCCCAAGCGATTGAATGTGTATTTCGCATACTGTATTCATCATTCCCCTTCCCAAACAGAGAACGTCTTCCACAACTCCATTCACGTCTTGTTTTTCTTGTCCCGTGTACAGAGTATGGTGTACTAACGTTACGTGCGATCCATCTCGGGTTTAATGTCAAACACGCTCTTAATGGAAACCCTACAATCTGCAAAGGTAGCAATGTCTTGCTTTAAAGCATCTTTCATACATCGTACATGCGCGTCATCACCACAAGGTTGCTTCAGATACGCTCCTGTTCCATCTCCCATACAAAATCCACAGCTTTGTGCATTTGTCTCCCTTTCACTTCTCAGGCAGCTGTGTTAAGTGTGTGAAATTCTACATTGATTGCAGAAGTATTGGATTTCGTCATCTCTTAAGCGTCGCGACGTTAAATTGTCATTTTGAAATCGTGCTGCTTTTGTTATCTTGTGGTCTTCCCGAAGTTGGTACTTTGTTCTTTTGACCATCAGCAGCAAAGTTAAAGCCGATATAATTCCGGAGGGGAAGAACAGCAGCTGCAGTATCCAGTCCAGTGCCGTTGAACCGAACACACTTTCAATTGTTCCTGCCATCTTCTGCTAGAAGCGGAGTTATGTGTCAGTTTGCTTCTGATCGTTTATTGCACAGAAGTTAGTGAATATTCTTCAAAAGAGAAACGAAGAGCTACATGTTATCGCAACAAAGGGCTCTCCTGCTGCCTGTGATTTTAGACCGCCAGCTGCTGCCGAAGTAGCTGCTTTTAAATTTATTGTGTTTCTTATGAAGAAGGTACGAATAATACTCTTGGATTTGCTCCAAGCTTTACACGAAAGCAGAGAGCAACATCATGATGGTCGCTTGCGTGTCATAAATTCTTTCTTGGATTCTCTCGTTGACCTCACATCAGACGGAACTGAAAAATGTTCCTTACAGAAGAATGCTTCTTCATCAATGGCTGCAAGCTCTGAACATCTTGGCTCATTCAAGCAAATCACACCAGCTTCTCGTTTATCATACGCGTACTAGGTAACCGAGGTGCAATGAGAATCCCACGTTCTGCCAGAAGAAGGCGTACAAAGCTATCATGGTCTTTAGCAGAACGTATTGCTGAAGTCTGTCCCGTCGGTCGTGTATAAGGCTGGCCGAGAACCAGCGTTTGTAACGAGAATTAGGACGGCTTACCCTTGATACTACTGTATCTGCTTGAATTCTTCAGCGATACATCGTTTCTTGTACGCTCACTCATATTCCTCGATACCGAAGTGGAAACATACGAACCTAGAGCAACCGCTTACCATTCCGCATGCAGATCGACCGTAACTTTCACAGATTTGGAACCATCAATGACCATGCCAATGGCTTCCACGACCTCACCATGGAGGTACGAGTGAGATACAATTCGATCAGTGGGCAAGAGATCCCTCTTCAACAAATCAATTGCATTTGCATACCCTCGATCTCCCGAGCAATGGCCACCCTTTATAACAAGTTCTTTGGGATCTCCGATGATAGTCCAGTTCACGGTGGTGGCTTTCCCAAAAACAGAAAACTCTACCATCGTCGCTGCTTTCCGACAACAATGTACACCCTGTATCACACTGGAAGGAGCACCAGCTGCTTCCAAGTACACATCACATCCATGTCCTGAAGTTATGTCCCTCACCGTTTGCACAACATTATCTCTCGTCGGATTAAGCAAGATATCAGCGCCGCATTCACGAGCAATTTCGAGACGCGTGTCGTCAAAGTCGACCGCTGTAAGCCGAGAAAAACCGCGGAGACGTGCTGCAGCCACCATACCCAAACCAATTGGACTGCACCGACTAATGACTGCAACATCTCCCAAAGCAATATCAGCCCGTTCGAAACTATGCACGGAACAGCTGAGAGGCTCTGTGTGTACCATATCAGCAGTGTTTAAAGAGTTTGCGAATATGTGAGCTGTAGCCTTGGATAGAATCTTCATGAACTGTGCCATACCACCATGAACATTTTTATGGAAGCCGAATATATCATGAAGAGCGCATAACCACCGCAAACCTTTCTTGAAATAGAAGCATTCGTTGCATTGCCATGACTTGCTCAGCCGTCACGTATTGGCCGACATCAACACCTTCTCTCTTGCATACAAGCACCTCGCCGCAGAATTCATGCCCCGGGATCACTGGCGTTTGTACGTACGCTGGACTTGTATCATCACCCCCAAAACCTAATGTTGTGGTTAGAGAAACGCATGAAAACTGTGTTGACTACTATCCTGGACAAGATATTCCAACGTACATAGGTGCTCCAGCCTAACATTTAGCATCCCCAGGACATACACTACATCGCGTAACGCGAAGCAGAAGCTCTCCAGGCAGCAGGTCTGGGACATCAATCTGTTTCGTCTTGTAGTCCTTGATGCCGCTGCACAGCACAGCACTCATGGTCTCGGGCACAATGGTGTCGCGCACGCTCATTTTGAGGAAAAACAAGAGGGTTTCGTCGTAGATGGGGAAATGAGTTGTGGCGGGAGAACGAGTTTGGTTCCTTCGCACATCAGGGTGTGCAAAAAGTAGTTGGGGTATCAACTGATACCACGGGAGATACTGTACAAAAAAGAGGGACAGAATAATCCTAATCTCTAGGGAGGAAGGACCCTGCCACAACTTCCCCGTTGGTCACGGGACCCTTCCGTCAGGTGCTACCGTGATCCTGATCTTCCAGTCAAGAATCAGGATCCTTCCAACCACTGCTGATGAAAATGCCAGGACAATGAAATTGAACCACACTGTTTCCCAAAATACGGCTTCGTGAAGAAGGCGCCGATGATCACAGCAAACGCACAAACTAGCTAGGTAGACATCTTTCGGAATGGCGTACGCATCGCAGAGCACTTCACACAAAACATAACTCGAAGTTTAACTAGGACAAATACACACATGCACCTCCCATCCCAGCGACATAGTGGGACCAGGTTAAAGGTATCATACATAGACAACAACCAATGCTTGGGTCCAATACTGGATTGAGAACCCGTCCTACAAATCCATGAAGCAGACAGATTCAGTCTACGCTTTCCCAGCTACAACCTTCTCCTGTCGCTTCCCCGGGGCCTTTTTTGAGCCGTTCAAGCGCACCGTCTCGTCATTCTTGACTGCGACCGCTGCAACCTCCTCAAATTCCGTGCTAGCTTTCTCTTTCGCACAATCAACCGCACTCTCTGCCTTTCTGGTAGTCTGTTTGGCCTTCTCCTCTTTTTTTCTCTCCTCTTCCCAGGTTTCGATGCAATAGTACACTTGACATGTCCTCGCTGGGACGTATAACTGCAAGAAGTATGGTCGATTATACCAGGCCTCAGTACTATTATTGTGTATCACATCCCAATATACCCGACCATTTCCACCAGTGTTCATGCCATCTGAATCAAGAACAAGTTTGTATCGACCCCCCCAGTATGTTCCAATTCGATAGTCACTGTACGACTGCGAATGGTGAAAGTTGAACACGAACAGCAACCTATCACCCTTTTAAACCGCAATCAGCTTGTCGCCTTCTTGTTGAAGCACCATGTACTGGTGCGCCTGGAATCGACAGATGGGATGTCCATTATCCAAAGCATGCATCATTTTCTCAAATTGGTATAAGTGCCTGTAACGAAGAGCCTCATTTTCGCAATGATCCCATCGGCAACGCGCATGTTGGTACGAGTTACCGTTTCCTTCACGCGGAAAATCAATCCATTCTGGGTTCCCAAATTCGTTTCCCATGAACGTAAGGTATCCCTTGCCAGACAAGCACATTGTGAGCAATCGAATCATTTTGTGAAGTGCGATGCCTCGCTCGATTACGGATGTGGGATAGCCATTACAACTCATGTAAGTATACATCGTCGCGTCCATCAACCAGAACGCGATGGTTTTGTCTCCCACCAGTGCCTGATCATGACTTTCGCAGTAACCTATGAACTTCGCGTTCCAACGACGATTTGTAAGAATGAAAACCACGTTGCCCATCTTCCAGTTTTCATCCTTTTCTTTTTCCAAGACCTCTAGCCACATGTAAGGAATAGCCATGGCAAGGCAATAATCAAATCCAATCCCTGCAATCTCTACAGGCACGCATAGTGTCGGCATACCACTCACATCTTCTGCGATGTTAAGTGCCACATCAGGGTAAAGGTCATGTAAAAGCTTGTTAGCGAGCATCATGTAAACGCATGCATCAACATCAACTTGGAAACCAAAGTACTCGCTATAGTTACCAGTAAACTGCACGCCAATTCCAGAATGCAAGTACAGCATTGATGTGATGCCATCAAAACAGAAACCGTCAAAGTGATACTCCTCCATGTACCATCTGAGGTTGGATAAGAGGAAACGGAGCACTTCTCAGTTACCGTAGTTGAAAAGTCTAGAAGCCCACAAAGAATGTCGCCCCCGCTCACCTTCATGAAAGTATTGATGGTCAGTCCCATCAAAGTTGTTAATACCATCCATAGATTTGCTCGATGCAAGAGAGTGAACTACATCCATAAGCACATACAATCCAAGCTGATGCACCTTGTTTATGAGGTAGTTAAGATCCTCCGGGTGGCCGCATCTGGAACTAATCGCAAAGAAATTGGTGACGTGGTAGCCAAAGCTAGCATAGTACGCATGTTGCATAATGTACATAATCTGTAAAGCAGTGTAACCCGTTTCCTTAATACGTGGTAACACATTATCTGCAAACTCACGATATGAGCCAACCTTGAGATCATTAGACCCCATTCCCGCATGTCATTCATAGATGCGCAGCGACTCCGGGCGCTTGACGTGATCCGGTGAAGTCCATTTGAACTTCTCCGGAGGGTCCCAAAACATAGTATCGTACAGAAAAGTGTTAGGGTCTTGAACGCAGAGGGTGGCCCAGGCGGGATTGCAATCAAGCCAGGGCCCTTGATGTGGGACGACGACAGCCTTGAACTTTGAGCCGGACATGATCTCCGAATACTTTGCATAGCGGTATCGCAAGGCGTCTGCAATGGCTCTAGATAGCGGTCATCGCGAACGCAGGCGGTGCCATCTTTGTTGTCCTTCCAGGCGTCGTAATGAGGGTCGGTTGACCCCATGGCGTAGAGAAGAGCGAGCGCATGAAGGAAGCAGACGCGAGGGAAGCGGGCGGTATGCGTGTGGAACGCTGAAGGTGGCGAGGGCGCAGATCTGGGCACAGAAGAATGAGTGAGTGAAGCGGCAGTGCAATGGCGCGTGCAACAAGCGGCTGTGCGCAGGTTCGAGAAAAGGACCACACAGCGCGGGTGACGACAGTCGGCTGCACGTGCCATTTTGCAGCGCGCCGGTTTTGTGGCTGCGAGCGCAGCTAAGTGGGCGGCGGAGATTCCGTTGGCGCTGACAGTGTTCCTGTACGCCAATCGGCGCGCCGCAGCCGAGGCGTGGCTGCCATCAACAACCGACAACGAGCGACGCCCGATCTCGACGTCTTCGCGACGAGTCGTGCGAGCGGCCGCGCGTGGTCCACCGCGCCTTCATACCTGAATGAACTTCTGCTCGCCATGTGAATCAAACACCGCGCACGCCAGCTCTGGCGTCGAGTCGCCCACACCGTGTCATTGACTGTATGTTTATGTATGATAATGATTCACCCGTTCGTTGCCACCTTGGACAAGAGGCCTACTGTTCTGGACTACTTGTCATGTTGATACTAATCTGATGATACCATTCCTCATCCATGACGCGTCAAGTCTAACGAGCTCGGAAAGCATCGAGTCCATCAACAAAAGGTTACTCAAATGACGCTATCAGTTGTCAGCACATTCGTTTCACGCCAATTCCCAGCTGCTGAGGCGCCTTCGGCAACCACTCAAAGAATGGTCCTCGCTCCTGCACAAACCCCAGTCCCGGGAAATTCTCATGGTACGACACCACTAAAGTCTCCGTGTTCGCCACGTCCGTTAGAAGCCTTTCGCGCGAGAGGTAAGCCTCTGTGCGATTGCTTTATGAGAAGAAGCCCCATTCCGGATTTTGTAATTGATCCGCCTGTATCACCCACCCCGTCAACCCAAAATTAGCGGTACGTAGCCACGTTAGTTATAGATATCAATAGCCAGGCCCATCATCTTCATCACGAAAAAGCGCTTTAACTTACCGCTGTGATCCACGCATCTCCAGTGAAAATCATTCTTTCACCGCCCTGTTTCACTTCAATCGAGCAATGACCCGGTGTATGTCCGGATGTTGTTGAATCGAACTCCTTCCACAGGCGATGCCTTCTCTTCGTTTTCAGAATCCACTAGGTGCAGCCGCGCAGTTCGCTCATATGGTGCTACTGCATTCCGGTAAACCTTGGCAAACTCAGCTAACACACACCGAACAGGTACACATTAGTAAACAATACGTATGTGGAAAGGACGTCACTTCATAACTTGATATGATTCAACTTACCAAGATCACTCTCGTTAACCAAAGATCCCGGCGCGGTCGGCGCCGGATTTGACCAAAACTCGTGCTCCACAAGTCCCACGAATACGTCTGCATTTGGAAACGCACGTTTGTCATCCTCTGTCACAATACCGGCCACATGGTCTGCGTGCCCATGGGTTAAGAACACGAAATCAATTGATGACGGCCAAATACGAGCAGCGCGAAGATTGCGCATCAGTTGACCTCCATTTTCGAACAATGGAAACTGCGGTAATTTTCCCGAAACCAGAAAGAAACCTGTGTCGAACAGTGCTCTTCCAGAAGGCAGATCTACTGCGAGCACATTTTGCCCGATAAGACTAGGATTGATGTCGCGGAAATTCTTCTTGTAAGAACGAAAAAGGGCGGCGTCCGGAATCGAGAAAAGATTAATGTTGAACTCAACAGGTCCGTCTGAAACGACTGTGCAGTTCAGAGATGCGAACTTGAAACTGTAGATGGTGGGATTGAGAGTGCATGTAGAAGAGGTGGCCTTGGTTTGCCATATAACACAAATAACAGTCAAAACAAAGATCTTCAAGTACTTCATTATGGTTTGCAGTGGAGCAGAGATATGTAGATGAATAACGAAAACGTCTTAATGAGTCGACGATACGAACATGGTCGATGTGAGATGGACGTGCTCGCTTTTAAAGTTATGATTCACGAGTGAGACTGGCAATCCGAATCCCTCATTTGTTTCTGTGCTAAGCTGTATGACCTGGTTGTGTGTTCCGCATCGAAGCTTGGGGGTCTGGGAAGGAGGGTTAGAGCGTAGATTTGTGGACATAATGTAACGGTACATATCTGTAATTGGCTGCGTTCTGCTCTCAACGGCAGTCGAGCAATGGAAAACATCCTTCATGGAAGTCAAAGGAGCTACCGCAAGGCTCTCGAGGCTCAAACGTCCTTGGCAAACCCCCAGAGCAGGTTTGCACGTCATCGTGACGTGCAAACCTGCTCTGGGCGAAGATGATCTTCGCTGTTTCGCAGATGGTTTAAAGTGCCAAAAGATTTTGGCTTGTCAAACGAGGGAACCAGAACATTAGCATGTGCGCAGGGCATGCAGGCACAACGACAAAACGGCGGCGGAGCAGCTGATCTACGCACCACCGCTTACACGGCGCCACTCTCCACACGCGCCATGCGCCACATAAGCCGAGCGTCGCCCTCCATCTGCGCGCCGCCGGCCCCATTCATCGATTCCCGTTCCCCATCTACCCATCTTTCCCACAACCCTTCCCCTATCCCTTCCCCATCCCCACCGCCACTAGACCGCCCCGCCCCATCACGACCGACGTACACGTTCTACTCGTATTGCTGCCGGGCGACTTAGAGAAAGCTCACCGGCTTGCGCCTCAGGATCGCCCGTATGGCAAAGAAGGAGCGTCGGAAGCGCAAGCAGCTCACTCTCACCGCACCGCTGACGCCGTGCTCCACTACGTTGACCCCTCTGCCGCGCACCCCAATTCCTTCCTGCTGTTGCCCGCCTCTGTCAGGCTCGCCACAACCCAGAACCACATCGATTACCGCCACTCGCACATATTCTTGCACAAGGCCGTTCCCCTGTCGTAGGTCGCCAGTCTCAATGCCAATCGCCACATCTTCTACTATGCTGCGCATCACGCCGACGCCAGCGCCGAATGGATCTCCGGATCTCTGGATCTCCGGCGGTGTACGTCGCCGCCACGCACGCCCATATCACACCACTCGACGCACCGCTGCTCGCCGCGTGGGGACATATTCCGCGTCTTCCCCAGTCGCCCATTCCGCACGTGGTCAAGGCGTTCTGGCTCAAGATCACCGTCGAGGAGTTCCAGAACTCAGAACGGCCAGCTCGCAGCCCCATCATCGGCTATTCCGTTTCCTTTTCGGACTTTGCTAATGTAGCTGCCAAACTAGCTAACACACAGGTCATGACTTCAATCTTTCAGACTAGGTCACCCCACAGCGAGCCAGTCGCCCCAGTGCTCTTGCATCGCTGCTGTAATTCTCACCATTTCAGGATGCCGAGCTGTTTTAGCAACACGCCGTCAACAAAATTTCGCCGCAGCTGTTAGTCGCTATGCTGCATCATCCTGTCAATTTTATTGTTGACCCAAAACGCATCATGCGAAAGCACGACATGTCTCGTCCTCTTAACGAGTATCTCATTTCTTCCTCTCACAACACCCATCTAGAATCGGATCAACTCAGGGGGAGGACACGACTTCTCACATGTATCGCATAGTACTGCAAAAAATGCTGTCGCTGTGTGGAGATTGACATGTTGGATGGCGATGACGACAGCCTTGTCGTCACGCATGGCCCCACCATGAAATCAGAGTTATCACTCGAAACCGTTCTCAACATCATGAGGGAACATGCCTTCTCACACGGTAACAACTATCATGTCATTCTCAGCCTCGGAACCATCTCAGGCATTCCCAGCAAATCAGAGCTGCATCACTCAGATGTGACAAACTGGATGACTATCTCTATAGCCAGACCGCGCTGGTAAGCATGTTAATGTACTTTCGAGTTCTGAGAAGCTTAGAGGTCGCGTATTGTTGAAGGAGAAGACTGTTCATTCTATGTATATTCGATCCAAACCATCCAAGCTTTCGAATATAAAACTAAGACTCAGATGGGATTGAAGAATCTCCGCAAGCAGTCACGTCGATGGGGAAAGAACCGTCTTCTTCATCATCTTCAGGATCTCAGAAGCTGTCCAACTCGAAACCCGCCAAAACGAAAGCCGAAGAAATGTCACAGTTAGTACTTGTTGCGGGTGGCAGTCGCAAGATATTATGCAAACGTAGACCAGTGGCTTTTCTGGAAGAGAGTGTGCCACTGAACGAAAAGAAGGTCGCCAAAGTGTGAGAAAGTGGAACCCAGGCGGTCAACGCCATCCGCGAGTACAGCTCTCATGAACTGACAAAGAGTCTATCCAAAATGCACGAGAGTGGATTCGTCTAATTACACACTTATCATAGCTCACCATATGGGATGTCAAATTGTGGCTCTCAACTGGCAAAAGCACGCCAACAGGATGGCTGTCAATGAAGCACGATGCTTTGCTAATAATGGATGTGTATTGTTTCTGTCGAAACGGTTCGTCAGTATCCCAATATAGAGCCACAGATTCTACACCTGCCGCTCCTTTCACCGTTCATGTTCCAGACATGGAATACTCAAGACCCGATTGACACTTACTGTGTGATCAAACTCTACGAAGAAGACGTTACCGAAGAGGGAGACTAATGTGCCGAAACTTTAGCTCACAATCATGTGGCTGGAATGGATTCACGCCAGCATGGAAAGAAACCCCGTTATTGGACGTCACGAATCGCACACTTGCTTTCATTGTTCTCAAGGTGTATGATTATGATCGCACTTCTGATGAAGATTTTGTGCGATAATGCGTATTACTGACATCCGTTTACCGTGAGGCTCTGTATGCTTCCCGTACACGTGAAGAGAAGGCGACTTGGATAACGTTACCTACTACAGACATTCACCCTTGAGTGCTTTGCAAAGTTAATGGACTTAGCTTTACGCATCTTTGCCATCATCAATTCCAGGTCGGAAAACACATTGAACATGCCGCTTGGAATGCCGTGTCACTGCGCTTGGGTGATGGTGCAACCTTAGTGAATCACTTCGACCGCCATCAAACTCTGCTGATCACAACGCAGGCTTATCCGTTCTTCTTGATCTGTCCGCACCCATTCTCTTCGGTTGTTGCCTTCAACACTGGAATCATTCAAACATCACTCACTTTCTATTATATGGTGCACGAACTGACCACGTCGTTCTACTCAACTCCATTACTGTCATCATCGGAGAACTCAGGACCGAATACATCGATCAATATCTGCACTGCTTCACTTACTTTGTTCTGCGATTTGTGAGGAGAACAAACATCGTTATCCACGCTGATTTTCCTTTCTGCACCATTTGCTTTACGACGTTCTGAGATGTGAGCTGGGAGTTGCGGTCTTTCCACTGCCGGTGAGCTGTTGTTGTGACCTATTAAAGGCGACTCAATCTCGTTTCCAACCTGAGGCTTGGAGCGTTCTCGATCTGAAACAAGTTCACATCGTTTTTGTTGTATCACGGGTATTTCTTCATAGCCTGACTTTGGTACTTCGGGAATGGGGATTAGCAGGTGATGTATAATATTACGCGTCTGACTCTCGACGATTATCTCGTACAAAAACTTCTCACTATGAGAGTTGCATTGTGTCTCGAGAGATTTGCCACGAGATGATACTTGGCCGATATTATCATTGCAGTACTCTGTATCGGATTGACAAATAGTATTGTTAGGCGAGTCCAAAGCAGAGGTGACAGTATCATCGCGTGAATTAGATTGAACCGACAGCTCCGCAGAGTTGGTATCATCAATGCAACGAACTGAACCGTTGCATGGACCTGGTTGGCTACATTTCTTCCTCGATTTTGAGGACTCTCGCCTTCCAGCGTACCATTCACGTCGTTTACGTAGTAGATATGCTCTGGACTGTGGAGATTCGGCCGCATTCTTAACTTTGTATCTCTGCCGCCGTTTCTCGTTTTCCTTACTTCTATTTTCACCTTTCTGACGCCATCGACGTTTTCGAGAGGCTTGAATGTCAGGAAGTATGAATTCATTTCCTGGTGCAACAGTGAGTTTGTGAACAGTTTTGTTCTCCAACACGGTCGAGGTGCTCAAACTTTCTATCGCCAAATGTGTCGTCTGTTGTGGAATCATTACTTCGTTCATTGGACATTTCAATTTCTCCGGGATCTTCCATGCTTTGTAGCCGTCGGGCGCTTTTCCATGGAATTGACATATCCGAGACAATTAAGTACAACGTACTGAGACCAAGCGTTGCGTCGCAACTCCACCAAAGCTTGTAACGCGTCCCATGAAGTGGGACGCGTTACATCCCGTAACCGCACATTCTACAACTAGTTTTTGCGATACTTTACACGTTTAACGTGTAGCGGGATACTGTAATTGTTTCGAATTTGTTTTCTGAGCTTTGCCTCCTTCTCTTGTACACGTACTGCTCTGGGTATTCTAGACCACGCGTCCGGCCCTGGATCGTTTGGAACAACGCTTGTTTGCTTTCGTCGTGGAAAACTACTCCATCGCACCCGAGGCAGAACTGCTTCACTTCTCGTTACATTCTAACAATACGGACGGTTCCGGTTTCGCATGCACAAGATTAACGCGAATATGTGACATCTTACATTGATGAATTCATTACGGAAGAAGCACATGATGACCTCCTCACCAAATCGGTTTCTTCAAGAATTGGACTTTCACCCGCAATCTCCAGGACGAAAATGGGTTATGGTCTTCTGTTTCCCTCTTAACTACGTCGCCGTACGTCTGAACTAGTACTACTCATATTTACATTACGCATGACCTCGATTCATCAGGTTTGTAACACTTTACCGGATTTAACTTTATGGCATATGAGGAAGTATCTTTCTCGATCGAACGTTTCCTTTCCGATACGAGCAAGATATGGTGAAGATTGCGGCTTGCATTCGAAAACACAATGAGTACGTTTGGTGATGTTTTGCTGACGTTCAGCTCTTCTGCTTCTGTTCAGGGATATTGGACATCGCGATGGCGGCCGTTGGCAACTTTCCACGCATTCGTCTTCCCAAAATGCCCAAAGGATATTCATGACAGACTAAGAACTGACTACCGCTGCGAAGCTAATCTTTTTCCATGCCGACCTCAATCCGAGAAAGAGATCGTAACAGACGGCTCAGGTGATGCTATAAGATTGTATTGATTTACGACGTCAAGAGGTCAACAAACGGCATTTCAACCTGTCTTGGTCCTAGCAAATGTTCTCTTCTGAGCTTATCAAGAAGATAGCGGCGTTTTGATATATCTAGGAAAGCAATGGATCTCTTAACGCAGTTCGATGGCTCAATTGTTGTTTCCGATCTCCTTCTGTCCTTTGTGTACAGAAGACCAAGGTACTCATCGTACGCACAACTATAATACCAGCGAATCTCAAGAAATGAGGCATGTACAACACGTTTTACGTTCTTGTTCACAATGATAACTTCGATTTCGAATATGTTTTGGACGTCTCCATAGTAGAGATCAACTGCAACCCTTCTCTCAGCAAAACTGGATCTTGAAGGAAGTGACGCATATGATTCATCATTGTCTTGAGAAACCCTCTCAAATTCTGCAGCGATACAAAACTTCTGACGGGCATCTTCTCTTATTCTATATCGGTCTTGGAAACACTATAGAGTCTCCATGGGAACACGGATGGAACCCTTTGATATCAAAGCAGATTTGAACTGCTTAACCCCGCGTATTTGATATGAGTTTATATACTCTGGGAAGTTTTCTCTCACAAACTTCGCAACTGTCGTGTCGAAACAATCCAAGTGCTGTACGGTCCTGCCCTCTCCTTGCAAGACAATGCCTTCTGCTTCTTCATGCTCAGAATCCAGTTCAGTGAATATGTCAGAGTTGTCCTGATTTTCAGCCAAGATCAGTTTCACCTCCTCTGATGTTCTCGGGGCAAGGCCATCGCTCATAATTCGCAGTGTGAAAAGTCTATGGTTCTTGTGGAACAAATGGGAATTCAAATTCGTATTACATGTCAGTCGCCTTCCCATATCTCCAAGAAGCCTTTCAATTAAGAATTGTGACGTGACCGGAAGGGGGCCACACTTTTTCAACAAATCTGGTAAATGAAGTATCGCATGCATGGAAGGCGTGAAGCAGAATGAATCAGATGCTCCGTCGTAATACTCGTAGACAAATCGAGCATAGACCTCTTCTACAACTCGTTGCAGGTCAAGAACTGTATCCTCATCACAACGATATCCAAATGAGATTTGAACCATCCGAGAAGTGAGCCACCACAACCTGGTCTTATTCTTGACCAAACTGAACCGATGCAGCTACGGCAAGAAGTATATCTCCGCAAGTCTTTTCAGGTCCTCTGCCTTATACTTTGCTATCTCACTTAGTGGCAAAGGAGCACTACCCAATGACACTGGAATACCACTTGTTGCCCGCTCCATGTGGTTGTTGATCTTTGCGAGGACTTCTTTGGCTATGCAGTATTTGGGCAGTTCCTGGACTTGGTTATGATTGTTATGAAAACCGCACATTAGCTTTGTCACGTGCTTCGTCCAGCCGATGAGAACCAGATGCATGACATCATACGGAAATGAGTACTTAAAGTCCATGGAAAGCCTTCGAAGAGAACAATCTGCCTTGATGCCAGTCACCCTCGCGATGCTTTTCCTGTTCACATCTTTATCTAATCCATGTCTCAAACTTGTCCAAGTGGAGGCTAGGTCTGTGGCGTTTCGCTGTGGTACACACTCTACGTTTATGATATCACGAGGACGATACTGATGTCGCTCATTTCGACGACAACGTATCAGGTCTTTCACAGTGTCTTTCCGGACACGAAGAACGATGTAAGATGACTTACACACGGGAATGTACTCTTTTCGTCTGAGACAGAATCTGCAGAACGAAGTACCAGTATGCCCTACATAGCCCAGCACCTTTGATGCAGCAGGCCAGTCTGCCGTGAGGAAAGTCACGTACCCTCTTATTTTTCGAATCTGATTGTCATGACAAAGAACGGAGATTCCTTTCTCAAGGTTTCGAAAATCATCCACCAGCACCTGGAGAAACGTATCAAAGTATTCTGAGCTATGCGATCCAGGAACAATCGCAAAGACGAGAGCGTTGTTGGCTCTTGCTCTCTCCTTCGGGGAGTAGTTCAGGATTGTAGATACAAGTGGCCATGAAGAAACTGCCTCTCCCCTTCTGTTCCTCGTACACTCGAACCCATCGGTGGAAAAAGTGAAGAAAACGAGAAGGTCATCCGATTCTGCATTGGTATAAGTGGAATACAATCGTCGAAACATACGGCCATGGTAGAAATCTTGGTATCCATCCTTGCACTCTTCTTCTTCCTGTGAGTGTCGAATTCGATCCCATCCGTTCTTTAGCTCCTGGAATGAGTCTTTTGCCCGACATAATGCTCTTAAAGCCGAAGAGGGTTCCATATACCAGTACTTGGAACCCTTCATTTGCTTATTACAAACCGGGCACGTTTTAGAGTTCTTCAGTCTCCCTCTCGCTACGCAATGGCCTTCAGGACACATATCAGCGTATGACTTTTGTGCCAATGACATTCTCTGGGCATAGGCAGCCATGCTTCTGTACGACACAGAGGCTCTGATGGGATCGATTGAGATCAGTTTTTCTACAGTTCGTTGAGAAACACCGGCCAGTTCTGATGTATAGAGAAAAGCGCTTAGTCTCTTGAACTCAGATGCGCAAGTTGAAAAAGCTTCTTCAACATATCCTTCTTCATTCTCGATACTGCCGGTCGATTCATAATCTCTTTCCCACCATGATTGAGGAACTGAAGAAGGTGCTATAGCAGAGGAGGATAATCCATTTTCATCACATAGATCTACGGAACGGTTACAATCTTTCTGCCCATCATTGAAGGGCAAAGCATTCTGAACGTCTTCAACTTCGTAGTCGTCATTCTCGAAGCCACCAATACTCGCTTGGCATGAACCTGCCTCTTTGAAGCTACAGTTTTGGATCATGGGCATTGCAGGTCCTGGTTCAGAAGTGGGACATGGCATAGATTCATGATTCATAGCATTCATTACTGATACTGCTACCGTATGTTCGTTCTCTACTTGGTATTCCCATCTGCATCTCTTTTCCTAGCGGGACAATCTTCTGCAAGCAATTCTCCATCGTCTGATTGGGGAGAACAGGTACGAAGTGGGGGCTCGTGGTCAGTGCTCTCAATACAGAGCTCCCATCTGCTTCTGCGCTTCCCGCAAATCTCATGACCAGACATTTTCTCCAAATGTAATGAGAACCTTTCAAGATGGAGAGGAGATAGTAAGTGACTTCGCAGGCTTTATCACGACTTCTAGATTGTCTCTCATTCCTTGATAGGCGTTGATTATGAGGTGTATATCACATAATGCTGCAAAGATTATGAAAAACTGGTACAAAAAGGTACTTCGGAATGTCAATTTTGTGCTTTATAATTTAATCTATTCCAGCTCCGCCTCAAACCAGATCACAGCCAGAATCCTTCACGTTTGCGCTCCGGTTCTTTTTCAACCGAAATCTATCCCGCGCGCTTTCCTACGGATGCCGGGTACTTCAGCAGCATGATCCACCATCAGTTTCTCTTTCGAGACCCTGCCCTCCACCCCCATATCATCCGCGGTTTTCCGCTTCCGTTGTATACGGCTTTCTCTTAAGTTTACCATTTCCGCTTTCCAATCCTCTGTCGGCCACTCCCTCCTCTCCATTCTCCGTCGTCTGCTCAATCACAACATCGAGGCTTCTTTCAACGACAAGACACTACGTATCAGGTTCTCTTCGTCCTTGTATTCCTCGTGGAGAGTGCGTGACATCGTTCCCCATCAACGTCATCCCCTCATTCTCTGCTAACACATGCTTTACTCTGTTCCTCGAAGCAGTCTTCCTTCCCCTTGGCGACCTTCCTTTCGCAGTTCAGCAACGCCAATCAACACTTCGCGACACGTTACCAGGTACGTATCCTCTCACCTCTTTCGATGTACATGTGTTACAGTCAAATGGGTGTGACTTCGTCTAACCAGTTATTGATTCTCTTAATTTATGCATTCTCCCTCTTGCCTTTGTTGACCAAGTAGAGTAGCTTCCACAATGGTTTCTCGTGTCATGCCTCAAGTCACTGCTGATGTGAACACTTCGTCTGTGCAGCAAGCCAGTAACAGCAACCACCAGGTCTCAACTGTGTTTCTAGTGCCCCCCAACGCACTTGAAGTACCCACCGCGGCGTACAAGAGGCGAATGAAGCAGACGGATCAGCCTGGGCGTCCCACTGGGACTTTGATATCATCGCGTTTGGTCTTCAATCGACTCTACCGAGAGAACATGTCCGGCGATGCTTCTTCCAGTGAAGACTATCCGGTTTACCCGCAGATGGCCAATAGTATCAAGGACCTAATAAGATCATACTTGTATCAACGTCTGGGTCTGCAGCGAGGCGAGCGTACCTTTCCCTCGGTGAAGATCTAATATGCAAGCCAGTTGTTGACGTTGAAGAGGAAGATTGAAGAAAAGTTCCCAGTTCTACGGGCAGCTCAGAACCATTGGATTGCTACTGAATTCATTAAGGAATGTATGCAGCGGGATAAGAAGGCGAAGGTAGAAGCACAGATGAAGAATGCGAAGGCTAGGTATGGGGCGCAGAGGCAAGAACGTGCTGCGACAACTACGGGAGCGAACGCTACTGAGTCGTCACCACAAGTCTCTCTTCGTCAACATACAACTCAGAACGGGGATGTCCGGCAGGTAAAACAAACGATTCATGAGATTGGAAGGAGCCAGGGGAGCATTTCCGATCAAGGCGGCCGCGATGACCATCGAAACGTTTCTCGTTCTCCCGAACCACCTCGGAAACGCAGCAATACAGAAAAGAATGGGCAGGGTGCTCATACGTTGGGAAGGAGTCCTGGTGGAGTTCCGCTACGACAGAAAGGACGTAAACGAAGGTATGAGGATCACCTGGGTGAGGAGTCTGGTGAGGAGTCTGGTGAGGTGTCTGAGGGCTACGGAAGTTCCGAGTCAGGGGATTCCGAGGAAGAGGAACAGCAGCATAGTTCAAGGGGGGTGAAGAAGTCGAGAAATGGAACTTTGCACTCGGAGCGTCACTCGATTCATCGTTTCTCAAGAAATGCGGAGAACGATACGGAGGATTCCATGGAAAGTGATGACATTCTGCCAGTCCCGATATCCAATCGTTCACGTGGTAAGGGTCGCCGTAAGCGCCAGGTACTGCGGGAGACCCAACTGAAGACCCCGAAGAAGACCAAGCGACATGGATTTCGTCCTCCGCGTTCACATAATTCCAGAGCGTGAGTATCGTCCTCGAGGGATCGCAGTGGAATACAGATCCCATGACATTCAAATCCCATTTTCTCCAGTACGTATTATCCTACCATCATTATCTCTTTGAGTGCCAAATATACTTACGCTTGGAAAAGATTTGCGCTGCGACGGACCATCTCAAATGCTGAAATATGTATCTTCTTTGCTGAGCATCACGCAGCTTCACCGAAGGGCTCCATTATTGGCACATATCCTCCTCTAATTATACAAGACGAATACGAGCTTGCATGTAAGCATATCTTTCGAAGATACACTTACTGAGGTTAGTTCCACGTAAATTATTGCTGCCGTTCGTTTTGTTCTCTGCCAAGCATGCCCTCATGTTTCGCGTGGTTCACGTTGGTGCCGAGAAGGTGCCCTATATAGGCCCAATGTTACATCTATCGTCTATATATCAACTGTTTCGTAGTCTCTATTCGCCTCTTTTCTAGCCACAAATTGGACATATCTTGTCCATAGCAATAGGTCTCTATTCGGCTATGTTTGGGACTAAGGTCGTACAATGAAATTCGCACCCATATCGGCACCACTACGTACATCTATGGTTAGAAATCTGTTCTACTTTAGAGAGATATATGATCCGTTTGCGGCACACTCTCGTGCTGATTCAGGACATACATAGTCCTTCTCTGGTAGTCTTTGGCTCACAAATCGTCCTATTTGTAGCCAAATATGTCGGACTTTCTTCGTGCCAAATGGGACCTCTGTTAGTCGGCCCTTTTTGGGCACACTGTAAAAGGCACAAATGGGACATCATTTGGATCTTTCTTAGTCCTATTTTTGTCCAAAAAATTACGGCCTTTTTTTGGCTAATTACGGCCATATTTTGGCCGTATTTTGGACTACCACTATGTTCAGAGGGTTCCCGTACATGGGTGAGATGGTCCTCCATGTTATTGGAAAAGACGACGATGTCGTCCAAGTATACCAAACAGGTGGTCCACTTGAACCTAGCCAGGAGGATATCAACCGCTTGCTGAAACGTTGCGGGGGCGTTTGTTAACCCAAAGGGCGTTCTCCGAAAACGGTACAGGCCTTGATGGCACACGAAGGCCGTTTTATCCTTATCTTCTTCCCTTATGGGCACTTGCCAGTATCCCCAATTGGCATCTAAAATGGTAAACACTTTCGCGCTCCCTAGAGAATCGATATATTCGTCCATACGGGGAATTGGGTATACGTCTTTCACTGTAACCGCATTTAACTTTCGGTAATCGATACAAAATCTCCATGATCCATCCGGCTTCGGCACCAAAACAACTGGTGACGCCCAAGGGGATTGAGCGGGCTCAATAACGCCGGCTCGGAGCATCTTCTCGACTTGAGCTTTTTCCTCTTCTCGGGCCTTTGGTCCTGCCCTGTAAGGGTGTTGCGCAATGGGCCGAGTGTTCGGAAGTAGATCGATGCAATGCTCTGTGACTCCAATTGTTCCGAGAGTACCATCCTACATGGGCGGAAACTCGCGAAGCATATCGCGTAGCTTCTCCCGATGGGACTCCGGTACGTGCTCCAAATTGAGCTTCATTAACTACTCAACAGGGTGCGTCTGTTCAGTGCCAGGTGGCAACGGCTTAACCTCAAAAGGTGCTGGGGTGTCTGAACCCGAGTTCTTCTAGGTATCATCCGTATCGGCTTCATGCGACTCATTCCGTACTTCGGCGAATTCGGCGGCCTCCTCCCCCTCCTTAGGGTCAAATAAACTGAGCACGGTTCCAATCGGAATCTTCGTGGGTATCACTGCAGCGGGATGCGGTAGTACCGTGCCAATTACTTGGTTCTTTGTTAACCATTGTTTGGTTTTGCCAAGATTGGCGACGAGGACCTTAAAGGCTTCATCCGGTTGAATCGTTACAACTCAATTATTCAAAGCCATCTGGCGCTCTTCATATAGTGTCGGTGACGGCTGCACTGTTTGTAGACCAAATTCTTTGGTGACGACTTCAACCCACACCTGGGACTCCGGCGGAAGGTGCACAGATTTGAGCACGTGCAACTTCGTTGATGCCACTGTGCCTTTGGTAGGCTGATGTGCAACCGGGAGCGGTACGTGTATCCGCGTAGCCGCTCGCAGAGGTCTCCGGACATTGGGAATTATTGAACCGTCTTTCATTTCTATGGTACGCTTCCGAGGACGGATATTTTCCACAAACCTGTCACAGAAATCACAACCCAGTATAATTGGTGCGGATAGCGAATCGCAAACGACGAAAAATACCTTCACGAGGTGCCTTCCTAATCTTACAAGGAGCGACAGACAACCAGCCATACTAATCGGATTGTTGTTGGCATCCGAAATATCCATTGATGGACCGTAACGAACACGTTCCTGAAGAGTAGGCGGTATCAGCTTCCTGTGAATAAGGTTAGGAGCAGCGCCTGTGTCTAAGACCGACAACTGACGAACCATAAAATGTTCTGAAAGGCCGAGATCGGCGTAAACTTTATAGTTCCCCTTGGCCATTACTAGGATTCTATCCGGGAGACGGGGATTACGGGCCCGTATCCACGGTCGACAAAGAAAACAAAAGTGTTCCGAATCCACGTCGGTGGCTGCCATATTCCTTGATAGGATCGTAAAAGTCGGGGAGCGAAGCGGAGGTGCCTCGGGCGTCTTCTGCTTCGACTTGGAAGACGTCCCTCCCGTCGGGGAGACTCCCATACTTAGTTTTTCGGAGCTGGAACCAACTGATGCGGGCGATTTCCCTCCGCGGGACCTACCTGATTCCCGTTCACCGGTTCGCGACGCTGAGTTTGAAGGTTATTCTGCGCGAAGGCAGGGTTACCATGCATGGTTCCAGCAGCTCCCTGAAAGGCTAACAAATGCTTAGCGTCTTCATGGGATGTTCTGGGGACCCGTGCCTGTTCTTCGGGCGTCAGAGACTCGAACTGAGTGACGATTTTCAACCTATCCCTTGCCGGGACCGTACACTGCGGCGAAATATGACCAAGCTCATAACATTCGTAGCAGATCACTGCGATTGAGCCATCTGTGGGACGCGCTCTAACACGACCCTGCTGGGTGCTATCCCTCCATCCTGGGCGAGTTGTCCTCATCATGCGACCTCCATAGGATATCGGTGCTGCCGGAACTCGGCGGTCCTGAGCATACAGGGCCGGATCGCACTCCGTAGACGGCACCGTGGTTGACGGCAATTCCGAGGTGGCAATTGAAGTGCCGATAGAACTCGGATTACTACCTTTGAGGTGCAAATTATCCATGTCCATACTGGCTTCATTCCCATTTGAAAGGTCCAGAGAAGACTCAGAATTATTGGCAAACAGTACCTTACGAGGCTTCGACTTGAAGGGATGCCGAGCTCGGAGCGTATCCCCTTCAGCCTGGGCGTACTATACCAGTTCCAAATAGGTTATCTTCCGATTCTCCTCCCGATAACGGGCTACCAGTGCCAGAATCGCGAGATTTAAACCATCGACAAACATCGCACATCCTTCCTGTGGAGGATGAACATTACCAAAGCGGTGGAAAGCCTTATTCAGGCGCGTTGAATAAGCCGTTTCCGTTTCTTCCGGACGTTGCTTCAGTTCCCTAAGGGCCGACGTAGCCTGCTGAATGGCATGACCAGTAGCGTATGACCTTAAGAGGTAATGAACCGCTTCGGGCCAACAAGTAACGCCGCCTTCCGAGGCTCTTGAGGATCCAAGGATGGAATTAAACTGGTCTTCAGCCTGACCTTTCAGGTAATAGGGGAGAGCAATGTACGCCTGTCCCTCCGTCATTCCGAGAATATCGGCTTCATGAACGAACCTGGAGAGGAAATCCAGCACCAAGATAGTCCTGTTCACAACCGGGTGGCCTTTGCCTCCAAGTGCTTCGAAATTTCGTTCTCGATACACAGTTGGCATGTGCTTCAGCGCAGGCCCTGTGAGTGGTTTTGCTGACCTCCTCCTTGTCCTAAGGATCGAGAACACTGAGAACTTCAGCTACTGATATCTTTGTACGCGCGATATCCATTGGGTGTGGGAGCACTGAAATTACCAAGGGTAGCACCAAGAGTACCTGTTTTATAACTAACTAATGCCGTATGGGGTTTTGAAAAAGTTCGTATCAGGATTGCGAGCCCGTCGTGAGATGGTCCCCTTCGAAGGAAATTCTTGTCCCTAAACTTAGTTTTTGTTCCAGTAAGTTGGTCTGCAAGTTGGTTCCTTCTTGTAAAAACTCAGCGCGAATGATGAAGTCTACTGCTGAAGGTGCAGTAAGGCTGCTTCAAGCTCTCTCCTTGATGAACGGCCCTCTGCTGGGCTATTGTGTCAAGGTCTGAACCTCTCACAGAAGCACTCAGTCACTCGCCATGCTCGTTGGCTGAGTGAGAGTTTCTCTGTCAACTCCACTGGCGGTAAAGCGCCTGTGGTTGAGGCTACCGTGAAGCGAAGTCTCGGGGTTGTGATGCGGTACAAAGTGTGCTAGAATAGTAGCTGTAATAATCGATGATGGCTCATGTTTATTGTTTACGCATTGTAGTATGTACTTAAGTACTAAAGATCTGTCACTGTAATCGAACGCACTACATATAGTAGCGTCAGATCAATTCAATTCAATTGAATTTATTCTTGTGTAAACTAGGAATTCAAGTCCAACAAGGTTGATCTGAAACTATAACGTAATGTCCAGCGTCACTGTCAACACTCGACACTCGAAGGTTTTTCTTTTCGAAGAATTTTTGGACATTGTTGCCATCAATACGAGTGCCTTCCATCCAACCAGTCGGCTTCAAGAAAATCATATTGACATTCACTAGTTTCCCAATTGGATGGGCATCACCAATCAATCTCTTTGTAAGTCCATCGCCGACATTCTGGTCTCCTGAGATTCATTCCAGGTACCTAAGCTCCCCACGAATGTGGCTCTCCTTCAATGCTGAGACATCAATTTGTAGCCTCTTCTCCAGAGTAGATCCACTCTTTGCGACAACATTAAAAACCGTGCGGGAGTCTACGTATGCGTCCAGCGGCACCTCGCGACCTAAAATGTCCTCCATCATTGCCTTAGAAACGTATGCCTGGTCAAACCCGTATACCAACGTGCGCATTTCTGGTGCCATAACAGAGCGGGCCACTCGTTTGCACTTGGAGCTCCCATAGTGTATGATGTTGTCACGATTGTCGCCGTCAGCTAGAACTAGAACGAATCCAAGTTGTGATTTGAGTTTTTCGGCACTGCCAAATGATGCGTCTGAGAACAGCATAAGGCGCAATGAACTCATGTCCAATTCCACATAAGCCAGACCAGTGTCTACAGTCTCATGGCATTGGTTCACAACCGCCGACATTCTGCGAAAATGCAGAGCTTCCGGTGCACTCACAAAGCTTGCGAGTAGCTGCACTGCTGCTGCAGGATTCGGTCTGTTGCAACAACCAATATACTGCACTTGTGCTCTAACACTGGCAAAATCTTCCTGGGTTCGTGGTTGCTTAACAGATTGGAGCTTCTAACTTTGCTCGATGAGCACAGCGCCTTCAATTGTCTTTCGGATGTTGATGCCATTGAAAGTAACAGTGCTCCCTTCTTGTACACATTTGCGTGGTTTGGATTCAAAGGCCTTTGAATGTTTCTCCTCCGCTTCAAGAAAACTCTGTGTTCCATAACCAAGATAGTTGTCGACCTGTAGGATCGTTACTCCTTCCAGATGATCATGTGAGCGTTTGTACCAGACGCAAGGATCTGCTAAGGTGGGCGTCATCTGAAGCTGTTCTCTGTGGTGGTTGTGATAGGTAACGAACCAATGGAGTCCGCTCTCAGGAACTCACTGTCAAGGTTTGACCACTCGAAGCACCTTAGAAGAATCAAGATCCATTTCGATTGGAGGGCGGAGATAAATCTGTCTGTCAATTCGGGATTCAGACTGAATGTACGCCTGTGAGATGTAGCGGACATATGAAGAGTGCCCTGGTATCATCACAGAAAGAGCAGTGGCAATCCTCTGTCCAAGTCGACTGACGGTTGGAGAATTCGTTGCGATGTCCAACGCCCCGCGATCCCTGTAGTTTCGGGCAACCAAGCGCTATTTCTTCATAGAGTTTCCATCCATAGACCTCACTGCATCAACCTATCTCGAACCATAAATGCGTTTCCCGGTTGTAACTTGCACTAGATCCACAATTTCAAACGTTCCTAGCTCTCTAAGTCCCGATAGTTCCTTCTCACGGGCTTCGGAAAAGTCCTCACTTCCTGATGGGGTCCAAACCTGCGCCACACTATAGGCTTCACCAAACATTGCTTTTATCGCTTTGTCATTGAGCTCATTGGCCACTAACTCCCCCCCAGAGACTTCAGTGTTGAGCAAACTGCCCATCTCGACTCTGACGTTGTCACTGGTGTATCCACACTTGATCGGAATATACGACGACCATGTGGGAGCTGGACAACGACTGTCTCACCATCTACCTGTATGAAAGGGAAAGGACCCTCCCATTTCTTCGAGCTGACGTATACTGGTGCACCTGCTGGTAGTTGCAACAAATATTGGCTGTGCGCTTTCACTTTCGGAACATTGTAGTGCTTGAGACCAAAAGATATTCGTCGCCTTGCTTTCTCTTTCCTCACTGCGTCCATTGCACTGTCAATAGCTCTTGCCCGTTGGATCTGAGTCTCGGCCGGCGTTTGTCCTGCTGGGCGGGGTATGGCTCCGAAAACTGGAGCACAATCCCTCAAGACAAATCGTGTCATTGACAGATTTCACAGACACCTGTAGACAGTCAGCGTTGGTCTCGCTTCGAAGAAGAGAGGCCCACAGCTTCAGGTATGCAGAACGACGAAGACCATAATACCTTTCTACATGTGTCATAGTTGAGGGGGACTCGATTGGGGCTGGCATGACTGTAATTCCGTCTGCTTCGGAGAGATCCAGGAACTTCTTTGATACGAAATTACTTCCCTGATCAACACGCAGGAAATCGGGCGGTCCTAGATATAGTCGGGACCAAAATCAAAGAAACGCCTTCCATACTTCAGCAGAAGGCATACGGCGTAGAAAGATAGCTGCGTTAAAATGAGTCGCCTCATCGACTGCGTGGAGTATTGGCTTCTGGTTGATGTACATAACATCAATTGCCACGACATGATTGAACCTATGGTCATCCAGGCCAACAGTGAGCTTGAATCTTCGTCACCACGGTGGTCGTGAGCGTTCTCAGCACAAGTAAGACATAATTGAGTAAGTTCTTTTATGGCTATCCGCACTTGAGAGGTCATCTCGTTCGGGGAGGCCCGTTTAAGGAAATTGGTAAAGGCCTGCACGCTTGGCTGGCCAAATACTCAGTGTAACTTCCTCAATTCTGACTCTGTGCACAGTGAGTACGAGAGATCTCCATGGCTCCAGTTGTGAATCAAGAAGTAATTCTTGAATTTGAGGGGCTGCCTTAGATGCTTGTTAATTACCTCGCGTTTCTGTAGTCTGATTTCCATTCCATTGTCGACCATTTCCTTCATACTAAGAAAACTGGGGATGTTTTCATTCACAATCTGGAACGTTACATCGATTACCAGGTTCAAGTATTTGAAAGGAAGTGGAATGGTAGCTATTCCAACTGATGTACTGCTTCCACCAAGACCTTTGCTATGCTTCACATTGTGGCGATCAATAGTGCACGGAACGTCGCACTGTTCACAGTATGCCTTATATCGGGAGTAAGATATCACTGAGGATCGGTTGGCGCAAGTATTGATGTAAAGTCCACGGAAATTCTCGCACTCTTCTCTTTGCAATTCTTCCTCCATCGTAGCCGTAGCCGCTTCTCGATCCCTATGGTATTGAATTCCATGCATGAATGAGACGTTTGCCAAAGGAACTTCTTAAGATTCATGCAACGACATATCATCCTGTATGATATATGCTGCCTCCTCCTCAGACTCTTCGTCACTGTTTACCGCGTCGCTATCGCTCGAATAAACAATATTGACAGCATCTGCATCGCGTTCCTCCGGTGTCAGGTCTTGAATGACGTTTAAAAGGTCTGTGACAGTGACATAAGCGGATGGCCGACTGCTCTTCATCTTCGCAAAAGCATCTCTAATCTTCTGTTGAGAGTGCCTTGTGCGGGCCAATTGATTTTCGCAGCACACGTAGCAGCCCTTCTTCCCTGCCAGCCACTTCGATGGAATTCTAATGCCACGACGATCATCCTTCCTCCTTGGGCTATAACCCTTCATAGTCTTCCTTACATCTCCCCCGTATCAATTCCCAAGGCTGTAGAAGGCACTACTGTCAGAACGTGGACTTCGGTGGGATACGATAAACGCTTCTGCAAGTCTGGGTTTATTTGACAGAAACGTTGCAATGCGACTGCGAGCGTCCTGTGATGAAGCAGGAACGCGTTGTCGTAGAAAACGAGCTATCTGAGAAGTATCTGTTGACACGATCAAGTTGTCTTGCAAAAAGTTGTCAGTCTTGTACGCTGGGTCATGTTGGTTCTAGAGTTGCCCGAGTCTGTAGCAAAAGGATCGGAATACTTCTAGCTCACTCTTACTGGGGTTCTCTTGCATTGCATGGGAGAGCCTCATACACTGCCAAATAATTACAGTCCTGTTCCGGTGCTCTGGATTGATGTAATTGTGGACGACCTTCTGCAGAATAACCGGGTACGAATCACCAACTCGGTATTATTTCATTTGGAACTGAAGAGCGACGTCACATAGAATATCTGGAAGTGCTTCTGACTTCTCTTCCTCCGATAGACGAAACATTCTGGCCATCGAATCGTAAAAATCGACAGCACCTTGCAGGTCCTCATTAAAACCACCTCCCTACGAGCATCGTCCCTTACATGCCTTGAGCATGTTGTTGAAACCGTTTGCATACCCGGAGTTGGAATGTTCACCGGAGTTCAATTGAGAGTTGCTGCCTTTCTTTTTCCGATGAAAGGAATTTGCGTACACGTTTGGAAGCACGTTGCGCAGTCCTTCGTGCGGAACGTTCTCTGCAGCATTGTTCCCCTGAAGAACATCTTGGCCTCTGGCAGCTGCTATTCTGTTTGATGCTGGGGCAGCATCACATTTTCTTGCTCTAGAGTAGTGCACTGCTGTTGATGGACGCTTAAGTGCCATCTCGCGGTCATCTTTCTCTGCAGTGTGTTCTGCATCTTCCTCTCTGATGCGTTGACCAGCATGTACAGTCTCAGAGCGGACAGGAATATTTGCAGCCGGTGGATCTGGTTGCAAAGGTATAAACGTAGGCTGCTGGAGGCAGTCAACAGGAAGTCTGGCTTGTCTGTAACCCTGCTAATGTCGAACCCAAAGGCCGTTGTTGATAAAGTAGTTGATACAGAGGACGATAGTGGCCTATGAAATGTATCCAAAGGTCTCTGGGCGAAAACTAGGCGTCAACTCATACCATAGCAATTTATTGCGAACATTAGTTTCCATGAATGCGTGCATCATTCTTTAGAGTAGTGCTCGATGAATTTTTGGTACTTCTGCATCACCTCTTGCGAGGAATTTGGAGGTGGAGGATCGGGATCTTCGACGGTGTCATAACGAGCTTCATTGAATGTAAAAAAAGCTTCCGCGTCGAGACCTAGGACCGCTCTGGAGTTGTCGCCAGAATCCATTTGCCCTCTGAGCGCTTCCATGGCTTCAATCCCGTCAGGTTCCGACATGATTTAGCTGTGTAATTGTTATAATTGTGGTAAACCGCACAGTTATAACTGTAAAAACTCAGCGTGAATGATGAATTCTGCTGCTGAAGGTGCAGTAGGGCTGCTCCAAGCTTTCTTTATGATGAACGGCCCTCTGCTGGGCTGCTGTGTCATGGTCTGAGACTCTCACAGAAGCAATCAGTCACTCGGCATGCTCGTCGGCTGAGTGAGAGCTTTTCTGTCGATTCCACTGGCGATAAAGCGCCTGTGGTTGAGGCTGGCGTGAAACGAAGTCTCGAAGTTGTGGTGCGGTACAAAGTGTGCTAGAATAGTAGCTGTAATAATCGATGATAACTCATGTTTATTGTTTACGCATTGTAGTATGTACTTAAATACTAAAGATCTGTCACTGTAATCGAACGCACTACATATAGTAGCGTCAGATCAATTCAATTCAATTGAATTTCTTCTTGTGTAAACTAGGAATTCAAGTTGAACAAGGCTGATCTGAAACTATAACGTAATGTCCAGCTTCACTGTCAACACTCGACACTACTGGGCCTGTATGGATGGGTGTCATCTCCGAGACGACTTCAGAGTAGCGAGTCGCGAATGATCCCGACGATATGTGCTTCAAAACGAGTTTGGGTTTGGAAGCGTTCAAGGAGTTCTCGTCGTACGACGTGGGGTAGCGTACCGGGGAGAAAGGAGCCAAACTACGTTCATGAGACAATTGTTCCACTGAGACGACTAGATCCTTAGATTACCACGAGACCCGAGCAACGAATTATGGGAGAGCGAAAGGTCGAAGAGGCAGTTTTTTTCATCTATTTGGAAACCACGACATCACTGGAAGGTTGATTAGCAATCAGTAGCATTTCACGAATGGTTTCTAGTTTTACACGACCATCGTTTCGTTCATGACGTTGAGCTCTTTCTCTTTCCACGGCACCAATATTCTTCCATCCTTCCCATGTAACGTAATTAACACGTTCTGCTTGGAGTAAGTTGGATATCTCAGGAAGTTGGGAGTTTGGTGATAGAGCTTCTGGAAGTGCGCTAATGACGGTTTCGGCGTCCCACTTGTTGTCACCAATAATTCCTGAGCCTTTCCCGTTCGCCCCTCCGACTCTGGACTCCGGACCTTTTCCGCCAACGTATCCAAGACTAGTAAACCCAGTGACAAAATTGTGCTCTATGTGGTGATGTACGTCTTGGAGTGGAGACCGGTTTGGTTATTGTTTGGCAGATTATGCTTCAACCGCAATTTTACGTGACCACCAACGGCATCAAAGTAATGAACGGATTTCAAAAACTCAATCGGCAAAATGCGACTGCCTTTGAGCTCATGTTGATGAAACTGAGCGGAGTTGATGTCAACATTGCTTTCCATCAAAACCTTCAACATGGATATCTTCGCTCTAGAAAGCTGAGCACCATCGAGAACCGTTTGCACAAGGGAATGATCACAAGAAGTAACAATGGATTGAATCTTCGTGACAATCTCTCGAAAAGCTGGAGTAGTCCATGAAGCACCAACAGGAATTATGTGACGAAATGAAGTTGCTGAATTGACAGAAGATTTGGACAGAAACTGAAGAGCAGATTGTGAAATCTCTGTGTTTTGCAAATCCTGTACTGGACGGAGCAAAGTCGTGCAATATCGATACGAGGTCGACCGTTTGTCACAATCGATTCTTGTCCAGTCAAGTCAGAATCCAAATCGACGCTTCCTTCCCGCTTTGATTCCAAATCATTCATATCCACATCTACCTTCTTATTCTCACTTTTGGTTGCATCTCCTACAAATATTCCAAACAAAAGCATTTTCAGAAGGGAGGCAAGAGGTCTTTTTGATTCTGGTGATTCTGCAGCGTTCCCAGAATCCCCGTTCACGCCGTTCTTTTCCTGAAGGAACTTTCATAGTTTTCATATTTACGCATAAGCGCTTGTCGCCTCTTACGGAAGGTTGACGGGAAGAACTAAAGCCACTATCGCTGCAAGAGTGAGAAAATAGGAACATGACCACCTGGTTTCAGAGGAGAAATTAAAACAATGGTGAACGGGATTAAGGTTAGAAGATCTTTCACAGTCCTTCGGATATTACGAATCTCTCGCAAAGTTGGCGGGTATCCTGTCATAGCTCGCCGAATAAAACGTAGAGAAAACCACAAGTCGCCTATAAACAACCGCACATCGCCAGAATAGAATTCGAATCCAGCTCGTGCCTTCTTGGAAGAAGACGCGATGAACTGTCGCACTTGAGGCCAGCTCAAAGTTGATGAACTATACAAGGGCTCATCGAGCCCAAACCGAGTTTTCAGGTATGTTTAGAAGCATGTATCGCTGTTTCGGAGCAACTGCAGAGGAGTCTTGGTTCTTCACCACGAAGTTTGGAACTTGGTGCGATGGCTACTGGTAAAGAAGAACAACATGATGATGATGGAAAATTTGTTACAAAATGGAGACTGTTAGGGCTCCAGAAAAACTACCCAAGTGTGTAGTTGCTCATGATTGCCATTATTGCGTTGCTGATGTATCAAGATATAAGAAGTGGGTGTCAAGACTTTTCGACGCCAAGACACGGCGACAACTGACGCATAAAAAGAGACGGCGAACATGATGGCAACCAGCAGCTGCGTACAAGCAAGCCAAGAAGGTGAAAGCAAGTGGTTTCATTGCGAAAGCAGAGAATGGGTATCTCAATTTATTCTCGAAGCTACAGTACGGCTGAAAAAATGGGCGAAGGTGTCGCCAAGGGTGTGCATGAGGCGTGGCGGAAGCAACAGACGAGGGAGCCGCAAGACAAAGCCATGGGCGAAGGAAAGCTACACGAAAGCAAGCACTTAGCGCGGAGACAGCAGCTGTGTAGATACAAAGAAAGATGCGAATGGAACGGGTCGATAATTTGTGGCGGTGAAGGTCGACAAGTGGCGGCATTTGAAGTCAAGAGCAGCGCGAGACAAATATCTCACACGTTGATGCGTTTTTGCAGGGTAAAAGTTGATAAACGCTCTCAGTGACGCAAGCGGCACCTCGGTGACGACGCCAATTGCTCAGCAAACACGATGGGCACGGCAGTGTTCGTAGTTGCAATACATCTGCGCGCAGCAACAGCGCACTGCCCACTCGGCGCGCTTCTCTCGCGGCCGTCGCGCTGGCGCCTAGCTCGCGCGGCGCCACACGCCACGCTGCGACTGCCAGCAGCAGCAACTAACGCGTTGCGGCGCGCACGCGGCGACACCCAAAAGCTGCTGACGGCGGCTCCAAAGGCGGTTGTGGTGCTGGCGCTAATGCCGGCGTTGTGTGTTCCCGTGGACGACGCGCTGGCCGCGCGGTCGGGCGGGCGTATTGGTGGCTGGTCGTTCCGTCCGGCCGCGCCATCACGCGTAGCTCTCGCGCCGTGTGCCGGCTGTAGCAGCAGTTACAGCGGTGGGTATGGGTACGGTGGGGGCTCTATGCCATGCTTGGCGGCATATACATATCGCCTATTATGGTGCCGTTTGGCGGATTTGGACTGGGCGGCTTCGGCTCGCTGATTGTGTTTGCGACCGCGACGGCGTTTGTATACGACGCTGTGCACACGCGCGGAGAGCAGAGCGAGGTACATGAGGCGATGGACCCGCAGACGACGGTGGCGAGTCTGAAGATCGGGCTGCTGGCAAACCCGAGAGAGGTGCAGGACAAGCTGGAGCAGACGGCCAGAAGCGCCGAAACAGCGTCCTTGCAGGGACTCAATCGCGTGCTGGACGACACGGTGGTGGCTCTGCTAAGAAGCGACGAGTACTGGGTGTACGGCGAGGTGAGCGCGCAGCGCTTGCGGCTGAGCGAAGCGGACTCGACGTTCGTGCGCGTCGTTTTGGACGAACGCGTCACGCTGGACGAGGGGATGCTGTCCAAAGACGGGGGGAAGTGCGCGATACGCGCGGCAGCGGCAGCGATAAGGACGCCGGCGATAATGACGGCGGAGATAATTACGGCGGCGTGAGCTACGTCATCGTGGGTGAGCTTGTTGTTGGCGGCCACGACCGACGCGCTGGGCGACGCGCTGCGCACCGACGTGGCCAGTGTGCGGCAGCTGCGCGACACGCTGGGCGCAGTGGGGACTCGGAGGAAAATACAACATGTATCACCTGTACAGAATAGGTTGAGTGATGACCAATAAAGGAAGGGATACTCAAATCAAACGCGCCGTGGTCCCCAACTGCATGAAGTCATTATTAGCGCATTTGCGACAGGCTCTCTTCTCCAATATAATCCCTTCCCCCATTCCGGAGCCGAATTTGCCGCGCAGAGAGGACCAACGGGTAAACACACCTGCGTCTCATTCAAAACAAGGCCGCCCGCGTTTTGACGCGCTGTTGTATTTTTGCCCGGGGCCAAAACGAACGGCGAGCGCTAGCCATTCACCGACATGTGTCTCGTCTGCTGCACGTACCCTTCGGTAGATTACCAATATACGCGCCCGTCACCGACAGACACCGATAGCCGCATAAATCTTTGAGCTCCTCAATTACTACCATCTCTTATTCTCGACATCACACCCATCCCCAGCACGATCCTTGTTCACTAGGTTCTCGAGCTTGAATACCTTCCATATCTTTTCTACCACAACCAAACGAGACCTTCACCGCACTTACTACATTGCCGCTCTCCGCCACCTGCAACCTCTTCCTCGCGAGGACCTCATTACCCCACCGCCATCCCGCCCATATCTCTCGCACAGCGCCGTCTATTCTTCTCACTGATAATGCCAGGACCACAGCTCTAACACCACGCACAGTGCAGCTTCAGTCATATACCCAATTTCACAAATCCCCTTTTCGTGCGGGAGAGGCGTTTTCGGCCACAAGCGCCACTCTTTTCCGCAAGAATGACACCGCTCGCGTACTCACTCTTTTGGATGAACTTGCTAGCAACGCAAACATGCTGCTCGGAGGACCTGTAGCCGCAACCATTCTGGTTTATATTGAAGAAATTGAGAACAAGATTACCGAAATGGCCGGTCAATTGGATGATGTAGTACAGCCTGTGTTTGACAGAAATGTACGTCTGCTGGTGAGAGTAGTAAATTATGGGATTGCAGCCGGCTGTGCTGATTACATGCACGAGAACAATGTTGGCATTATGAGGCTTCTGCACCAGGTGGCAGAAATTGATAGCACTCTTGTTGAGTCCCCTCTACTGGCAGTAAGGGATCTTATCCTAGAACGACACACCGAATCTTCCCTCATTGACCTTACCACCGAATGCTTCGACATTCTCATCCACGAGATGAACAAACCTACCTAACCATCTCAAAACTTTTCGGGTCCTCGATTCATTCAAAGAGTAAAACAGGGCTTTTTTCCGTTTGTTATTGTGCTATAGTGCATGTGAAGTTAAAAGAGTTGCAACTGTGAGGGTGTACCCAAAGATTACTATGGAATAAATGGTTATTTCATATCATGCTTATCTACTTCTTATTTACAAGCTTCTCTCTTTTACATGTCCTTCCCTGGCTGCGCGAGCTTTGAGATGATAGTTCCTCAGAACGACGGCTGCATGTCTTCATAAGGCTCTTTCCAATACGCGTCACCCAGTTCGGCAAGTCTTTTGCTCACGTCGGGCTTGTCTTCCTCTTCTAAACGATCGACATACAGAATCTTTTGTAAGTGATCAAACTCATTTGAAAGATTCTGGCCTTCCAGCACTCAAATTTGGTTTTGAATTGCTTGCATTTTAGTTGTTGCGCTTCCACTTTGACCTATTCGCTTCGTCGTGTAGAAGGATCGAATTCTTGTCGTCACGAAGGTTGAACCATCTCTTCAACCTTCTGTTCAACCCGAACAGCTGCTGCACCGACTTATGCTGTATACATCTGCAGCATAACCTCTGCATCCGCAGTGTAGCACTCTGATGTTGCAATAGTCCGAAGTGTTCGTTCTGCGAACAACTTGCTCTGCAGATCGCAGTCAGCTTTTCTACAAGTCAAACACGGCCTGCCATTGCAGGAAATTAATAAAATGCTTCCGTTTCGACATCAGTCTTTTCGGAGTTGCGACGATTTCAGGGTCTACCAGAACCACTTCTTGTATGAACCCACGTTCTTCACCTTCAGCATTGAAAACCATGACACTTTTGTTAATGCCCAATTACATCGCTGCCAGTCCCACACCCTTACTTGCGTACATGCTCGTAACATCTCTCGAACGGTTTGTTTTAGCGCGTTATCAAATTCGTCAACAGTTTCGCTTTCTGCGCGTAGTAGGGGGTGCGGGTTCTTCAGAATGCGAAGTGAAGTACTTTCCACCACACGCAGGTATTTATCTTCGTAAATTCATGCTCCTTGTGCATTGGCGTGACAACAGATGTGTGAAATTTGAACGTGGCGACGACGTGGTGATAACATCGTGCGCAGCTAAATGCTTGAGGTATGGTACAGGAATTGTCCGACTCCGTAAGCAGTGCACGCCTGATTGAATGAAGCCATAGTTCACTGTGGTCGGTTGCATGCGGTGTGGTAGGATGGAGCTCGAGGAACAACGATTGACTCATAGGAAAGTTACGAAGGAGAACGAAAAACTGAGTGGTTAAGGTCTCAGGTCTCAGATGGAAGACGGACGGAAGTGTTCGCGAGGGCACATCACGGCGTGTGAGGGAGATCAAGCGAAATGTTGATAAAGCGCCAGTGATGCGTTCTGGTCAGCTATAAAATGAATAGCCTCCAACGGCGAACAAATACTCGATAGATGCACCGCTTGTGCCTAGAGGATGTGGTTACCGATGTTACCGTTGTTAATGAAGTAAATACACGTACACATTTGCTAGTTGACATACAACTATTATTACTTGGTAAGCAGTAATAGTACGTCACAGTTAGCCCAAGAGTCGCATAGTATTCCTTTCGGTCACAAGTCTCTGTCTCAATGCGAACTTTACAGGAAGATAATAACCAGAAGCTATGAAATGGTCCAAGAGCATAGATATACGTTGCACATAAGTGAATCGCATCGGCACCCAATCGCCAGACGTGGCGAAGTGCCAGCTCAACTAGTAGCTTTGGGCGACAAACGTTTCACTGATAAGGGGGGTGGGGCCAACGTGCTGGCCATTGAAGGACAAATAATGCACGGAATGTATTCTCCTATTACTTTTGTCTGGTGCTCAGCCAGTCGACGGCATCGTTGGATCTGTGTACACAGACATCATACCGAAGCCCATGGTAGTAGCCATGTTTTCGCCGATGCTTGTTTTGTACCAGCACTCGAAGTGTGGATGTTTCCTTCTGGTCAGGGCAAAACTGGTTGCATGAACGCTCTGTGGCCGGGCTCGTGCAAAAGGTGAAAGAGATGATGAGCGCAGGACCCCGCTATTTTCTAGCCATCGGGTATGTTATCCTGCGCTCCATTTGGTTTTCTTTCTCCCGCAGTGCACCATGGTAATATTATTACTTCCCAACTCGTGCCAGCACGGGTTACCGGTGGCCAAAGTCTAACCTTGTGATACAAAGAAACCTGTAACATTAGAGATATGAAACAGCAACTCCGTTGTACATAAGAGTGCCATTCCAGGAAAAAGGCTGTTTACCAATACTGCAACTCTCTCGTGACCGGTGTCGGTGCTGACTTTCGCGCTAGACAAGTGCACTTATGGTGTGACAGTTGTGGCACAGGCTTGTGCTCACCGTCCCGCTCCTCGAAGTGAGGAGATATCGGTCCACACATGTCGGAATACTTCTAAAGTTACAATTGTTCCACTCAGAACTGCGAAGACCTTATTCGCCAGACTTCATCGCCATAATCTTCTCTAAGCGACACTCATTAGTTTCAAGAAACGCTGGATCTGATGTATATAGGAACGTGACATACAACTTTTCATATCCCCCGCCTGACGGGCATTGGGAAAAGACGATGTTACGACGCACTTTATTCCGCATCGATTCAGGTTTTAAATCTTGAATACTTGGCGCACAGTTTGGGTGTACATGATCCAGCCATGGTACGACATGCATAAGAGAAGTAGACAAAACGATGATATCGGCCTGTGCATTATCGAGATCATTTGGTCTTTAAATGGCAGTAAATGGTAGATACAAGCGCAAAGTTTCTTTTAACATAGCACCAGGCACACGTCGCAACGAAATTTCTTCGTTGACGACGATGAAGAAATCAATCATGACCCAAAATATGCTGATTGGATGATCGACATAGCTATAAACGGTTTCATATTAACAACTTCTAAGTTGTAAGACTTTGCCCTAAATGGGCAGTGAAGTGGGTCCTGGTGCCCCCTACTTGGTATCAAATTGAGGATGTCTACTTATTCTTCGATGGAGCTCCGCAGAGCAATACACACCTGTGCCAAAGGCTCATGTGCCGGTATTGTCGACTATTAGGACTACATTTGAAGAGGAAAGCGGTGATGTTGAAGTTGTGCTGAATGTATGGTGATAGCTTCAATGGTGCGCCGCAGTTACTGTATAATCGGGCTGATTCCTTCGTAAACTACAATCAGCAAATCGCTGTTTCATGACTACCAGGAAATGAATGTCCTCCAGAAGAGTAAATGTAAGCCCAATCGCAGAAGTTGTCTACATGGAAAGGCATGTGAATGAACAAATAACGATGAAGACAAGCAAGTGAGATTGAAGCTGCCATGTGAGAAGCAATATTTAAAACAGCGTAACGACAGATATTCATAGCTCTTCGATGGTAGATCGAGTGACAAACAATCGTGGGGCGAAAACGAGCATGGAGTGCAGCCGGATTGCCATGGATGTGATGAACGAGCTGTAGAGACCAAGGGAGGAGGTGGTCGGTACGCGGTGTTCGTTTGGTCGCAAGACATGGGAGGCTGCGCGCAACGGATGGATTTGGAGTGCCCGTAGCATGCTGATCCTTATCTGTATTTGGATTGGATAGGCTACGGCGGGGCTCGTATTTTAAAGTCAGTTTGGGCCCCGCGGAAAGCGGCAGGGCCGGGATTCGAACCACGAACCCCGGGCCCGCACAAAAAGCACACGAAGGTGGTTACCGATTGAGCTATGGCCGCTCAAGGTGTGGTGACCTCGAGCCACACCGCCGGAGGTGTTATCGTGACCCTCTGTGACCGCCAGCTGCAGGTGACAGCAGCTACACTACCTCAGGGTTTGTCGTTCTCTCGTCGAAAACTTACTTGTCTATGGATAGAGCTAGTGTTACAGTATTGTGATGGCGGATTCACGAGGGTGTCCCAACACTCCCTGGGACCCCTCCCACCGATTGTTTTCAGTATCTAGAATTGAGATAAAAGGGGCAGATTCCACGCTGTCTCCCCCACCTCCGTGCAGAGGCAACCCGTTGGCGGCGCTTGTCTGTGCGCCCCACTCAGACGGGCATCGCAGGCACTTCGCCGCGCTCGTTCGTGTGCGCCTCGCAGGCAGCAGCAGAACACGCAGTGGGCAGCGTGCGCCGGAGCGCGCTGCCCCGATGGCGACAGAATCCGAGGCGGGAAAAGGCGGGAAATCACACAATTTCAAAATCTATTTACCACTGTAAGTGTCACGTCCATGTGACGAAGAGAGAGAGCCTTCCAGAAGATAGACTTTATATGTCAGACACCGTCGTATACAGTAGCTGCGTTGCTATATTACGACGAAACTTACACATGTTTTGGAACCCATCTTGGTCGTGAGGCACGGGAAGTCCAACATGTTCCCGTTGACTTCAAAAGTAGTCTGCCTCTTGCTTCGACGGACCGTTAGCAATCATCACCAAAGTTGCATATTTCAGTTGAAGTACAAAAATGGAAGCGGAGTACTGTAGTTTAATTATTTTTTGAGCACACAAAATAGGTGAAACAAGAGGTGTAAGTTGCAAAAAATAGCGATATCTACGGTATGTAGCGGTGTTGGTTTCGTCGTACCTCGTAAATCTATCGATTTTTATTTGATTTGCTGTGGATACACTTGTAGTACAACAGCAAATGTACGAAAGTATGCCTAGTTAAGTGATGAACACTAAAAACTAAAGAAGCTACAGAGGTTTGGTTTTTGTTGAAATCGATACCGTCAACATCTCGAGATGTTCACGTTTTCCAGAAGGAGGTTGGGCTATGGCTGACAAGACAAACACAGTAATTCGATGCATAAGGTTACAGCAATGCAGAAATATCCCATAAATTTAGAGTGTTTTGCACCAGTACATCAAGATCAATTAACAATTACAAAAATTGACTACAAACGATTCATGTGCAATTTACCGTGTTTCCCGGGCGCTGCGTGTGATTGTCTGTGCCGCTGCCGCAGCGGCAGAAAGAGAAGTGGCGGACGCTCTGTTCTGCGTTCCCCGTCCACACACACTGTTACAGAAGAAGGTGTGGCGCGCTTTGCGCCGCGCCACAGCAGTTTCGTTATGGCTGTTGGCACGCGCCCGTGCCCATCGCCTACTCGGCGCACAATGGAAAGTTCGATTTTGCAGGCGCGTCAGCCGTAAGACGTGGGAACTCAGAATAGACACTGCAACGCAGTCCAACATGGACAGGCTTTCGCGCTCTCGCCCCTCCACGCCGTTCTCACACCCCAAGCTTCATAGCCGCCGCAACAACTGCCATTTCCAATTTCGTGACCTTAGCTGTGTGCCAGCATTAGGCGCAGACGCGTTGCTACCAACAGGGGGGCCATGAATACCACCGGCACCGCATAGCTCTCATCGCACAGTGCACTAATGTTATAAATAGTACCATACACACTGCATTACCTGACCCTCATAACTGGTGATGATGATGAATTTGTGCATATTGGAACTCTTATCATGTTGAATGACTTGGTTGGCCAGTTACGAGATATAGTGGTGGAACCTTTGCGCCTGAAGTCATGGTGAGCGCGTAAAAGACATCTAAGTGGAACGCAACAAACGATGCCTGAGGGAAGGCCATCTGCAGGACATACCTCACCGCGAACTCAAGATATTCGTGTATTTGGAAAACATGTCATATGCATGAGGAGAGCTCATGCAATGTTTCAACCGTCTATATAAACTCCCCTTTTCCGGCATCCGTCGCCGAGAAGAGAGGGGAAGACCATCAATCAGATGGAGACCAGCATCCCTCCGTGAGACCACCTCTTCCCTTGGCAACCCACCACACCCTTCAGCACAGTCAGTGCTTCCTTTGCCACCAACTCTCACTGCATCTCTCCTCTCCTTTATCCTGCAGCTTGGTCTCTCACACTCACGTTCAAACTCGTGTTGCACTGCCTCGAGTGGGGCTCCGCTTTGTGCTTCACGTTTGTGGATGAACCGCGCACTGCAAAAATATTGTTGTGCGTGTTGGTTCTTGTTCAGATTCATAATTGGATTCGCTCAGTGTCGTATCTAAGGTTCTGGTCGAACGTGGTCTTTGTTTATTTCTATCAATTGTTGTTGTTTGCTTTGTTATATCTTTATCCCATTGTTTGTTTATTGGTTTACCTCTTGGCATCCACCACATCGCCCAGGACGGTTAACTCGCTCTCGCGGTCTGTCATTCAATATAGTTTCTTGTTGTGTCAGAGAAGAAGTATTCTGTTATCCACTTGGGTGTGTTGCACTACCCTTAGAGTGGGATTTATTCTGTGCTTCGCAGCAGCACTTGAGCTGCGCATTAGGGCCAGAGTTGGTCATGCGTGTGAGCTCTTGTCCAGTCTTTTCAGTTGGGTACAACCCATTTCCTGGCCTAAGGTTCTCGTCTGTCTGTGGGTCTGTGACTCTTTCTAATTCCTAAGTTGTGTTGACTGCATTGGAAAGTTCGTACCGTGTCGTGCTGCGTTGGTGGTTTGGTTTCATTTGGTTACCAGTTCTCGAGTCATTTTCTATTATTTCCTTTAAGTAGGCAACCCAGTACCGCTTGGAACGTTGATTACTCGGTGGGGTGCTTCGTCGTCTTATTGTTTATTGTACAGGCTACTGAGCTACGTTGTCCTCTTTTGCCCTTTTCGGCTGGTACTCTCGAGCTATGTTTGTGTTGCTCTCCTCAGAGGTTTTCACTACCTGTGCCGTTTCGTCTCTGTAGGGTTTGGTCCCAAAATGGGGTTCACAAGTATATACTTCATTTTTCTGGAAATTTGTACGATAATTAAATGATATGTACATATTTCTGAACACGCTACAAATATAGTCAGAAAGTATGTAGTTGATAAACATTTGATATGTTTACGTAAGTGTCACGTTATCTTAGATAAGTCAGCATTCTGGAAGTAACTCAATCTACTGGAGATATGTCTGTGATATACCTATCTCGTGTTACATAGACATGGTAGTATATGAAGGACAAATTCGGGCTCGTAGAAGACCCAGTGTTCCACGGAAAGACAGAGTCATCTCTCGAAACATGATTATTTTCTGTGAAGTATACCAATTAGTAGGAACCATTACAATTCAAGCTTTGCCGCGTTTTTTATACTTAACAAGAGAAGTATGACTTACTAATGTTTCACTCAAATTATATGATATTGATGGGTGTGCTTCTTGTTTACGAGAGACAGACAAACACTGAGGTAGGTCTAATACGATAGTAACATATCTATTAATGCGTCGCAAGGGAGCTTTCGAAGGAATGCAAAGCTATTTTTACAGACATGCATACGTGCCCCACATATGTACGTCGACAGAGTTCAAAAATGGACACCTGCAAGCAAAACCGTTGACATGCTTGGCGTACCGATATTGCCGTGAGCGGTTTCTGTTCGCTAAATGACACATAGGAAGATTTGAATTGAATCATGCCCTTCGAAAACTGCATCATTTCCTCGTCGTGTTCCGTATGTCGACGTGATTCTATAATGTTCAAGACTTGGATTTATTTTGGGAGAAAAAGAACTTAAAACAAATCCGAAGCACTACCTTGGGTCAAGAGGGCAATGTAACCTACCGGGTGTATAGCTTTGAAATTATATTCAAAACAACAAGTTTAACTTAGAGTTTACTTTTTTCGGTAAACAAAACGGATTTCAAGAGAGAACCAACTTTTCATAGATAGATATTTACCTACAAGTGGAGGTCGCTGAATACTATGCATGCATGTCAATTATGTTTGGTGGCCGCACAGGTTCATAATCTGAGTAATAAGCATCGAAAAGATCTCCACCGCTTTCATGCGCCTCATCTCGTTCCTGGCCACTGTTCAGTATGTGGAAGTGCATTGGATATCATTCTGTGTTCCCTACAGCAAGTAATGGAGAGAGAGTACAGATTCGTCGACTTTTTTTCATCCACAGTTGTGTATGACTTTGTTCTTCGGTAGCAAATTTCTAATTTACTTACTGGCTGGAGAGAGAATGCTTTTAGAATCTAGAATTTGATATTCGAAATTGCGCAAAAGTGGGCAAACATGTATATAAACCGTAATAAGAAAGCAAAACCCATGTACACTTGGCACTAAAGCGCTGGCACAAAAGCTTTCTTTACATATAGAACTATTTTTCTGGGAATCAGTTCCAGGAGGCACCATTTCAATTTCAGATTTTGAAACACCCGAGAACGTTTAGATCCTGGGCAGATGCTTTAAATTTTGAGTATTGGAAAGTTCCAAATTTCTATCAATCCGAAAGATATCCATGTGTCTCTAAATATTTGAAACATTAATAAACGGTAAATCTCCTAAATATAGAACGTAGTTAATATTTGAAACATCCATGAACCTAGAAAACATACATTGACGTTTGAGGCATCGAGAGATCTGAACAAATTCATGTATTTTGACAATTGGGAACTTAAAGACATCTGTGAATGTTGTAAAACTGCACTCATTCATAAATGTTACAAACAAGGGAAACAGGTTCGTGAGCAGAGTGGAGGATTTAGGTTCATTTGGAGGGAGAAGATTTTGGATTCATGGAATCAGGGAAAGTATGGAGTGGACGGATTTATGGAGTTATGAACTTCGTGAAGGAAAGCAATCAGGGATTCAACGGAGTTATGTAGTGGACGGATATATGGGGTTATGAACTTCATGAAGGAAAGGATTCAAGGATTCAGCAGCGATATGGAGTGGGCGGATATCTAGAGTTATGAACTTTTCGAAGGAAAGAATATATTCTTAGTGTTATGAACTTATCGAGGGAATGTAGGCGGATATCTTGAATTCTAAACTGAGACCGTTATGGCGCATAGAAGCGGTCCACGATCTATTTGGAACGCGCGCAAGCAGTTTGGTGAGCGTTATACACAGTTATGTGAGCACATAATAGGACTTTTATTTCTGTGGGAATATGATCGCGGTGCCGAAAGTGGTGCACGGTGATGACTTATTATCAAACTCTTTTATCGGGGTATGTGTATTGGGCAGATATGTTACTGTTATGGGCATTTTATTGGAGATTTAGAACAATTGTATGGGCAGCTTGGCGTATTGCCAGCGCTAATCCCAAGTCCATCGCTAATTCCAGTAGTTGATGAATCCCAATAATCCTTTAATCCATAGTGATACGTAGATTTTAGGGGGATTTATAAGAATCCATGTGCTATAGTGCGAGGTAAAGTTCTCATGAAACCCACCTGCTACAGTGCGGACGGATGCTTGAGGGGCGCTGCCGTGGTGTGATTGGTGTATGACTGGGAGACTCGTATTTCATGGAGATCGAAAAGCCGACAATCGCTATAGCAGTCGAGATTCACGGGGATTCAGGACAGTAAAGTACTCATGTGTCAAAGATCCAAGAAAAAAGAAGTCCAAAAGTCCAAGTCCATGAATCCGCTTAATCTCGCCCTGAATCCACCCAATATGGTAAGAACCCCTAAAATGCCCCCTTCAACGTACTTCTCGCTTTTTTCAATTACTTTTTTCCATTTTCAATTACTTTTTTCCATTTCAATTACTTTTTTCCATTTTCAATTACACAAAACACAATGTTCACTCTCAGATCTCTCCCATACTCTTCCCGTACCCTCCTCAAACATCTCACCCAAAATCGCGACACGCCATGTCAATTACTACTAACAAAATCCTCTACATAAACAGCACAAAAATCGCTATACTTTCCAATTGGCTTCCATTGCCTTCTAGCGCCCAGATCCAGCACTCTAGCTTTCAAGACTCTCGTAAACACACGTAACGTATAGACAAACACTATCCATTCCCTATCAAATCGTTCAGTACGCCATTCGAAACCATAACCCGCACAAACCACCACCCAAACCACGATACAAACAACCCTGACCCCAAGCCCTCCAAATACTATCATGACTACGTTCACGTACCCTAGCAAAGATTATCACCCAGTTTAGCTATGTCCATTCCCATTTCTTATGTTGTATACACGCCAATCTTGTTCCATCCCCAACAAACCCTCCCATGGCACAACGCCTTGCAACCACAGCAATCGCCACTTCAGCCACAGTAATCGGTTGGAAACAAACCCCAAAACAGGCAAGCATGCCGCACATTACTCTACTCTCTCGCCTGACCTCCACATATCAACCCTTAATCAAAATAAAACCCAAACTCTTTCTACCACATGTGTCAGCCGACAAAAGTACTTATTTCCACTAGTAACGCGTGTCCGAAGTTTTCGATTTAAAGGGCCACATTTCGGCCCAATTCAGGACATATCCTTGCCATATTCGGTTTTTATACGGGGCCTTGCTGAGGTTAACGAGAATAACCGATCTTTCGATCACGCGACAGACCCTAGAAATAAGGGCAGGAAGAAAGAGAGTAAAAGTAAACCATAAGTGGGTTGCTACTAAAGTGCTAGAGAGTCGATATATTATGAAAAGAACTGAGCAGAGGCCATTCTGGTGAGGAACGCAAGTTGGTCGGCTGACAAAGGCAAAGTCTAGAGTTTACTGGACGCCAGAAGTCATGGCCGAACATCTGCTTCGACCGTGAAGAACGGGAACGATGCGACCACTTTAGGAAGTTCATTGAAGGCTAATCGAAGATTAATATGATGTCATCCTGTCCGTGACGGATACCACGGTGTTTACGAGGTATCGTACAGTTTTTGCCACGATTTCGGGGACGTTTGGATATTTTGCCGCAGTGGACGACCAGATGACGGACCCCGAGAATAGAACGGAAGGAGAAACTCTGGCGGACACAGTGACGAATGGCTCCTATGGAAAGGGTCAATGCGCAAGGTCGAAGATTAGTCGTGCGGCAGCATCGGACATGACCCAGGGACGCACCCCACTAGACCCTGCGAAAGTGACGAGAAAGAACCCGTGATAAAAGTCTCTGAGCTCTTCCAGAGAAGGACTGTCAGAGAGGACCCTTTCCTGAACGAGTTCTCGTTATGGAAGATGTTTCTGGACGCCAACAAGATGCCGAACCCTTCTACCATTCTCTTGGCGGTTCTTACACTCACAAACGTTTGCCTGAAAGTATTCAAACCACCGGTGAGCCTTCTGTCGCTTACCGCAGCGTTGAAGGGCGTTCGAAAGTGATACGGGATGCAATAATCGGTGCTGCCTATGAACGGGACCGCGGTGGATGGATGGCTGCGGTATAATTTCATATCGAGACGGGCTTCCCGGGAAAGTGCATATTTCGTCCAGAGTTTCCAGTTGGGATTCTTCTGGCACCAGTTGCGCATATAGGGTACACATGAGATGTGGACGTTCTTCCCATGAGGGAAGCGTCCGTCAGTGGCGGGATGATTGGCGGTCGGTAGAGCTTCGTCGACCGCCAAAGTGTAGTGTGGACCAATGTGATACAGATCCGTTTCATCATCTACGGCGCGATACACTTGACATTGCTGGTACCACATCTTTTAGGTGGACCAGTCGTCTTCAGAAACGGAACTTTACGTGTTGGTGTCATCAAGAGACTCGATCAGTCCCAATATGTAAGCATTTCGTCTAGTAAGCTCTTCGTTAGCGTGCTTGGTCACGAAATCGGTGATGTCGCGTCCAAAAAGTTAGAGGAACTCTTGTCCTGACACTCGGTACGGCCCTGGATGGGCAGCGGTGTAGAGGGCATACGAGAGCCCAGAAAAGGAACCGCCATAGTAGTCTAGCTTCTTTTTATCATCTTGGCTGGACACCACGAATTCGTGTGCACGTAAAATGGTTGGAATAATGCACGCTGTTGTTGGTCACTGCGCTTGAACAAGGTCGGCATGCGCGAATTACGCTCGGAGAGAGTGTGCGAGAGGGACGAGGACGAAGGAGGAGACGTGAGGTACTTGTGGCGCCGGGATGCATTTATGCAGCCTCGCGCACCTTCCACCACATGAACTAGATTATTTTTGAGACGAGATTAGATGTAACCGCTACCTGCCAGGCTCTGTGCCACCGTGGCGCAGTGTCAGTGGAGGGGCGGGTTCAACACTTTTGGTGCTTCTGTACCACACGTACCCGGTGGAATCTTGGCCATCCAAATCTTTCACGGCACTTGTCGCGGACCAGCGTAAGTAGAGGTTCGCGGGGCAGCGCATCTGGAGGAGAAAAAGGCAGACAATAAAGAGAGGTACGCTTGCCCTTTCAAGCCCCCGAAGAACTAAGCTTTTAACTAATGCAGGAGCAGAAGGTCCATTCTGGCGAAATCCAGCCTTAATAAGTTTCGATAAGTACGAGGTAAAAGAAATTAAAGACAAAGTCATTATATTTCCAAAATCAGCGTTTCCTGTCGTTCAATGCATCTATAAATATGTTTCGTTGGATGGCAAGGATCTTCGATGCATGGAGATGTGTAAGAAATTGAGGAGAGCCAGGAATTAATTCGGGCCACACTCACAGCTGTCCTGTTCCCAGTAGTTTCCGTTAGACCTCCCCCCTACACCCAAAACCATGGTCTTGTTTCATTGGAAGGAGCAGTTTTGAATGGCTCTTAGTGATCTAATAAAACCGTTCATATGAGATTCTCCATATATATTTGACCAAAGATTAGTATCCCTTATATTCAGCGTACTAAGCCGAGTAAAGCAATAAAACCATTTAATTGTACCTTGGCTTTCGCTAGATTGAACAGTTGAAATAGGTTTAGTAGATTTGATTATTGAATAGTGCTAAGGGAATTACTGCTTCATATGGGTTCCCGTCAAAAAACGGTGGGGAGTAAATAGCATAGACGGAATTAATTATTATTGGCATTGGGAATAAAGAAGGACAAAATAGTTTCAAAACAGCAGAAATCCATCAAAAAGCGTGTCCAGAGGGTAATTCTAATTGACTAGGGATAATGCGAATTGTTAAGAACAATCGTTCAGAAAATATGAATTGCCATCTGCAAAACGATGTGGCTCATTATGAAGATTGAAAATACCAATCTGCGTATTAATAAAACTCAAATACGTCTTTACCTAGCTATGATTGAGAATGAGATAGCAAACCTGTCTCCTTTGCCCGTAGTTCTACATCAAAGTGATCCAACTGGCCCCTTACACATTTGTCATATTGCATGTGTAGCAATTCAATTTGTTTTTCAGAATGTTTTGGTTTTTGCTTACTATTTAAAGGTTTTTGCAAAGCTTAAGTTTTTCAATAAAACATAATTTATTCTAACATTTGTAAAGAACGCTTTCGTCGCGGGAGGCACTTCTGGGCTCTCCTTCCTGCTCTGCGCTTGGAGTGAGAAGACGGGAGAGAGTGAAGCGCGCCACAAAAGTAGTTTATATAGACTTTACTAAATATAAGTTGAAGCTCTGTACTTAGCTTAATACTTCCACTAGAATAGTCCAACAATAAACTGCAACACTAATTATACTAAGCATTACAACAATAGTTTCCAACATAGCATTCCAATAATAAAATAATTAATTTGGGACATAGTCCCCTAGAAGTTCATAACAAATACTCCCTCCTTGAATCCATTAATCGTCCTCGATTAACGTCATTCTTTCCACCGCAATATATCGTTTTAAGACACATCAATGCTGTGGGGAACCATTGGGAACAGGCTGATTTTCGAAGACTCCAGGAGGATTGGGAAACAGCACCATACCTAAACGAGGCTCGAATTCAAAAGAGAAGTCATTGTCGTCCGGGAACTCTTCCATGTGAATCAAAGCACTTTCAACAGCGTCCATAAACATATCAGCAGGATACGGTGCGAGATCTCCATACTGTGAGACCAGGTAGCAGTAACGAAACAGAATGTATTCCTCATGCACTTCACCTATTACGCCATTATCATAAACCTCATATAACTTTCGGATGATTATTGCGTTTTTCTCTATCAAGAATGGTCTTCTGAGTTGCATGAATGCGAAACAAATGTGACAAGGGGCCCAAGCAAGACAGAGACTCTCTGAGAAATTTTCAGCCATTCCATCAAGCCACGTTAGAATCCTTCGTCCTCCCAATATTATCGACCCATAGAACTACCTTGCGGTATCGCATTGGATGTCGTTAGCGGCTTCGTTGCCATTGTTGTTCGCAATGATGTATACTTTTCGATAAGTTCTGGTTCGGCGGATGTGATGAGTGTTTGACTATCGACCCACTGATTCTCGGTGTCGTCCGTGTTCTTATAGTGAACTAGGTACTGCAGGCGACTGCGTCGAACTCGGTGGTCGAGAATCTTCTCAATGCGATTGTCTGGAACCGTGACGAATTTCTCCGCTTTTAGAGAGGTTACATCCTTGTGTTGATTTTCGGTACTCGTAGGTTGCACGAATGGTTTCAGCAATGATACATGGAAGGTGTGATGAATTCGTTCCAGCTTCTTAGGTAATTGTAATTCATATGATCAACTTCAGCTAAAACCTTACGCACGGGGTATGGTCCTATATGTTTCGGCACCAGCTTCTTTGTACGTCTTTCCTTTGAAGTTCAAATTCTTGGTAGAAAGCATAACCCTATCACCAACTTTGAATATTTGTTCCTTGCGGTTCATGTTGATATCGTCTACCATTTTTAGATTAGTTGCTCCAATGGATTCTTTTGCGACTTCCGTTGCATACTTAATACTATCAATGAATTTGGCCGTAGCATCGTTACTAATTTCGGTTCCATCATGATGAAGGAAATCCGAAATAGTAACTGGGTGATGACCATATTCTAGGAAAAAAGAAGTTTCCTTTGTGGACTCAATGATATAGTTATTATATGCAAATTCCAGACCAGGGAGATATATATCCCAGTCTTTTTGCGTACAACTAATGAAACATCGTAGCATTTCTTCCAGAGTTCGAAAAGCATGTTCCGATTGTCCATCGGTTTGAGGATGAAATGCAGTGGAGAGATTAAGTTTTACCTTCAATATCTGCGTTAGTTCTTTCCATAAATTCCCAGTAAATCTTGAATCTCTGTCAGATATGATTTTTCGCGGCAGTCCGTGGTGCTTGTAGATTTCCTTATAGAAATCTTCTGCAGTGTCCTTTGCATTGACATTGCTCTTCATTGAGATAAAGTGAGTTCTCTTAGATAGTTTATCCACAACCACTAGGATTGAGCACATTCCATCCTTGGTTTTGGGTAAATCAAATATGAAATCCATAGAGATTACTTCCCATTTCTTACTAGGTGGAGGAAATGGACGAAGAAGTCCCTTCATTTTTTAATTAGCACTTTTGGTTTCTTGACATCTAGGACAACTTCGTACGAATTTTTTCTTGTCCTTATTCATTCCAGGCCAAAAGAAATCTCTTTTCATTAGCGTTATCGTACGTTGGCTTCCTCGGTGGGCACCTAACAATGATTGATGATTATCAATGATGAGTTGTTTCTTAATATCCCCCTCCGGGATACATAGACGTTGTTCGAAGTACAGTGTTTTGCTCTTTCAATGAAAAGGTTCCTGATCATTTGCGATAATTTCTTTAAAGAATTCGTCTTTCTTGTAACCTTCAGTAAGGATCTTTAGTGTTTCTTCTTCTATTTTAATTGTAGTTAGGTTTAGAAGTCTTCGGATAATGTCAGAGGAGACCTTTTCCCTTTCTTTATGTTTGCGAGAGAAAATGTTTGCAACTCGGTTATTCTTTCCTTTTAAGTATTTGATTTCATAATCAAATTCTTGCATGAACTCCACCAATCTCGCTGGCTTTCTGGATAACATGTTTTGTGATTCCAGATACTTAAGAGGATGATGATCATTAAAATATAAGAAACTTAGATCCATGTAAGTATGATCTCCATGTTTCAAAAGCATGTATTATGGCTAATAACTCTCTTTCATGCGTCTAGTAGCCTTGTCCATCGCTTGAAAACTTCCGAGACGTATATGCTACCGGTCTGCTCCTTTTATCATCTGTTTGGGATAAGAAGGCTCCTATTTCTGTTTCTGAGGCGTCCGCAGTTAATTCATACGGTTTGTATGGATCTGCGCATCTTAATATTGGTGTGTTACTTAACGCAATTTTAATATTGTTAAAATCATTCTGCTGTTCTTCTTTCCATTGGAATAGAATACTCTTCTTTGTAAGGTCAGACAGTGGAGCAGCTATTTTTGAGAAGTCTTTGACCAACCTTCTATAGTAATTGCATAATCCAAGGAAGCTTGGAACTTCTTATTGGAAGTTATTTCCCAATTACTGATGGCTTCAGTCTTCTTTGGACTAACTTTAATTCCTTCGGAAGTTAAAATGTGTCCCAAGTATTCAATGGAACTTTTCATAAATTCACACTTGGATAACCTCCCATAAAGTTCATTCTTCTTTAATATTTCAAATACTGTTCGTAGGTGTTTTATATGCTCTTCTTTTGTTTTACTATAAACGAGTATATCGTCTAAGTAAACAAGTAAGTGTTCATCCAAATATTTTCTGAATGAGATGTTTATATAGGTATGAAAACATCCTGGGGTTCCAGTGAGTCCAAAGGGTGTCACTAGATATTCGAATTGTCCGTATCTTGTATGAAAAGCAGTTTTTTATCGGTCACCTTCTCTGACCTTTATTTGATTATATCCCGATCGTAAATCAAGTGCAGAGAAGTGCTTTGCACCGCCTACTTGGTCCCATACTTCATCAATTCGGGGTAGCGGTACTTGATTTTTAATTGTTTGTTTATTCAGTGCGCGGTAGTCAACGCACATACGAAGACTTCCGTCTTTTTCCTTCGTAAATAATACTGGGCTTCCCCAAGGACTTATCTGGGCCTGATGAAGCCGTGTGCTAAGAGTTCGTTTATCTGTTTTTTCATTTCACTTAGCTCTACCTTAGACACTTTGTAGATTGGTCCCATCTTAGGACTTGATCCTTCTTTCACATCGATTTTCATTTCTACTTCTTGATCTGGTGGTAATCGTCTACGTAACTCATTAGGAAAAGCGTCTTGATACTCACTTCATAACTTTTGTAATTGGATATCCACTTCCCCACTTTGTTTTGTACTTTTGGGAACAACTTTGTCCCTATATGGGTTGATTGTAATATGGTATACCATCTTCATTTTTTTTTACAAGTCTTACGAATTGCTTACTGGTAAGTAGGAACGTAGGCCGGGATGATGAGCCATATCTACCAGTTTCTGCGTCCAGAGTAATGAATTCTTCTCCAGCCTTGGCGAGCATTTTGTTCAATTTCCAATCAATAGGTGGATTTATATCTGATAACCATGACTTGCCTAGGACTACGTCGAAAGAAATCATATCCACTATGTATGGTTTAATATCGAAACATAGTTGGCCAGTTCTTAGAGAAAGTTCATTCGAACTGATGCCCATTGGGACAAGAATTCCATCCCACAATTCAGCTTGTAGCTCAGACTTATTTACTTGCAGATTCAAATTTTCTTCAAACTCTTTAGAGATAACAATCTCTTCACAACCACTATCCACTAGGATATTGCATGCGTGTGGTCCTTGAGTATTTATTTTTCCTTCAAACACCAACATAGGTGATCTTTTAGATCTTTTCTTCCGAAACGGGAGAAAAGTGCATATTTTAATACTTCTTAATGGTTTTTGTATTTTATACTTTTTGTTTCTTTTTTATTAGCTTTGCATTTACTTTCTATACTACATCGTTGCGCTAACGGATTACTAGCTAGCGCCGTATTTAGTTTTTTTGGATTGTAAGTCGTATTGAACCGACTATTGTTATGGTTCTTGGTAAAACAACCTCTCTTCTTGCATACAAAGCCTAATTTATTCTCCCAACAACGTTTCTTTTCTTCAGGACTAACGTAAAGAGCTCTTCTCATATTTATGGTTCCAATTTGCATACGAGTGAGCCCTTCATTTCCACTGGAATTGCTACTTCCTGAGCGATGAAAACCCCAAGTATCGCTTCGGAAAATATTTTCCAGCTTGTCCGCAATTTTCATTGCGTCTTGCACATTAGATGGTTCTGCTCTTTTTACTTCTACCCGAGTCCTAATTTTAAGACCCTGACTGTAGTGAAACAATTGTTCCGTTTGAGTCATAGTAGGAATTTGTAATAATCATCTTGTAAACTCTTGGTTATAGGATCGCACAGTACTAAATTTACAGAGTTCTTTTAAATCACATAATTCTCTTCTGGCAGTTAACTCTCTGTTTACTTGTTCAAAGTACTGTAGTAACTGATCTTTAAATTCTGTGAAGGATTTCAGATTTTTTCCCTCAATTGTGATCAGTTCCCACCATTGCAAGGCATCTCCTGTCATATAACTGACGGCATACTTTATTTTCAGTAGGCTCCTTATTCAAACTTATGAATATGTTCTCAAGCCCCTTTATCCAGCTGCGAGCATTTTTTCCAAAGAACTTTTCAGGTTTTCCAACTTTTAATGCTTGACTGGCCTGGTTACTGCCAACGAATTTAAAAAAGGCATGATTAGAATTATTCAATTGGTTTTATAACGGTGCAATTTGTTGTTGGAATTCTTGAATAGCTTGTATGCTTTGTCGGAATGAAGCTTAAGGAGGATTTGACATTTTTAATTTTTAAATTCAAATACAAATTGTACTGTTTATTCAATGTTTGGATTTGAAATAATTAATTACTTTGCTAATTGTATCAATTGACTCTTTCGGAGCTCGATTGACACGAGTTATTGGCCCACCGTTGGGCACCGTGGCCACGCTTGCGTACTGGCGGTAAGCGCTTACGCGGAGCTGATGTTCTTCTGTAAGGACATGGTGTAGAGCAACCCCCAAAGAGGGTACGTATCCACCAGGATGTCCGAGTCCTGCTCTCACAAAAGGGCGAACTCGGAAGTAGAGCCCTCTGCCCGTGCGCGTGCCGCGTGGCAGCCGGGTGTAAACCGGAGACGGTACTGGAATAACCTGCAGAGGTGAAGAAGAGCGTGAGCCTAGAGATGAGTAACCGATGACAATTCAGGAGAGAACGAGTCTAGAAGTGGAGCGATCGGTGCCGTAAGAGGGTGCATTGCTCCTACGGAGAACCACACGAGCGAAGCTACGGCCCGTGCCAACGGTGCGAACAGGGCCGATAGCCGAACGAGACAGACACACACGAGTGTCCAAATATAACTCTGTACAGAGGCGGAAGCGAGGCCTGCACCAGGAAAACGATTAACTAAACAACGATCCGGTACCTCGGCGAACGACAACAAATACAACCTGATACTGTGGTAATTAGCGAAACAAGCCAGAAACTGGTAGTAAAGAACTTCCTTAGGGACCCTGAGGTGTGATTGTACCGAGACCAGTCGTGGTTACTCTCCTTACAGGAGTCCTGAACCTACGTAGGCAGTAACAACCATAGCCTGGCCCTCGGGATGAAGACCACGTACTTCAGGAAGAAGAGACGACTCAGGTGAGTTTTACTTAGTGGCTCCAGGGCGAGATTACCCGCGCATATATACTATCTACTGTATCTAGGGCTGCGGACTCCCACGAGGGCTCTATACGTGGACAACCCAGTGTCAGGGTGCCAAAGTACCTACCCAGCGGGTGTGACGCCAAATATTTGGACAAATATGCCACAAGGCCCTACTGTACACCTATTTCATAGGTTCTATGCCAGATTCACCTAACAAGGTACGTCCTCAACATTATTTCCAATTTCACCCGAAACGGGGTCCATATTCATAGTCTGACACGTCAGAGCTCAATGGGTAGAGCCCTATTATGAAAACCTCATTGTACCGACATCGGATGGCCATTGCTCCACATCTCCTCCTCCTTAGCCAAGGATTTGCGCTTTGGTCCGCGGGAAGGTGCCGGCGACCGGTACGTAAATACTGATCCTCAGAATGGCGGACGCCGAGACTTCGGCAATACCTTCACAGCTTTCTGAACCAAAGCGTGGTACACAACATCACTCTCCTCCGATTTCGCGGCAACAACCGTCATCTCCAACCTTCTCTCCTACAGTAGGCATGAACCCTTTCGCTACTAACCCGCTTCCGGGGAACGCCTCCTCAAGTGCCTCACAGGCGGCTTCGTCGAGTGCTGCTCCCTTCGAGAACCTTTCGTACATAGGCTTTCAACAACCTCCTCCGCAGGCGTCATCTCAGTTTCGTTCGTCCCAAGCTATGGTGCCATTTCATCAAACATCGGGGTGTCAGCAGTCTCCTTACCAAATGGCAGGCTCTTCCGGATAATTAGGCGGGTTTAACTCGATGCCCCTCCCTCAAGGGGGCTCTCACGCATAGCCGCAGTACCATCCAACTGGTTACCACCCTCCTGGCTACTTCTCCCAACAGGACGCTCAACCTGGACAATCCTCTCAAAGCTACGACCCCGCAGCGCCTCCTCAGGCTCCCGATGTCGACGCAGCGGCATGGAACTCCGAGCAAGCGATGCCGTTAACGGTCAATGCCAAAGGCTGGATCAGCTTTGAAAGTCTCCGTTTCAGACGCCCCCGGCAGCATGGCGAGGTGTATTGCCATGCACCTTGGTTTCATTCGACGGCAGTAGCCGACGAGGCTCTTATTGACTGGTATACTGAGAACGGTTACCTCCCAGATGGGCTCCATCGCGAAGTAGTTGGGTCCAGAAGCTGGCGTCTCCGTGTGGCGGTCGATCCCCTGCACCTGTTCTGTGCGGGCGGTGATTCCTTTAGTCGCACTAGGGCACTGTGGGCTCGTGCTGCCTATGAAGGAGCTAGCCGTGTTCGATCGGATCACTTGGTACCGTTGCGGCTCGACTTTGACGTGTCACATTTCCGAACTTTCGAAGAGAGGTCCTACAGATACGCATTAGCGGAGTTCAACGAATCTCTCCATAGGGCTGAGATACCGAACGTGGTCAATGGTCTGCTTCTCTGGAGTCGTCCCCTTCTTCGGGCGCAATTCCGATACCTTCGGCGATCATCCAATGATTTCTTGAGGGGCTTTGAGTGCCGTGTGCGGCTTGAGCGAAGCTTGCGGGTCCCGTTGAGAGTTCCTGATTCCGTATCCACACTTGGAGGCTGAGCGATTGCGCTACAACTCTCTGCCGGGGCGATACGTTGCGCTTCTCAGCTGGGGGCCGAATGTCGAGGTCTCGAGAGGGTGCTACGCTGAACTTCCTCCGTGCCTTTACTATGTGGGCTGTAGAATGTTGAACGATCCCTGCTCTGGGTACTGGACGCCCTTTGCGGCGGAGTGGGGTGCCCGCGGGGCGGTAAATCTTCTGTGAGATACGTACGGTCATTACCGTCTCTGGTATTTCCCTCCGATGCTCCGATGGATTATCCGGCGACAGGATCTGTCTATACCCTTGGGGTCCGATTCCAACCAGAAAGAGGTTCACCTGCTCCTACGCTTCATCGAAACCGTCGATGGGGACCGGATTCCAGTGAACTGGCAGCCAGAAGGTGGCCCTCGCGGCAACGACCGATCACCGGGGAGAATATCCACCCGCTCGAGGACCTTCGAGTACTACGATCCGTGGGG